>CM076572.1:869063741-869639563 GCA_034641835.2 Pinus albicaulis
AAGCTTGCTAATCTAATGGTGATCGGACGCTGGACTTGCGCGAAGTTTACCTATGGTACCATGTGCATATTTGATTGGATATTGACTATATTTGTGTGCCCGGGGTCAAAGGTTTACCATATTGCTTGAAAGCGTTAAAATGCGAAGGGTTAACTTTAATCCTAAAGTTTTGTTCAAAGTTGTAAATATATTTATTTATCAATTTCTTCAAATTGATAAATAAATTAAAAAGAAATCAAAGAGGTACGTAAGGGTGGTAAATGAAAATACTGTCAAAGGAATACCATTAGCAATTGAATGGTTTTGACCCAAGGTTTTAAAAAGGCGAAAACTATATAAGGTGATGAGAATCATGAAGAATTGTGTGCATGCGAAAGGGTTGATAATAAACGAATCTCTTTTAGAGATATCTGTATGAATAAACCCTAATATATCTGAATCTATGGTGCACCTGTGAATATGATGATCAGATGATGATTAATTCTTGGTTTAATCGACTGACGAAATCATGAAGAACATGTGCATACGTAAGGGTGGTGAATGAATAAAGTTCTCGAAGGAATATCTGTATGGGCGAACTCTGTTCTTAACTGAAAAATCTGAAAATACGATGCACCCATGGATATAATGATCTGACGATGATGAATCTCTGGTTTTGAATGACGGATGAAGTCATGAAGAACTGGTGTGAGTGTACTGAATGAATAAATCTGGTGGCCAGCAAGGTATGTCAAGTGGAAACTGGTGGATCCGGTATGAAAATTGATGAAACATGGTCTGTAGTGGTGCTAAGGGTCGAAGCCTTCAGAGAGGGGGTTGTAGCTCCCTTCCAGTGGTAGCTGGTAAACGAGAGCAGGGGGTAGTAGCTCCCTTCCAGGAGTGACTGGTAAACAAGAGCAGGGGGTAGTAGCTCCCTTCCAGGAGAGGCTGGTAAACGAGAGAATGTTGTAGCCTTCTGCAGGTGGGTGCCTGCGTGCTGGTATAAGTCTGCACCAGCATATATTGTAAGAAGTTTTCTCTATAATAAATATTGAAGACTGAGATTACAACAGCGGTGGTTTTCTCCCGAATTGGTTTTCCACCTTAAATCCTGGTGTTCATATGTGTTGTTTATGTTTTTTCTGTTATTTTTGTTCATGCTTAATGCTTATCTGATGCAATGCTCTAAGTAAAGACATAATAAGATATCTAGACATACATGTTGGATGCAGTACTGTAACATATGGTTTTAAGAGAAAGAAAAGAAAAATTGTTCAGCCCTAAATACTGATTCACCCCCCCTCTCAGTATTTTTCCCAATAATTGGTATCAGAGCAGGTCCTTCTAAAAAATCTTAGTCGCTAGAAGGAAGATCAAGCAAGATGAGCAATCAAGATGGAACAGCATCTATCAGGTCTCCGCTCTTTAACGGAAACAATTTAATCTTCTGGAAAACAAGGATGAGATCCTATCTTTAGTCTCTGGGAGCATAGGTATGGGCAATTGTTTAAGGAGGATATCAATATCCAGCTGCAGTACCAACAGATCCGACGGAAAGAAAGAATTATGAAGCAAATGCAAAGGCGGTCAATGCTCTATTGGGAAGTCTAACTGAATCAGAATTTGTCAAAGTCATGCAGTTGAATACAGCCAAGGAAATATGGGAAAAAATCATTCTAAGTTATGAAGGTGATGCAAAGGTAAAAAGTGCTAAACTCCAAACTCTCAGAATTCAATATGAGAATATAAAAATGGATAATGAGGAGAGCATTGCAAATTTCTTTTTACCGCTTGATGATATTGTAAATCGTATGAGAAATCTGGGAGAAACAATAACCAAATCTACTTTGGTTGAGAAAATCTTTAGATCACTAATGGAAAAATTTGAGTCAAAGGTTTCTGCTCTTGAAGAAAAGCAGGATCTTCAAAATCTTATTGTGGTGCAACTTCATGGCATACTAACTACATATAAAATGAGAAGAGGAGGACCATCTGAAGTCAAAGAAGCAGTCTTTAGAACTTCTACAAAAGGGAAGGAAGTACAAAAAACAGAAGGATCAGGATATATCTCAGAAGAAGATGAGATAAACTTTGTAAAGAAACTTCAACTTGGCACAGGACGGTTCAGAGGTAAGTTTCCTTTCAAATGTTTTGATTGTGGAAGAGTTTGTCATTATGCTACTAAGTGTCCTTATAAAGAAACACATAAAAAGGGGAAGGAAGTAGCAAGAAGGAATAAGAATCGTTTTAGCACTAGAAACAATTACTATACTCATGAAGACAGTGATGGTTTATCTGATAGTGAGGAAGAATGTGAACAAGATCTTAGACTTCTCATGGCATTTGAAAAAGAATCTAGAGAAGAAAAGGATACTTTTTTGGATGCTCTAGAAGACAGTGATTTTCTTGATGAAAACAATAAACTTAAAATATACTTAGAAGAGAGTAAAATAAACATAGAAACTCTGAAAAATCAGCTTGAAGAAAAGGGGAAACACAATGAAAAATTAGAGTGTGAAGTAGTAAGTTTAAGAAAAGAACTTGAGAAAGTAAAGACTCTGAATCTTAGATTTGCTAAAGGATCTGAAACCTTAGATGAGATTATCAAGGTACAACGTTCTCCTCTTATAAAGACAGGTCTTGGATATATTGGAGAATATTCTCAGGCTTCAGCACCAAATTATCTAAAAGCAGTTACAGTTGGTTTACAACATGCTGCCACTCAGCATGGGAATAAAGAATCTTTACAGGTAAAGCATGATCATCTCAATTCAAAGAACACTAACAGGAATGTCTTTCAAAGAAACACCTATCAACAGGTAAATTCATGTAGAATATTTTATGATCGCAGAAATTTCTTCTTCAATGGACAATGTTTCTCATGTCACAATTTTGGTCATAAAGTTGTTCAATGTGTTGCATATAAAACCATCATGACAAGAGAAGCAAGAAAGAAAAGGATTGATATTGAAACAAATAAGAATACCTATAACAACTTTTCTCCTCTTCAAAATGAAGTTGAATGTGCTTATTGCAATAACTTTGGCCATGAAGAATCTGAATGCAGGAGCAAAGTTCAGCCAAAAGAACATGTTCCTTCAAGCTCCAAAATATGGAAAAAGAAGGAATTACAGGTTGAAAATTGTGGCATAGCATTGTTTGTAGAAGATGAAGAAAACCAATGGTACATTGATAGTGGATGCTCAAGACACATGACAGGTGATAAAACCAAACTTCTTGCATATAGTGCTCTAGAAAAAGAAAAGAATGTTACATTTGGAAATGATACTCCTGCAGTCATTAAGGGAAAAGGGTCTGTTTTTTTCTAAAAGAAAAGGTGAAAGCTAATGAAGTCATGTATGTGGATGGATTAAAGAATAACTTGTTAAGTGTAAGTCAAATGTGTGATAAAGGAACTGAAGCCGTCTTTAGTTCAAAAGAATGTGTGGTACGTGATCTTGATACAGGTAAAACAATTATAAAAGGAAAAAGAACTCCAAGCAACCTGTATGTATTAAAGAACCTAAAGAACATAACAGCATTTGAGTAAATCTTCAGAAAACTGGCTATGGCATAGAAGGTTGGGGCATCTGAGCTTCTCTCAAATCAACAAATCAAGAAGACTTAAAGCTATTCGTGATCTTCCCAATATTACTCTACCTAAAAATATCATATGCAAATCTTGCCAATTCAGTAAGAAAACCAGAGTACAATTTAATGCCAAGGAAGGATCATCAAGTAAGCCTCTTGAGCTCATTCATACTGACATATGTGGACCTGTGAGGAAAAATTCACCACGTGGTGAACAATACTATATCTTATTTATTGATGATTTCTCTAGAATGTGTTGGATTGGGTTGCTTAAACACAAAGACGAAGCATTTGAGAAATTTCAGATCTTCAAAGCACTGGTTGAAAATGAATTAGATCTAAAAATCAAGTGTCTTAGATCTGATCGAGGAGGAGAATATACATCAGATGAATTCCTTGAATTTTGTGAACAACATGGCATAAAAAGACAGTTTTCTGTAGCTAGCACTCCACAACAAAATGGCGTAGCAGAAAGAATGAATAGAACAGTTCAACAAATGGCTAGAGCTATGCTTGATGATTCCGGAACACCTGACACATTTTGGGGAGAAGCAGCACATACAGTAGTAAACATTCTCAACAAGGCACATGTTCGTGTAAATAGTGATAAAACTCCATATGAACTCTGGTATGGTAATCCTCCCACTATAAAGCATTTTAGAATTTTTGGAAGCAAATGCTTCATCAAGAATAATGATGAAAAACTTGGCAAGTTTGAACCCAGAGCAGATGAAGGAATATTTCTTGGTTACTCCTCTAGGAGTAGGGCATATAAATGTTACAATAAAAGACTTCAGAAGATTGTTGAATGTATTGATGTTGCTATTGATGAGTCTCCTGCAGCTCCAAAAGAAGAAAAGCAAACAAAAGATGAAGATGATGATGACACATATCCTTCTACATCAAATAGTAATGATACAAACAGTGAACCCAGTGAAGAACCCGAAGAGGATTTGTCTGAAAAGGCTCCATCTAGATATGTTCAAAAGAATCATCCAGAATCTTAAATTTTGGGAGCAAAGGGATCAGGTGTACAAACAAGAAGGACTCTTGTGGGATCTTCTAGCAATCCGGAATTTCTGTCCACTATTGAACCTCACAATGTCAGTCAAGCTAGCAAAGATGAATGTTGGATTCAAGCCATGAATGAAGAGCTTGATCAAATTGAAAAGAATCACACTTGGGAATTAGTACCAAGACCTCATGACAAAAATGTCATTGGAACTAAATGGATATTCAAAAACAAGTTAAATGAGAATTGGGATGTTATAAGAAATAAAGCTAGACTTGTTTGCAAGGGGTATGCTCAACAAGAAGGTATAGACTTTGAAGAAACTTTTTCTCTTGTAGCTAGACTTGAAGCCATAAGAATGTTTCTTTCTTTTTCAAGCTTCCAACAAATCAAATTTTATCAAATGGATGTTAAATCTGCTTTTCTCAATGGTGACCTAGAAGAAGAAGTTTATATAGAACAACCAGAAGGATTCATTTTGGGAAATGATGAAAAACTTGTTTGTAGACTTAAAAAGGCTCTATATGGTCTCAAACAAGCTCCAAGGGCATGGTACTATCATCTTGAAAAATATCTTCATCAACAAGGATTTTCAAAAGGGTCTGCTGATAGCAACTTATACACAAAAACTGAAAATGAAAAACTATTGATTGTGGTTGTATATGTTGATGATATCATTTTTGGAAGTAATGAAGAGTCTGTGAGTCAGAAATTTGCTTCTGATATGCAGCAAGAATTTGAAATGTCTTTACTTGGGGAACTAACATTCTTTCTTGGATTGCAAGTGCAACAAGCAACAGATGGAATTTTCTTATCACAAGAAAAATACCTTAAGCAAATCCTGAAGAAGTATGGCATGGAAGATTGCAAACCTGTAAGTACACCAATGATAATCGGATGTAATCTTAGTTCTAGTGATGATTCCCCCACAGTGAATCAACCAGAATACAGATCTATGATAGGAAGTGTACTTTATCTCACTGGGACAAGACCAGAAATTATGCATGCAGTTGGGATTGTTGGACAATTCCAAGCCAATCCAAAAGAGTCTCACCTTCAGGCTGTGAAAAGAATATTCAAATATCTACAAGGAACTCAAGATTTTGGACTATGGTATCCAAAGAATGTTGATCTTACTCTTCATGCATACACTGATGCAGATTGGGCTGGAAGTGTTGATGATCAGAAAAGCACTAGTGGTGGTGCATTCTATATGGGGCCCTGGTTAGTATCTTGGTTCAGCAAGAAGCAAAGCTCTATTGCCTTATCTACAGCAGAAGCAGAATATGTGGCTGCAGCATCATGTTGCACTCAGCTTCTCTGGATGATGCAAACCCTACAAGACTTTCAAATCAAATGTTCACCTCCTATCTCCATTATGTGTGATAATACAAGTGCCATCAGTATCTCAAAGAATCCCGTTATGCATTCCAAGACCAAGCACATTCCCATCAAATATCACTTCTTACGTGAACAAGTGCTTGAACAAAAGGTGAAATTGGAGTATGTTTCCTCCAAAGAACAAGTTGCTGATATATTTACCAAACCTCTACCCAGGGAAGTGTTCGAATATCTCAGACAGAAACTGGGAGTAGTCTCTACCATGCAGAGGATCAGGTCTACTTAAATACAGAATATTAAATTGGTTATGAGGTGCTGTTGGGCATCTCTTAATGCACAGGCTAAGGGGGAGCATTGGTCATATGAAAAGGATGCATTGTTGGCATTTATAAGTCATCTTGTTATTTTATGAAGATGCAGCATGATCTTAGGGGGAGAATGGTATTGTCAAATCTTTGCCATTGATGTCAAAGGGGGAGGAAAAGCAACAAAGGGCTTCTATAAGACAATCAGAGGAAGAATATTTCCATCAATGCCAAAGGGGGAGATTGTTGGAAATATTGTCATTGATGGCAAAGGATGTGGCAAAGGAATTGGCATCTAAATGTAGCAGAGAAGAACAGAGAAAGAATGCATCTACAGTTTGAGCTACAGAAATAAGTATCAGTCAAGGAGCAGGGACAAGCAGTGAATTGAAATTTGTCCAGAGACAATATAGGAAGAAAAAGGCCATCAAACAGAAAAAGGTTCTGCATTTTCTATATATTCTTGATAGAATTCAGAAGGAAGGATAGTAGACATATGAATCATTGTCCGTAAACATCATAAACCCTGTGGCAAGGATTCGAAATTAAAGATTTAGTGTATAAATTGAAGGAATTAATGGTTGCAGAGATATGATGATTATAGCATAGTACAGTGATCAGCTTGCAGAATCAAGAACTTGAATGTAGAAGCGGAACTGTGACAGGATAGGAAGCAGAATTGAAGACAGAGTGACATTGTGTTGTGTCGAGGTCGGAAGGTAGCAACCGGTGTAAAGAATGTATGTTAAAAGACTCAAACGAAAATTGTGAACAGAGCGTTAAATTTAGCAATGGATCTGTAATAAAAGGCAAAACATTAAAGCACAACTTAATTATAATAATACATTTAAAAGGCGACAGAACCCTGCGTGGAAGGGCGGAACCATGACCGAGTGAACAGTGAAGGTGGTTTATGGTTTTCATCGCACCACCTATGCAGAGTAAGCGGTATTTCCTGGTTGAGGAGCGATTCCATAGAGTGCTCGACACGTGTCCCTGTACGACTTCACCAAACCACTTTTCACTGTGCGCCATCGCGCGTTATAGTTTGACCCAGGACACCCAGCTATATCGTTGAGCGCCGTTGATCTGGGAAGGGGTCATCGGATGGTCATCATTTGTTGAAGGTGTGCGAAGATTAACACAGGTATGACGGACCATCGCACGTTAACGTTCGGCATCGGAGGTAGAGCGATATGCATATACGCCGTTGATCTGGGAAGGGGTCATCGAACGGTCATCATTTGTTGAAGGTGCGCGAATATTAACACAGGTACGGCAGACCATCACACGTTAACGTTCGGCATCAGAAGTCGAGCGATATGCATATACGTCGTTGATCTGAAAGCTTGCTAATCTAACGGTGATCGGACGATGGACTTGCGCGAAGTTTACCTATGGTACCATGCGCATATTTGATTGGCTATTGACTATATTTGTGGGCCTGGGGTCAAAGGTTTACCATATTTTTTGAAAGCGTTAAAATGCGAAGGGTTAAATTTAATCCTAAATTTTTGTTCAAAGTTGTAAATATATTTATTTATCAATTTCTTCAAATTGATAAATAAATTAAAAAGAAATCAAAGAGGTACGTAAGGGTGGTAAATGAAAATACTGTCAAAGGAATACCATTAGCAATTGAATGGTTTTGACCCAAGGTTTTAAAAATGCGAAAACTATATAAGGTGATGAGAATCATGAAGAACTGTGTGCATGCGAAAGGGTTGATAATAAACGAATCTCTTTTAGAGATATTTGTATGAATAAACCTTGATATATCTGAATCTATGGTGCACCTGTGAATATGATGATCAGATGATGATTAATTCCTGGTTTAATCGACTGACGAAATCATGAAGAACATGTGCATACGTAAGGGTGGTGAATGAATAAAGTTCTCGAAGGAATATTTGTATGGGCGAACTCTGTTCTTAACTGAAAAATCTGAAACTACGATGTGCCCATGGATATAATGATATGAAGATGATGAATCTCTGGTTTTGAACGACGGACGAAGTCATGAAGAACTGGTGTGAGTGTACTGAATGAATAAATCTGGTGGCCAGCAAGGTATGTCGAGTGGAAACTGGTGGATCCAGTATGAAAATTGATGAAACGTGGTCTATAGTGGTGCTGAGGGTCGAAGCCTTTAGAGAGGGGGTTGT
This sequence comes from Pinus albicaulis, assembly GCA_034641835.2. NCBI lineage: Eukaryota > Viridiplantae > Streptophyta > Pinopsida > Pinales > Pinaceae > Pinus > Pinus albicaulis. Next base: position 869,072,135 of record CM076572.1, read on the forward strand.
AGCTCCCTTCCAGTGGTAGCTGGTAAACGAGAGCAGGGGGTAGTAGCTCCCTTCCAGGAGAGGCTGGTAAACGAGAGTAGGGGGTAGTAGCTCCCTTCCAGGAGAGGCTGGTAAATGAGAGAAGGTTGTAGCCTTCTGCAGGTGGGTGCCTGCGTGATGGTATAAGTCTGCACAACATATATTGTAAGAATTTTTCTCTATAAAAAATATTGAAGACTGATATTACAGCAGCGGTGGTTTTCTCCCGAATTGGGTTTCCACCTTAAATCCTGGTGTTCATATGTGTTGTTTATATTTGATGGTTTGTTATGTTATTTTGTTCATGCTTAATGCTTATCTGATGCAATGTTCTAAGTAAATACATAATAAGATATCTGGACATACATGTTGGATGCAGTACTGTAACATATGGTTTTAAGAGAAAGAAAAGAAAAATTGTTCAGCCCTAAATACTGATTCACCCCCCTCAAGATTTTTCCCAACAATGTCTATTTTTAGACATGGTGAGCATATTCTATAAGTTGCAGGATGCTATTTGTAGATGGTTGATCAAGTTTGAAAAATAGATGAAATTCTATTTTTAGAAGATTGGGCAAAGTCTATTTATAGATCGCTAATCTAAAAATAGATGTGTGTCGATTATTATTAGCCCTTAATAATAATCCGACAATAAATATCAACTTATTCTCCTGGAGCACTTTATTTCAGTGAAAAAATTTGGAAAATCAGTGGGCTGAAGGAATTATGCAATTCCTAGGGTGGTTGGTGACTCATGCATGGAGGACTCAATTAGAACTGAAGTGGCTGAGTTGTGACAGAGTTGGAAGAGTATTTATGGGAATTTTTATTTAGTTTAACTCAGTTAAGTGAGTTAAACTCAGTTGTGCTAGTTGTATCTAGTTCTAGCTGAAGAAACACTAGGGATACTTTATTGAATTAATTAGTTTATTAATTCACAACTAATAACTCACTTGAAACTAAACAAATACAATAGTTAACTACTTGCATGTCAGTTCCAGTGGAGATCCAGTGGAGAGATAGGTGAAAGGGTGAGATGGACTATCTGTTGTGACTATAGTGATGCATTCAATGCATCTGACACACATTGGTGATGCCAATGAGGATTTCGCAGGCAAGGCAAGGCCAATTCGAATTCATTCAAAGGTCTTCTTCAGCAGGGATTGCGCAGTGGAGGTAGGCTGTCAAGAGGCAAAAATTTGGTGCATAGATATGCAAAGTTCTACATGAAATCTTTTGATGATTCTATATGGTACTGAGAGCTTGATGTACTAATCTTTGTATGAGATTGTTACATGATTCCATTGATATACATAATATATGATAGTTTGGGTTTTTAGCTTTAAGATTTCCCGTTAAACAACTGTGTTTATGTGCGATTGATTTTGCTTCTTCATGTGTTTGCAATTGGTGATTTAATTTCCGCAAAGAATTAAGTGGAAGGATTATGTATTTAACATAAGATTAATTTTTTAGATTAGGATAATCCGGTAATACTATCAGTTTTAATAAATTTCTACAGTAAGGGAGCTTAAAATTTACTTTCTTGCAACATCTAAGATCTCGAGTTAGTCTAGAAGCATTTCCAAAGTACAAGTGTGTTAAAAATTTGAAATTTAAGTTATTTTTAGTAATTAGTCTCCAAACCATATATTTTGGTGTTTTTCCAAGTTCACGAATCCCATATTGATAATTAAATTTATGATCTCATTTACACCCCTAAATTGGACCAACATTTTTGACATTGTTGTCGGGAAGCACATTTTGAGACTAGAAGCTTAGTTAATTCATTTATATTTACTTTAAAAACAAAAACAACAAAAAAAAATGGTTTTTACTCTAGTTATGGTTCTTTATGTCGAGACAAAGGGATGAAAAAGGTAGATACACAAAGAAAAAACCCCTAATACTAGTCAACCATTGGTGGGAGCAGGACCATCTACATCTAAACTAACTACACCAATTTTCAGATGATCAACTTTGGAAGAGTTAGAGGAAAAGCAATGTTCAGGGAAAAGCTTAACTCTTATTGAGAGAAAAAAAAAATTGGCCTATGAAGTAAAGAGGAAACAAGAACAAGAAGGAACATATTATATAGGAAAAAATATATAAATTAAGAAACCAATTGTTCAACCCATCCTTGAACAATTAGAACAAGAAACACAATCTCGGATTCTTACTAAAACAAAAAAAGAAGCATTAGAGAAGACTCTTGAATAAACAACTGAAAAAGAAACAGAAGATGGAGCAGGGTCCAGTATACCAGGATGAGGATTAAGAGGACTAAATCCAAAATAGTGACAAGAATATGAAATACAACGACAAGAATGGGATAAAAAAATTAAATTGAAGAGGAAATTAAAAGAGAAAATGAAAACAAGAGAAGGGAAGATGAAAGAGAAGAAAATGAGCAATAATAAGAAGAAGCTACCTTTGTATTTCCAATCTTAGATACTAGTGGCATTTTGGGAGAAGAGGTAAAAATAAAAAATATTCCACCCTTTGTTCTACCAGATTTTTATGGGATGGCTTCCTAAGATCCTGAATCATTCTTGTTTGAATTAGATATTCTATGTTGTATCTATGGTTATACTGATGACACTCATAAGCTTTGTCTATTTCCTGCTACTCTTAAAGCATCTGCATTAAAATGGTTCATTATATTAGATAAAAATATTATTCCTAGATGGGATGCAGTCACAAAAACTTTCTTATGAAATATCAAACATATTGTAGATCAAGAGAGTCAAATGATGGTATTTTTAGAATTACTCAACAAGAAGATGAAATTTTAGAGGAATATTTAGAAATATTTCTTTATAATTTACAAAAAGCTAAACACGAGCCTTTAAATCAAGAAATCATCTAAACACTATTTTTAAAAGGAATACAAGATGAGTATATAGATGTGCTTAATGTGATGTGAAAATGAGATATTTATCATTTACCATTTGAATAAATTGCATACTTATGTAAAAAATACTCAAGAGGAAAAGATAAAACTAGAAAAAGATATACAACTTCTAGAATTACCAAATCGGAATCAAGAAGCATAACAAGAGTTGAACTTGGAAATTTAATTGAAGATTTCAAAACTGATCTCTTAAGTACATTAGGAACACAATTTGATATACTAAAAAAAAACAAGAAGAAAAAAATCAAGTATTATCAATTTTATTTCCTAAACTTAAAAAGAAACATCCATTGAAAGAATGACCTTTAGACAATATTTAGGTTTGTGGACTTTGTACAGAAAATCATGCAACTAATGATTTTCTAAACCTAAAGGAATTGCAGGAAACCCAAATGGAAGAAGGTCAAGGAATGGAATATCTTTACTAATTAGCACCAAGAAGACCTTGGCATCCATGATTTGCAGGTATGCCCCCAAATCCTACTCAACAATTTTCTTAGAAATTTCCTCAAAATTATTAATATCCTGTTCACAATTTATGGAATACTCGTATTCCTTGGCAGGCTTGGCCTCCTCATCAAACCTAAAACCAACTCAATTTTTGTGAGCATATGCTTATGGAAACCAACCTCCTCGAAAATTTTAACAACAACCATATCAACAACGATACTCGCGTCCATATCAACAACCATCATTTAAACAACAATACCAACAATCATATCCTCAACAACCTTTTCCATATCAACTATTCCAGCAACCCCAACAACAAAATCCATTTCCTCAACAATCATTACCTGCACCACCATTAACTCAACCTCAACAGCTTCAACTGTCATCTAACCAACCACCACCCAAACTAACTCAATTACCATCTCAACCAGTGGCAAATCCAAGTAATAAATTGGAAAGACCAATATATAATGTTGAGGAATGAACTTCATTTCCTACATATTCAATCTTTCCTATTCAAGGTATTTAGTTAAGGTATGAATTTTTTTTACAAAATGACTCTCCTATCATCATAGAAAAACAAAAAGAAGAGGGGAGGAGTCCTGAAAAATCTAGCACAGAGCATGCAATAAAAGATAATCAAATTCAAAAGAATAAAACAATAATGATTCAAACACCTCCTTTTCCAAAAATGTTATTTGAGAAAAAATCTTTAATTTCTCTTCCTGAGTTTGATATCTTAGATGAATTGAAAAAAATATTATGTGAAAACTCCTTTATTTCAAGCTATTAAATATATTCCAATATATACAAAGGTAATCAAGAAATTATGTATAAATAAAACTGGAAAAGTAAAGAAAGATCCACCCAATTCATGTGATTGGAAAATTAGCTAGCATCATATCAACAAATAGTCCAATTAAAAAATATGTTGATCGAGGAATTCCAATGGTAAAAAATACTATCAACAAATTTTCATTTCTTAAGACTTTAATTGAATTGGGAGCATCTATTAATGTAATGAAAATACAAACAATGAGAAATTTGAATCTGCAAAACATTCGACCAACCACTACAGTTTTGGAACTAGTCGATATATCTAAAGTAATGCCAGAATAAGTTCTTGAAGATATCATATTTTCCTTGGATTCTTGGAAGTATCGAGTATATTTCTTAGTTCTCCAACCAAAGTCAAATCTAGGATGACACTAATTAATTCTTGGAATACCTTGGTTGGCCACAATTAATGCCTTCATTAGTTGTAGATCAGGAAGCATGATTATTTGACATGGAAATGAAAAAAAACATATAACACTTTATCCTCTTGTGTAATCACCTTATTTATTACCATGGCTTGATGAAACAGAACAACAAAAGGAAGAATTAATTCAACCTATCTTAATTATTAATCAATCTCTTGATTTTATGGAGGAGAATAATGGAGATCTAATAGATTATTTCATTTTTGAACCGGATATTTGTGAACAATTGAGAACCATGCAATACGTTCTTATGGGTCAAATTTTACAACAAAATTTTCTAGAAAATTATACAATAAATTCTCTACAAACATAATTTTTTACAAATTTTCCCATTAATTCAAGCACAATTCTCAGAGAGAAACAATTGAAGTAAATCCTGGGAAATGTTTGAACATTGGTATAAATTTGGAAAAATCACAAGAAGAAAATGGATTACACTCTTAAATAATTATTCAAAATAATTTTCTTGGGAATACACTGATGTGCAAACAATTCATATTGAAACATGCATTCATCATATCTACACAGATGATAATGTAATACCAATAAGGAAACCTCAAAGAACAAATAACCTAGTGTTGAAAGAGATAGTTAAAGAAGAATGGCAAGAACTATTAAAGATAAGATTTATCTACCCTATCTCAGATATTCAATGGGTATCTCCTTTATTAGTGGTTCTAAAGAATAATGGAAAGTGGAGAGTCTTTGTAGGTTATCGAGAACAAAATAAAGCAGCTATTAAATATAATTTTCCGTTACCATTCATAGATCAAGTATTAGATTCACTAGCTAGGAAAATGTTTGTATCCTTTCTATATGAATTTAGTGGATACAATAAAATTAAAATGGCATTAGAAGATGGTGACAAAACACTACTTTTACTTGTCCGTGGGATACATTTTCTTACGATGTGTTACCCTTTATATTGTGTAATGTACCAGCTACTTTTCAAAGAGAAATTTTGGCTATTTTTGCTGACTTAATACATGAATGTGTAGATGTTTATATGGATGATTTATCTATATATGGAAAAAAATTTGATGATTTTTTGAACAAACAAGAAAAAGTCTTAAAAATGTGCATGGAAACAAACTTATTTCTTAGAAATGAAAAATGCTTCATGATGTTGACAAAAGGAATAGTGTTGGGTCTGTTATCGCCTAATTTGACCTCAGACTGAAGGAAGGCAAACCAAGGTAACTAAAAACCACGCTTAACCTTGTACCTAGCCCTACAAGGTAGGGAGAGGGCTCTCTCTGTAAAGAATCCCGATGAAATATGACTACAAAAATGATTTTAGGCTAGGTATAGTAGCTCGAAATATTTTTATAATTTTTTTGTTTTTGTTGGATTAGATGGAGCTGGGCAGTTTAAATCTGGGGAATTAAATCAGAATTACAGGGTATTTTATGGGGCAAGGTAGGCAGAGATTTTAACAACTTTGTTTTAATTATTATGAAGTGTTTAAGACTGGCGAGAAGCTAAGGAGGGCATATGAGATGGATCCTTCTCAAACAACAGAAAACATAAAATATTGAATGATTTTCCCAAGGCAAAGCACTGTAACAATGGATTCTACCTATCTAACTTGAAAAAATTCAATATAAATAATGGAATGAATGAATGGAAACATAAAATTTAACAAATGATCACAAAAGAAGAGACTGCGCTAAAATTCCATACCACAGGGATCCCATAAAAAATTGCTGCAAGTCTTTTTTAATTCCCTGCAAAACTGGTTACAAAAATGTACAATGAAGCTCAGTGCATCCCCAGTGATTTCCAAATTTTTCCACCTTTACAAATGAATCAAAAAATACATTAAATAGACAGGCTTTCAGGGGGCGAATCCTTAGAAAAAGGAGTTGTTCACCCACCCCGAAACCGAAATCTGAAGATAGGAAAGAAACAAACAGTATGCCTCTGAAAAGAGGGAACAATACATTTTAACCATCTAGAAGATTTGTTGTTACATTCAACAAATGGGAAGAAAATAACTCTGGAACTGATCCCCTCATTTATCGTTGCTGTCGATGCTGGAATAATCTCTGTATTTCGCAATTAGCTCATTGCATTAACAAATATCTCTTTCCTTTAACTTGAAAAAAATCCCTTTCACCGAAGAAAATGCCTTTAAAACCAATAAAAATCAAATTTGTCGTTTTAATGAAGAAAAACACTTTTTAATTGAAATGAGTGAAGGACCGGTGGGCCCATAAATCGCAATCACAAATCGCAGCAGAAGGGGAAAGTATAACTTGAATGGAGAAATCACGATATGTGATGGCGATGGAGCGATGGCACAAAGGAGCGATGATACATTGGGAGAGCGATGTGATGGTGTATAGACCAAGGATAAGGGAGAGATAGATAAAAGGCTGATGGAGAAAAGGCCGATGGATTGAAGGATCGTCGAAGAAATCATTTGAAAACCAATAAAAAATGATTTTTTCCCTTTTACACAGGGAAAATCCTTTTCCTTTTGAATGGAGTGGAAAGACTTTTGGTGGGACCGAGAATATCGCAATCGAAATTTTGAAATGGGAGTGGTCATAACATATGGTGGGGGGGAATTTGTAATATGCGATGCAATGAGCGATGAGATTGCATCAGAGAAATTGGGCAAGCAGAGTTAAAATGATTGAGGAATATCATGATCACACGATATGATGATGGGCTACCGCATCGGTGGGAGGGAGATGGAGGTTTCTGGAGTTAAGTGTTGCGGGAATTTCCGATAGTGCGATGTGATAATCGCATTGGTGGGAAATTGAGAAGGAAGGGTTAAGTGCAAACGAGGATGTGATATGATGATAATGTTATGCGATGAAGTGACTTATCGCATCGGCAAAAACGGATGTGTAGAGTTTGGCACTGAAGAATGAGATGTTTGTGATGCAATGGTACGATGGAATCATATCGGCGATGAGCCATTGCATCAGGTTTTTGTAGGATATGGAAATTTCAAACTTTGCGTTAAAGGAAAAAAAATTATTAAGTTTAAAGGGCTAGCAGAACAATATAAAAAGGGCAGAATTGTGCTTTGGGGCTTTTATTCATTTGGCCCTATTTTCCAATCCAGAAGTCAGTTTTGAGAGTATGATATACCGTTGGAAAGATTTTTCAGAGTTGCTCCTAATGGAGATATTTACAACATGTTTTTCAGTGAATATTATGTGAAGAAATTTTTTTAAAACCAAGCAGAGAAAAATCCCCTTTGACTCTTGGTGACAGGCTGCAAAAGACTGACAGTGGCTTTATGGAGATAGCAGCTTTTGAAGCTCAAATTATTACATATAGAGACATAAAATTACATAAAAGATGATAATAAAAACAAAGTACCCTGTTTTCACCTCAAAACATTTTTTTAGGTGAAAATTCATCCAACTGAAAGAACAACTTCTTTGATTTTTCCAGATACCATTGTTTGAGTTTATTAGGCATCCTCATGTCTTTGTTGATCTTATTAACACTTTCCTTATTAATTTGACCATGGTGGAACCCTAAAACCTAATGAGACCAACCCTATGACCTAATAACATGGACTGCAGAGTAAAAGTGAATCATGAATGAAGACCATAGAGAGGAGAATCAACAAGTATTTACATGATGAAAAACTGATGAAGTGACCCCAACCATCAATGAATCCATGACCTAATGGAATGATGAAATTTTAAAGTATGGGAGTCCTACTATGCAAATGCAAAAGAGCAGATTTGATCACTGATGGCAGTATGAAAAGACTAACACTAACAGGGTCATCATGTTTCATCTTCAGGGATAATAGTTGATCCAACAAAATACAAATCATTGTCAATTTATCATAACCTACAATTCAAAAGGAAGTAAGAATTTTTCTTAGATATGTAGGATATTATAGAAGGCTCATTGAAAATTTTAGTAAAATATCTTTGCCTTTATTCAAATTACTTTAAAAAATATACAATTTCATTGAGATGTTAATTGTCAAAAAAAAATTGAAAAGCTCAAAGACAAACTATCTGTGGTACCTATCTTGAAAGGGCCTAATTGGGCTTTACCATTACATATCTCTACTGATGCATAAAAAATTGCAACAGGGGCTTCTCTAGGTCAAAAAGAGAATCATATGACTTGTGCTATTTATTTTACCAAAAAAAATCTAAACCTTGCAGAATTGCACTACACAATTACTGAGAAATCAATGTTGGAAGCATTTCATGTTGTGAATAAATTTCATCATTACATGACATTTTATGAAGTATTTATCCATACAGATCATTATTTCGTCAAGTATTTGATGAATAAATCCATTACTAATGGCAGAATAATAAGGTGTTTGTTATTGATGTAGGAATTCAACATTACTGTCCTAGATAGACTTGGAATGGAAAATCAAGTGGAATATTTTCTATCTCGATTACATACTCCTAGTAAGATTTTTCCTATCTTAGTTAATTTTCCTTATGAACATTTATTTGAAATATCAGTTATAACTCCATGGTATGTTGATATAGCTAACTATTTATCAACAACAAAATAACTTCAACATTTTACATCAAAAGAGAAAAGAAAAGTGATTAAAGAAAGTGTTAGATACACTTGGCTTAATGGAGATATTTTCTAAATTGGTTATGATCTTATTATTAGATGATGTGTAAGACAATATTAGATATGAGAAATTTTAAAAGCTTGTCATGATGAACCTTGTGGTGGACACTTTGTAGATAAGATAACAACATACAAAATAATCAATTTGCAGTATTATTGGTCATCCATTTTTAAATATTCTAAGAAATATGTCAAAATTTGTGATAGTTGTCAACAGATGGGCATACCAGTACCATCTAATTAAATTCCATTGAATCCATCAGTTCTCATAGAACCATTTGAGAAATGGGCACTTGATTTCATTGGTCCTATCAATCCGCCATCAAATGGAAAGAAGTATATCTCAGTGTGTATGGACTATGTGACAAAGTGGGTGGAAGAAAAGGCATTGTCAAGAGCTACAGAAAAAACAATAGTTAACTTTCTCTTTGAATAATTTTTTGTAATATTTGCAGTTCCCAGAGAAATTGTTACTAATCAAGGAACACAATTTACTTCTAAAATGGTGCAAGGCATAGCAGAAAAATACAAGATCAAGAATTAGAATTCTACACCCTATCATCCACAAGAAAATGGCCAAGTGGGTTCTACTAATAAAACTTTGGAAGCAAAAATGACCAAGAAAATTTAAATTCATAGAAAATATTAGTCAGAAAACCTTCACGAGGCTTTATGGACGTATAGAATCACTTGGAAAAATACAACAAGTTTCACTCCTTATCATCTTGTATATGGTAAGCAAGTATTATTCCACATTGAGTTTCAAATCATACTTTTAATTTAGAATATGATTTAGGTATGAATCTAGATCAAACACAAAAAGAAAGGGTGATACAATTAAATAAATTAGATAAAATGAGACAAGAAATAATAAAACATACTTTTATGATTCAACAATAGAGAGCAACATGGCATGATAAATTCATCAAGAAGAAAGAATTCAATGTAGTTGATTGGGCCTTATTATTTGATTCAAAATTCAAAGACTTTCAATCCAAATTTACAACTCATTGGCTTGGTCCATATCATATTGAAAATATTTATGAGAATGGCTCAGTCAAGGTCAAGAAAATTGATGAAGAAGAACTTGTCTCATTTTCGTTAATGGATATAGGATAAAGCTCTATAACAAGCCTATAAACAAAGAAGACTTTTTGCAACAAATTTTACAACAAAATGAGATGGAGGTACTACAAAAACACAATCATGTGTCTACCCTACCTTCCTCATGATTAAACAAAAGGAAAGAAAATAAAAAATAAAAAAATTGGTTTAGTTGTTAAAACCATGCAACTAGCACAATATAAACCATAATTATCAATGGAAAACCAAGTAAAATTGGGTAATGACAATTCACAAAAATATCTACCATTTACTTCTCAAATTTTCATCTGAATAATTTCAAGTTTTTTGACAGTTAATAGAACATTTTCACTTCCAAACATGACTTTATGACAAGTCAATTCCTAAGTTGAGGGGGGAGGTGCACAACTTCTAATTCTGAGTTTTTTTCCCTTCTTGAAAGTCTTTTAAAAGTTATGCACTATCTTTTGGATAACATCTCAATTTTAGAGGGACCTATATGATCAGACAGAGGGACCTAGATTTGTAGCCATCAATACTATATTTTGAATACATTATGGTTTTAGAGGGACGTGAAATCTTACCTTAGAAACGTCTTTAGCAAAGGGACCTGTAGCCTACTCCAGTAGTGGAATCTGAAACAATTCAAAAAATTTATGACATATAAAATAGTAAGAAAGAAAATATGAAGTAAATATTTTGAATACAATGGAAACATCTCCAAATCCGAATTCGTTCAGAATAAATTATTTCAGACATGAAGTATCTTCTCCAATGAAATTAGCTACAAAAGCATGACAGAGCATGACCAAGGAAGAAATCGAAAAGACTGTAAGAAAAAAATTATTTTTAATGTTTTATTTTTGACAAATTACTTCATTTAGAAGTAATGATATTGTACCTATTCCATTTTATTACCTTAACCATTATTTCCCTTTCATATCCCATCACTTCATTTACAATACCATTCATTTCATTTACCTATCCCTAAGCAACAAAAAGTGGTATACAACTCTTCAAAAAACAAGGATAAATAAGGGACAAATTGTCAATATAGGTCACAATGTCAGTCTCTCAAAAGAATAAAAAAAATGCCTACGAAATAGTGATTCCTCCTCTTCAAAGAAATTTCAAGGATAGGCATAATGAAGGTCTACATCATGGCACAAGTTTTCCTAAAAAAGGGCATTAAAAGGGAGTAAATTTATGTCAATAGAGAGTGGTTATAACAGGCCAATTCAAGCAATAAAAATAAATTTATATGTTGAAAATTTTAATTGTCAGCATATGAGAATCATAACATTGGTTTAAGGTCAGATGCAATACAAAGTCTGGTTCATGAAGTAAGAAGAGGATAAGAAGCATATGGTTTCAAAAGAATTCAAGGAAATATAGGTGCACAACTTTCAAAAAGAAGGCACATAATTTAAAGCAACCTTAGTGAATTCATAAATCTTGATGTGGAAAATTTCATTTTAAAATGCTAAATCTAGCCTATAGAACCTCATTATGTTTATAAGTGATTTTGAAACCATGTCCTTTTTCATAGGAATGACTCTGTCCAAATTCATTTTGCCTCCATAATTCGACATATTTCCCATTTGTTGAAGGTTGTATAGCTAAAGGAGTAAATCAAGTGTGTTTGAAGACCCATGAACTATAACTAGGCACTTTTTCATCATTTTTCCTCTATACAGTTGTATTTACCTCCAAAATTTGCCTCTATTATGAATTATTCTTATGACTTTCCATATGAACCCAACAAAGGAAAAGTAAATTCTTGGTTATAAGAATTGAACTCATGACCATTATACACAATCAACACTTCGATTTATATGCCCAAATTTGTCAAGATGATGTTGGATTCATGAGATAAGCCTCGTAACCATTTTTTTATGTTCCATAGTCCTCAATGCGCTTTATTCCTCCATTGTATGCATTTCCCAGGAATTGAAACCTGACTGTGTAGGAACCTAACATCTCTTCATGTGTCAACTTTCATGCTTTCCTTATCACTAATGTGCCCAGAACTTAATGATGATAGTTTACCACCATAAAAAAACATGATTTTTATGTTGAAAAATGAAATATTAAAACATAGAATCACTTCCTTTTCGCTAAATCAAAGAGAGTGCCAAGATTATTTTAGGAAAACACAACTATCAGTGATTTGGGTGACTTGGTGTTAGGAGTTTTGAAACCAAGTAGAAATTGAACTCAAGTGGGTATGTATTCGCATTCCTTTTCATACGAAGGCATACTTCTTTGAAGAAAATCATTTTGTTGAAGTACGTGAGGAATGGAAAGAAAAACCTTAGGTTGAAAACCACAAAGAACAAAGTTTTTCCTCAAATATGGATCAACAGGTAAGAAAATTTTCACATGACCCCTAATTGATGCAAAAATGGCAAATTTGAAAACAAAAAATTGAGGAATTTTTGTTTTCTTTTTAATTAAAGATAAAAAAAACTAGGGTATTAGTATTTGTGTCAAAAATTGGGGCTTTGACAAAGAAGGAAAATTCTAGAAATTTTAAAGACAGAGAAAAGGTTTTTTCTTTCAGAAAATCATCATGGCGTCTAGGGTTGAACCAATGAAATTTGATTCCACATCAATTCATAAATATTTTTTTGAACTTCTTGAAAAAAATCATTTAGATTCATTCGTGGAGAAGTTCGATGGGTATAATGAAAAGGTTTGTGTGGAATTTTATTCCTCCTTTGATGGTGAGAGGGCCTCAATAGGTAACATCACCATAAGATTATCAGAAGACATTATGACACATGAGACTATACTACCCCAACAAGGAGAAAGATACTTCAAAACTAAACAATACAAAGATAAATCTTGGACCCCATTTTTATGTAGATCCATAACATCATCTGTTAACTAGAAGAAAGGGATTTCAAGAAGCTGGTTATTTCATCCCTGGGATGAGATGGCTTACATTGTCCAAAAATTAATCACATGCACACGTGAGGGAAGATTCAGTATAGTATACTTGTATCACATTAAAATTTTGCAACATTTGAAAGGTGACTGTGAGATCAACATGCATTATTTTCTACTACAAAACCTTTATAAAATGGCTAAATGAGTCTGAAAACTGGGTAAAAACATGGAAAATTCCTTTATAATCGTGGCATCATCAAGATGATTTTTATGCATGAATTACCAAACAAAAAAAATTTATGGAATCAATTTGTATTAAGTAATGATTTTGAAGCTATGGAAGAAGACTCAAGGGAAGAAGACGGTTTCATCACAAGTGATAATGAATAAGAATTAAATCTCCCTAAGGATAGAAGCTCAAAACAACCTATGGAAAGGAGGAAAATAATAAGTATGATAAGAAGAGAGGACGAAATTCAACATGAAGACAAGATATTTTACACTTATGAAAGAAAGTTTGGGAAGCGTCCACATGCCTAAAGAGGATAGATAACAGAAAAAGAATATGAAGCAACATAATTTCAAAATGATTACCTTCAGACCTTATAGGAGAAAGAAGAAAGGGATAAACATGAAGAGGAAATTGCAAATGATATTCCTATTGATGAGAAAGATCCCGAAATTTCAAAGAAAGTAAAAAACAAAGGACCTTCAAAGAAGAATAACAAAATTAAATAAAGTGAAACAAACTATGAAGGAGATGAAGGTCCTTAAAAGACATCTTAAAAAGGCCCTGAATAACTGAAAATTCGAAGTCATTAAATACAAAAGGAAAATGAAAATTTGAAGAAGAAAAAAAAGAAATTGCAAATACAGGAAATCTTAATTTCCAAGCAAGCATACAAATGGTATAAACAGAAGAAGGCAATAAAGGAAAATTAATAGAAGTTAAAAATTATTCACACTACTCAAGATAATATGAAAATATTATTACATGTAACAGAGGTGGCAGAGGATCAGTGACAAGGCATCAAAGATAATTTTGTGCATGTATACATGCAATATCTTCCTCCTGGGGGAATGTTGGGTGTACTTTTTGATGTTTATTTTAGTCACATAACCCATATTTTTCCTCTATTTTACTTCCATACCTCACATACAACATGCATATTTACTTAAAATTTATTACATCAAGTACATTTATCACTAGATTTTCACTAGATTTTCATGATTTGAATTTTGAAAAAGTATGGCACTAAAATTAAAGTTTTAGCAGAAATTATAGGATGTTGTAACTTCCCGTAACAACTCCAAGATTCGCATGTGTGTAGGATAACTGAGCGAATTTATAGATATGTGGGATGATTATCAATGTCCAGAGATGGATAAATTCCTAACTGCCTTCAAAAAAGAGCCTTGCATGTTCTCAGTCAACGTTGGTCAAACTAGGCCACTTGTTCAGGAAATCCCCTGTTTTTGGCAATAAATCAGGACATTTTTGAATTTTAAGGGATTTTATTCATATTTCATGGATATAAAGGTTCAATTCAACCTATTATCACTTATCTAGGATCTCATAAATTGATTTGAGAATTTTTAGTAATTTTGGTTATCAAACCTCTTGAATAAATATGTAGGGCTTGAAGTAAGAGACATGTTATTTTTACAGAAGAATGTTACTTGACTGAAGTTAACAGATTTGGAGCTTTTGGATACCTTTATTTTTTTGTTTGGATTATGTTGATGCTTTTACACAAGCTTTCTTAATTGGTTTTCATTCAAGTGTGCAAGCGAAGCATGGAGGGCCCCCATTTCCAAGCGTGTACACTTAGTCTTTAAAATTTCTGGTAAGCTCTTTCAATTTTGTTATAATTTCTTGAATGCTTTAGTTTTTATTAGTTGAAAAATATGGATTGCTTCTAATCCTAATATTATGTTATGTAATGACCTCTTGTAAAATAGATTAATTTCCCTTCATCTACAACAGTTAAGAATTGTAAATTTAATCATTTTTGTAATTCAATTTTTTTTTAAATCACTTGATAATATGAAAAAAAATTATTCTTTTAGAAAAATTATGAATCCATATCCTATAAGGGATCTTAATGTTTACTTGCTTGCAGCATCTAAGATCTCAAGTTAGTCTGGAAGCATTTCCAAAGTACAAGTGTGTTAAAATTTTGTAATTTAAGTTAGTTTTAGGAATTAGTCTCTAAACCATATATTTTGGCGTGTTTCTAAGTTCACAAATTTTGGATTGATAATTAAATTTATGATCTGATTTACACCCCTAAATTGGACGAAGAATTGGATTCTTCAATATAAATTTATGCCAAATCTCCCACGATGACCTAATAATGGAATAGTTCAGTAGAGAAAACTTGCACGGGATTCCACGTGTATTGTTTCATAATTCGACCTTGAAATTGATACACAAGAAACTACAGTTTCGTAGCGAAATACACAGAGAAATTTCACTTTTCGCTATGAAATTGCTAATAATTTCGTAGAGAAAATTCCCAGAAATACACTACGAACGCTACGAAAGTAAGGTTTCCTATCTGTCATGTCAAATTAGTTGTTAGGTGTCAGAAAATGATTTGAAAAGTATAATTTAGATGCCATTCGAGTCAGTTAGGATAAGTATCAAGGCACATAGTCAGGGCTGAAGTCATCATCACCATTTTAAGCATGTATGAGTCATCATTATGATATGAGTGGTCATCGAACTTCAAAATATTTCCAAATTGAGTCATTCTTCATTCTCCATTTCTTCTTTGTGTGTTATTGAGCTCTAGAGAGCTATTTCATTAAGGCCAAGTTGTGGCTGGTTTCTTTCAAAGGATTGCAGATACCACTTATCAAGAGAGGCAAATAATTATCAAGCGAGGCAGAGAATTGTCAAGCAAGGCAGAGAAGACTTCAAAGAACCATGGCTGCAAAAAGGAAGACAAATAAAGGTGGCCACTATCGCAGATATGAGCCATCATATATGAACCTGATGAATGAATACCCAACAGCTGTAGAAATCTTCAGAAGGACATGATGTTTACAGTTTTGTGAAAGATTACAAGGCTACCATGTACAATTTTTCAAAGAATTTTCCCTAAACTTCAGTGGAACATATACTAAAGTGAGGATGTTGAATCTCACTATTACACGAGAGATCATTGCATTTATGAAGAAGGATACGAGGAAACACAATATCCAAAAGCTTTAGTTACAATTTGGTTTGAAACAGTTACATGAAGTTGTCTGATTAGCAGCTAATCAAGTGCAATTTTGTGATAATAGGATCCATGTACATAACCGACTTATATGTTTTATCCCATCCATGTTTGAGCCTTGATTTATTTAAAATATTTAAAATACACTTCCCTATCAACAAATAACAATTATTCCATGGTGAATCTACAAGAATGGCTTGATGATAAGAAAATATGGTGAACTAGAGGGTTTGTTCTTGTTATTTACCAATATTCTTGGTTTCTTTGAGAATAAAACATACAGTAAATTCCTTTCCTTGTATTGTCCCTTTAACATGTCATGTTTTTTATACCCCTATTTTCCACTCCATTATATTGAGACAAACCCAATATCAACTTACCTCTGTTATTTGGCTAAAATTCATCTGTGTTCACCTTTTCTTTTAATTGTGTGAGATTTATCCCATGATAAAAGGGTGAAATTACATAATTGAGAAATTTCTCATAAATATTTTGCCAAAATATTATAATTATGAGATAATAATTATTTCATAATTGATATAATTGAAATAAATCTCATAATTGTGAAAAAGGTCTCCAGAGTTTCCTATTCCCTAGGAGATCACCTCAATTACTTACTGATTCGAGTTTTCCAGGACTCATCCATTAGAATTTTCTCTAACTTATCGTCGTACTCGGTGTCTACATTCATCCTCTAGAGACCTGTCATTCACCTATTTATGGTGGATCATTTGAGAGGGTCAGGCTAGTCGTAATTTTCTAGTCTTAATTTGAGAGTCTAAGAGAGCCATGTTGCTATTGAGATATCGACACCCTATTGCTATCTTTCCATTATCTTGAGAGCTTGTGAGGTCTTATGCTATAGGAATGTGCTTTTCATACTCTTATCTAGTGGGGAAACTCTGTCAAATCGTGAAGAGGAGAAGCTGGAAGTGAGGTATCGAAGTGTTATTTTATATTAACGAAGATTGATGTATCCTCTTGTATATGATTTTATGTTCAGATCTTCAAATTATTTTATGATATCGCTCATCTAACAATATTCCGAGGAATATCACTTGTTGTCTTTGTATGGTTTTGATTGTCTGTAGGTCTTGATATCGTAGGAAAATCGGATAGATTCACTCGTGTGGAGCACAACAGATCAGCATTGAACTCACGATCCATCCCCGACCTGCGAGGAGACAAAGTATATTCTTCTTCATCATAGCATGAAGCGATTGTATGAGTTCTTGTCGATCATAATGAATTTGGAATCTATGATTTCTTATTGAATTTTATTGTATTTTCTAGTGATCTAACAGACACTAGGTCATGGGGAAAAAAATCCTTACATTTTTTCTTGCAACAGAACTCGTGCTTTCAATGAGAGCACACTCACTTTTGTGTCCTCTTTGCCTTAGATTCTGATCGGATCCTCTTGTTTTCGATGTTGAGTTTCCTCGATTTTTTTTTTATTTTTTTCATCTATTTTTTAGGGTTATTATCTTTATGCTTCAAATCTGACTTGATCTTAGATTTGGAGTTTTGTTTTTTGTTTTTTACAAGAGATTATTACAGATTGCATATTTTAAATCAACTTAAGGAATTTTATGTATAGAATTTTATTGAACTAATCATAGATTTGTATTCCTCTCATAATTTTACCTAAAAAAAAAAAAATTACTGAAAACAAACTATGTATGAAGGAGTTATGGCCAATTAAAATTGGCCATTTTTTCCTTCCGCCCTTGCGCGCGGCTAAGTTTTCATTTCGGTTCTGCTATTTTTTGTACATATTTGGGTAAAAAAAATTACATATGTGTGTTCTTCTTTAAATTTTACCCAAAAAAAAATAAAAAATCTCCTGAAATGGAGTCCATACTAGGAAGATATGGTTGATTGAAAATTAAGCTTATTTTCTATCTGTTTTTCCCAATTTTCAGGTATTCTTGAGATTTTTTGGTTAATTTTTCACGTTTTTTCTTGTTGGCCTATTAGATATCTATTGGATATATCATTTTTTTAGTTGATAAAATGTTATATGTTTCTGATCTGATTTATTTTGGTCAGTTTGTTCAAGGTCTTCCCTTTCTCATTGTTGAGTGATTTGCTTCTTGAGTTTTGATTTGGTGACATGTATTGAGTTCCAAGTTCTGTATCTTAACTTCATTATCAGTTTTGATTTTTTGTATGCAATGATTTTTTGGATTTGATTTATATTTTACATTCTGATTTTAGGATTGTTTCTCATTTTCATTAATTCTTGTTGAGTGATCTCTTTGATTTTTTCTCATTAGTGTCACAAACTGTGCTATTGTGACTGGTTGTGCAATTTTCATCTAATCAAGTTCTTTTGGAAGTGATTTGTTACATTGTATCACCCTCTTTGAGATCTTTTTTAGGCCTCTTTTCCTCTAGGGTGTGGTTTACTCCCTTGTAGAACATTATCCCTAGTGCAGCCATTGTGCTGCAGCCCTAGCTTGATTGACATTCCCATTTTTTTTTCACTTTGGCTTTCCTTTTTTATTTCTTTGAGTGTGTTTTTGTTTTAGTTTTGTTTCCCTAGCTATTTCTCCTTTAGAGTGGTTTGCATTCTTTCTTGGGAGAATTTTTTTGGTCTCCTTCTCGGTTTCATTTTTGGTGTGTTTTTGGGTAATTAATTCAAATTCTTGGTATAATTTGCATTCAAGAAGAATTAATGGAAAAGTGCATCTTAGTAGGCATTAGTGTGTTAGATAATCTATTTCCCTCTTGTAGCTAGCATTCATCGAATTGAAAATGAAAAAATTTTCATATAGTTGTATTAGGGTGACTAACTAAGATTCCTACACACCATTTCAGTTTCACGCTGCTTCCCACTTGAGTAAACACCAGCCATTAAAAGTAACGCGGTAATAAAATAAACTCGATTCGTATTTTATTTTTACTAGTGGTACACCAACATTAGCTTAGGCTAGGGTATTAGAGGTAGGAGTGTGAGTTAACCACTCCAAGAGCACATAATCAACGCAGAATCTTATTGCAGGGAGTGAAAATAAATTTGAAGTTGTGTGGTTTGGGAAGCCCTCCTTCCACATGGGTTAAGCACGAGGTCACACTTGGGCTAAGTGAGGTGACACAAACCTACTCACTTAGTTTTAGGTGGCAAGATATAGAGGAATTGGCATGCATACAAATGGTGTTTATCACTTGGGGGCTATTTGGGATGTAACGCTCAAGGGGGTTTCGGTCTTGGCTCCTTTTGGGGTTAAGTTTCATGCCCTTGTGTGTTGGGTTGTCATGTGACTATCCCCCCAGGTAGTGTTCTTGTACATGGTGACCATAGTGGCCCTTTATTTTAGGGCTCATACACAGGTGTAGGGTCGGGTTCGTCTTCTCTGTACCTAAGACAGATATTAGTCATACTCTCTCAATCCTCTCAGAGGGTGTTCCACTTGTGGGGCACTTATAACAAGTTCGCAGCTAAAAGGGCTGGGAAGAAAGTCACTAGTATAATTGTTCCATCGCTTGCTTATTTGTATTATGTTTATGTGTGATACCTTTTAGGATGTTTCTACAACGTTCTCTTCAGTACAAGTCCATAGTTTTGGCCTTAGGGTGTTTGCACTAACTTGATTGTGTTTTATTTACTATCACCCTGGCTTAATTTTCATGTTGAATTTCACGTCACCTTCAAGGTTTACTTCCTGAATGAAGTGGACTTATTTCCCTTTCACAGAGAGTGCATGTTGACACTCGTGACTTAGACCACCATATAGTGTTGGAATATGTCTGGCCCCACTGATAGTGATCTGGTTTCTATTGAGACATTAGCAGACAAATCTAATGCTCCTCAAATCCACCTTTGACTGATCCTTTAGAGCCTACCTTACTGTGGCTTAATCCTGACTGTTCTACACCATCTTACACTTACGTGTCATTATTGACCATTTATCCTATGGTAGAGTCTGAGATTCCATTACCATCCGCATCATTATTCTCGGCTGGCATGATATCATTGTAATCTCTTAGTGTGGTTATCCCTACTCATCTATATACACCTCCTAATTCTTCCTAAGGCATTCCACCTGTCTCATATATGGCTTCCATTGATTTCCCGAATGTTATTATGCCCAAACCATCCTCTATGTTGGCTATGGTACCCTAACCTAGTCAGCTAGTAGGTACAGGTATTTACACACAATCATTTTCCCAATCAACTATTCATGTTCGTCAATTAGGCACGATTACTTCCGAGAATCCATCAGGGGGATCACCAGTTGTCCCTAGTCATCCTAGCGGCAACATAATATACATTATGACACAATATTCATATATTTTTCCCTTTGGAATTACACCACCTACCAGTTCTTTTAATGGAGAGGTTAGTTTACCTGGTGGAAACCTTGCTGCCAATACCGTGTGTTATCCAGGCCATTCCCCTTTATGTTGGTCCTACTACGCAGTCTAGTCCTTATTTCCACCTTGGGTACAACCCCATTAGCAGTCACGCTTTTTGGGGTCTATTTCTCTCTGGAGGTTCTTACCCTTGGGGGAAATAACCATCTACCAGCCACCCTGACCTGCAACAACCTTTTGTTAGGGTGAACCATTTTCACCACCGGCAAGCACATCCATAAAATCCTTTTATGGAGGGACCACAAGGTTGTTTAGGATGCTTCTCCTGCCTAAGACCCATTTAGTCAAATCCATAATTTTTTTCTATCCTCTTTTGATTTATCGTATCTTGCCAAATTTAATAATGATCCCATCCATCACGATCCCTGGTGGCCACCAACTCCCTCCAAATTACCATCTTATATTCCCAAGTTTGAATGGAAGACTAGGGAGAATCCATCCACCAATATCACCACTTACCATCTATGGTGTCGATTGAATTATCTGGTGGATGATTATGTCAAAATTCGCTTGTTCCAAAGAGCAATGACCAGGGATGCTGCCAAATTATACATTGAGTTAGATGCTACATCCTACAGTGAATTTACCTCATTAGCTCAAATTTTCCTAACACATTTTCAGATACCAACTCGGTATGATCTTGATTTTTACCTTGTTTCTAACTTCAAACAAGATTATGCCACACTCATTTCTGATCACATTCATGATTGGTGTCATTCCAAGAGGTTAGTAAGAACCAAATTACCCGATGATATTCTCCATAAATGGTTCTTAAGATCACTCTGACCACAGATTGCAAAATATGTGTCTATTTTTTAAGCCATCACTGAGGAGAAAGAAATTATAGCTTCCTAACAGTTCGATCTCATATCTTCACAATTGAGTACGTGTTACGAAGTTTTTCCTAATTCCCCTAGGCCTTCCATTCACCCACCAAAGCTTGTTCCTAGCCCACATGTCGATGGCATGATGGGTATGTTTCTGATCCCATGAGACAACTTTTTTCCCACCTTGGGAAATTGATTGTTACATCTCAAGCCCCAGAAAGTGCATCTATCTCTGCTAAAGCACCCCCTAATGAGCATTCCACTAATTTTCTCACGATAAAATCCACTCAACCGAAGAACAACTCTCAACATGGTGGTAAAAATAACAAGAACAAAAGAAAAAGTAAACAACAAAATAAAACTTCCCGGGAGTCTAAACCCATCCCTGAGATTCAAGGAGGGGGCACCAATGAGTGACACTGGAAAGTCAAGCTCCCTTGTAAAATTTGGCAGGGTGATCATCTTACTCATGAGTGTTTTTGAATGGATGAAGTTCACAAGCTCCTTTCACCACTCTCTTCTCATCAACGTGTCATTTTAACTCAGCCATTCCCTATGCAACCCCAACAACAAATGGTTTCTCAACCTGCTATACCTCCGCAAGGGGGAAATGAGGGGTCATCTTCCCATCCCCCTCACAATTCAACCATCTTAATGTGCAAAGAATATTTCAATGTGACCACACGAGCTAAGTCCTATGATGCCCCTAAGTCAAGTTCTCTTTTCAAGGACTTACCATCTCCACCTAGTTCCATTGTACCTCTCACTCTAGATAAGCCTATGGAACCAATATATCACCCCCCCAAGGATTTTCTCTGTAAGAAAACACACAAACCTTCCTCTAGGGCCCTCAACACTATAGTATTGGTGAACATCTATCCCAGGTGCCTTGTGCCATGTCTACTTTGGAGGTTTTGCAAATTTGTCCTCAGTAGCGCAAAGCCTTGTTGTCTACCATCGGTGGAGTTGACCTATTTGATTCTGGTGTCATTTATTTTCATGCCGAGAAAGGCGCTCCACATCTTTCCAATCAAATTTATTTTCAGATTATAGTGCAAGTTTCCCAAAATAATATCCATCGCACTCTAGTAGATGAGGGCTCTTCCACCTATGTCATGTCCATATCCTGTTGGAAAGCTATTGGCTCTCTGACTCTCGCAACGTCTTATACCACTCTCCAAGGATTTGATGGTCATAATTTCATTCCTAAGAGGTTCCTCCCACATTTTTTCATCGAGCTAGGTGGGAAAATCATATATGTCTATGTTGAATTCATCGATGCTCCATTGGACTATAACCTAATCCTTATTCGTAGTTTTTTTTATGCCATGACCGTAGTGGTCTCATCTGTATTTCATGTACTTTTCTTTCCTCATGAAGGAAATATTTTCACCATTGACCATCTTGACTACTGCATGCCATCGGCACAAATTTCAACTACTAGAACTACTATACCACTTGTGGGGAACCATCATGGTCAGTTTTAGAGTGTTGGCGCGAGAATTTTCAAAAGTTACACTCTTAGGGGGGTTTTCCCTCAACTTCCTCCACCCAATGCTCCCTCATCTCATACCACTTCTCCTATGTATATGATCTCTTATGGAACCTGTGCACCCCATAGACCTCCTCATCCGTGGGTGGTGTCGCATGTTATTATAGAATATGATCAACCTAGTGAGCACCCTCTGCCACCGATTTTGGAAGAGATTGCCTCTTCGGGAATCCCATCAGTACCTCCTGACACTGGTCAGAAACATCATCCCAATATGGAATATTATCAGATTCCTTCGCCCACACAAACTGCCCCTCCACTTGTTACACGTGACTCCTTTGATGAAGAGCCTCCTCGATTAGTCAACTTGGAGGTCATGGATCTATCCACTAATAATCATGGGGAGGTTATGCCTCTTTCTTCCCCTAATATCCCCAATTTGGAACATGTAGATCTTGATATATTAAATCTTTAATCGACCCAGGGGGAATCTCCTTGGCCTTCCCTGGAACCACCACCCATGGACCGAGTCAATTCGTAGGTTTTGAATACTAAACTTGCCACTGAATCGTCCAACTCCTCACCACATGCTGATGAGCATCTTACACCTCCATTATGTCTTGATCCTCCTTTATGTCCATGAGGAATTTTTGAACGTATGACTATGTTATATTGTCCCTGGCATGGTAAACCTTTCTGGATGTGTCAGTTTGACTCATTTGGCATGGATTCACATTGGTGAACCATATGTCTTATTCTTCTCATAATTTTATGTATAGAAACCCTTGGCCTATTCCTGGTTGTGGGCACATATTAGCATGACCTACCAGACTAATTTTCTTGTACATACTATACATAAGAGTGTGATTCTTTATCCCGTTTTTGGTTAACTGTGTGATGCAAGTATTTATCATGCCTTATTTATGCCAAAAATACAAAAAAATCATAAAGTAAAATAAAAAAACAAAAAAAAATATAGGTCTTGTTTTTCCCTCGTCCATAACTATTTCTTTCATTATGTGATTTAACCATGGGTCCAGTATTTTTATTTGGTTTTTACAAGACAGGGTAGCATTTCTATGGCGAAATCCATTAGACCTTAGGTACATTTCCTTTATTGGTGTATAGGGGTAGGTCGTTGTCGCCGACTTTGCATTATCACCATTAGCACTATTTATGCTTTAGGTTCAACCCCGTCAAATTGCAACTTTCGCCACTTCCTGTATGCATGTCATAGTTTAGAGGTAGATCTTACCTGATCATGGATACCTTAGTTAACACCTCCTTTCCATATTGGTCTCCATGCAGCCATTTTTATTCTCTTTTCGAAATCCCTCCTTCTGATCTGCCATGACCTAGAATTTGAGCCTTATGTCCTCTTCTTCGTCATATTTCTAGCCATACCCCAAGAGGATTTCACATTTTATCCCTCGTAATTTCCATATTTTGTTAGCCTACTTTTTCAATTTAATCCTTGGATTATCTATTCCATCATCATCATATTCTCATCATATCATTCGCATTCACTTGGTGTTTTACCCTTTCCTGGAGGAACCACTGCGATAGTGGTCCTATTAGACATCCTCGTGTCCACCTTATGTCATGAGTAGTTCTACCATTACCAGAACCATTTTCTTCCCTTTTTACCAATCATTCCTCTAATAGAATTTTTCTTTAGGCTCTTTTCAGACTCCTTAACTTAGAAAATATTGTCGAGTGAACTTGTCTACTTCACACTCGTTAAAGTATTTGAAGTGTTGTCTACCCAATATAAGATTAACCCTTTTCTGGACTGGTATAGACTAGCTACGAAAAATTAATACCCTAGCCTATTTTAGCTAGGAGCTTCTCCCTTGTATACTTTTATATATTTTTTGGGCTTGGGGGACAACTTTACAAAAAGGTAACTTATAAAAAGAGAAGGGAGGGAACATCTATCTTCATTTTTCATCCATTGGCAGCGTCAATTGTATCACACTTGAACACGACACCTATCTGCTTCATTATATTACAGTTGGGTTTTAGCTTTCCTTAAGAGCTGTATCATCCATATAATTCTATTTATTCCTCTAGATGGTTACTCTTCCAGTTATATGATTTGTGCCTCAATGCCTCTTGCATCATTGCATGATATCACATGGTGCTCATTCAGTCATGCTGCCAGGCCACTCTTGTGTTATGCCATCATGTGTTCAAGGGAAGTATCAACCTGTGTCGGCCATCTATAGTAGCATTTTCACCATTTTGAGTCATCTATCCCCATGTTAGTTGTAAGTCATTGCTTCCTGACCTCACCCATACAACACATCATCTTGGTTTGTTCCATGTCGATGGATGGGGGATACATTATGGCCTTCCTTCGACAAATCTTCTCTTGTTGCCTTCAGATCATTATCTAGGAGCTTGATCTAGGAATCAGTAGTATCTTGGAGTTTGCATTCCTTATTGTCAATCTTCCACGTGATCAATAGCCGGTTTACATCATTACCTCCTGATTGGTCGAGTTCACTGGTGTTCGACATCAGCTCATTCATTCGCCCTTATTGGATTTTATTAAGTGCCTTGTGGTCAATCCTCATCATTAGTGGATCACCTCATGTCTGTTACTTGTTTACCTCACTGGCTGGTAATCATATAGTCTCTACCATTACTTGACTTCAGCTCCTCTATTCACATGTGTATATTCGTACCATTGGGGTTATGTCGAAGACCATGGGTTAGGGACATCCCACTCTTATATGCCACCCTTCCCAGGATGCGTTGGAGTTATGTATCATTTATATACTTTGAGGGTTATCTCAGACACTTCTCTATCTGTAATGTGTCCATATTCCCTCTGATGTATATTGTGACATATATCCACGATTTTTTTTAGTGGCTATGATCTTTCCATTGAGTGACATGGATCCACTGTGTATTTCTGTCGTGGTCATGTCTTAGTCCTTTATATCATGGATCCGCAATGTATATTTGGCAGCCATGTTCAATGTTTTCTTATGACTGAGCATGGGTATGCCCACCTCAGGGATGTCATCTTCACATTTGAGACCTCTACTTCAGTTTTTTTTGAATTGTGATCTTGGCTTTGCTTCCCCACTACCACTAAGACCTCTGATTTTTCTTATAATGTATTTCAACCATGATGTACTCATTATGACCTCATACATTAGGGGGCATCTGTTATAACCCTATTTTCCACTACATTATAGTAAGAGAAGCCCAATATGAACTTATCTCAGTTTTTTGGCTAAAATTCATCCATTTTCACCTTTTCTTTTACTTATGTGAGATTTATCCCATGATAAAAGGGTGAAATTACATAATTGAGAAATTTCTCATAATTATTTTTCCAAAATATTATAACTATGAGATAATAATTATTTCAGAGTTGATATAATCAAGAAAATTCTTATTATTGTGAAAAAGGTCTCTAGAGCTTCCTATTCCCTAGGATAACACCTCGATTACTCACTGATTCGACTTTTCCAAGACTCGTCCATTAGAAGTTTCTCTAAATTCTCTTCGTTTTGAGCGTCTACATTCATTCTCTAGAGACCTGTCATTTACCTATTTATGATGGATCATTTGATAGGTTTAGGCTAATCATAATTTGTTAGTCATAATTTGAGAGTCTAAGAGAGCCATGCTGCTGCTGAGATCTTGAGACCCTATTGCCACCTTTCCATTATCTTGAGAGCCTGTGAGGTAACATGCTATAGGAGAGTGCTCTTCGTACTCTTATCTAGGGGGAAACTCTATCGAATCATGGAGAGGAGAAGTTGTAAGTGAGGTATCAAAGCATAATTTTATATTAATAAAGATTTATCTTTCCTCCTATATATGATTTTATGTTCAGATCTTGCAATTGTTTTATGATATGGTTAATCAAACAATTTTATGAGGAAGATAATTTGTTTTCTTTGTATGGTTTTTATTGTGTGTAGGTGTTGAGATCGTAGGTAGATCAGATAGATCACTCATGTGGAGAATAACAGATCAGCGTCGAACTCAAGATTCATCCCTAGTCTGTGAGAAGGAAAAGTATATTCTTCATATTCATAGCATTAAATGATTGCATGACTAGTTGTGTATCATAATAGATTTGGAATCTATGATTTCTTCTTGATTGTACTTGTCATTTCTAGTGATCTAATAGACACTAAGTCACAGGGCAACAACTCCTTACAGGTTTTCCTACAACAATGTTGATATTCCTTTTTCATTTCTATACAATCAGGTTATGACATTTGAGAACCATTGCAACATATTTGTCATGACCATATTGAATGAAGTCTTTAGGTGCATATAATGTAATTTTATCATATCTATCCTTGAAATTATTGTCAACGTTACTCTCAAAGTGAACATATGACAAGTCATGATTTCCCTTGTATGGAACATGTGGTGAATTGTGTTCTTCCTTAATTGATACATTGTTTCTCTCTTTCAACTTTAGGAGTACGATTTGATGTGGAGAAATTCTCATATCTTTTAACAAATTTCTTTTCCAAATTCTCCTCTTTATTTTTTTGAAAACATATTAGAAATTTTAAGAGTGTTATCACTCAGTAATTTCTCCAGGTCCATGAGATAACTCACTAAGGTAACCACAGACCAACTTCAAACTCTAGGATCTAGCCTTCCTAGGTTTCAGAGAGGGCTCTCTCTTTAAAATTTAACTTTTTTTTATTGGTAAATATTAGGCTAGTTATGAATGTGCAACTTTGGTTTGGTTTTCATTGAATTTGTGGAAAAAAATCACTTAAAGAGATGGATAGTGGGAGATCTATTTGTCCTTTGGGCTAAGGATTCAAAATCAAGCAAACAGAACTAGGATCAATGCCAAAAGGTCAAATGTTTTCAGGGCAAGATAGATAACCCTTGAAGATCTTGGAAAGTTGTTTTTATGAGGTCGTATGATCGGGATAAATGGAAATTAATAATCCTTTGATCCGGAAAAATAAGTAGTAGGAAGAGGTCAAATGAGAGAGGGAGCAATTAAGGATTCTCTACACTGGAAATCAGAGGAAAACATAGAAATGATAACTAGTTAAAAACAGGGTGCTCTTAACAAATCTTGTAGTAATACTCCTAGTTATTCATTCAAATTTAGAACAAACATAGATGGATGCATGTAAAAAAGAAAGATAACAATGAAAAGTAAGGAAATACTTCACTCCAAATAGCTCATCACAGGAATCCTGAAGTATGATGCCAATTGATTTGATCCAGACTACTACTCGAAATTTGAATCACAAAAGCCTTCAAGTCCAACAAAAATAACTATATCAATCTCCAAAAATTTATTCTACAAAAATACTTCAAAAGATGAAGTATATATACAAATTCTAAACTAGAATATCTTGAAAAAATATCAAGATTGGTTTACAAATAGCTCAAACTGTATTACATAAATAGAACTTAATAAAAGGACACTCAAAACTAATGAATCTATTTGGCACTATACTTATGGATTTATGGTGACAAAGAAGAGAATTCAAATTTGATATCAACTCTTAGTTGATGATGAGGCATACAAGTCACTAACTATTTCCTTTCTTTGTGCATTCTGCTCCAGAAATTCTGCAAACTTAGGGTCCAATGATACCTTTTTATTTCTCAATAATAAATCGATATGTAAAAATTGAAATAGGTTTTTTTATATAAATATGTTACTAAGATAAACCTCTCTCTGTTTCCCAAATTAAATTCCAGTTGGTCACAATAGGCTCTGCAAAAAGATGTGTAAAATAGAGCTTTGCACAGTCTAAAAACTAGGCTATAAATATGTGCATGTATCTCTCATTCTATAATACCTGTGCAAAACGTGAGATATTTTTTTGTAGATGGGTTTCTTAGGAACAAAAACCTCCTTCCGTTTTGTAATATATATTTCTTATTGGCCACAATCTTCTCTGCAACATAATGACTAAACATGAATTTTCTGTAAAAAGTGCTTTCAAATATTGTTTAATATTTCCAAACCCTTAATGGATGTTAGAAATGTGAGAGAGGTTTGTGTAGTTGGACATATGAGGAACATAAACCTCCTTCATTTTTTGAAAATTCATCTTGGATTGGTTACAATAGTTTCTGCAAAACAATGACTTAAACAGGAAATTTCTGCAAAAATGTCCCTTCTTACTTTGCTTTCATCTTTTAACTTTTTTGTTCTTTTAGTTTTTTTTATTTTACTTTGGATAAAATTCATTGTTGTTGGTGAGAGAATTTTCATATTTGTTTAACCATTACAGTCTCTGTATTTAATTTTACTATTTTACCTTGACTTCTTTGTTTTTACTGATTTGACTTTCACTCTGACTTTTACTGATACACTTTAACTGTCTCTATTTTCACTGCAAACTGTTACTGCTCTGTTCAATGTATGGAATCTTCTTATTTTAGGAAAACCATTCAAACTCATTTCCTTGTGAATTCTTGGAGTAAAATTGATCTTTAACTAGTATTTAGATTTTTTATCCAAATTCTCCTTTTTCTAATAACCTGCAACAATAAAACAATTTGTTAAATGAAACCTTAGCTGCAGGGAGGATTTCTATGTGACAAAAGAGGTTTTCTAAGGTTTTTTGAAGTATTTGGAAGTAAATTGGAATTTTTAATAATTTTTAATAGCAGTTGCAATGGCTTTTTTCAGGTCCTCTAGGCATAAAACAAGTTTCTGGTACTTTTCGGGTCTTTGAAGCAATTCAGGGCTTCTTGGCAATCTTCAATGGCTGCAGTTTGAAATTTGCTAGATTTTTGCTCGAAAATGATGTAAAATGCTTTTTTCAAAGTTGGAAAGGCTTATACAGTGGTTACGCGCAGAATGATAGGAAATCAATGCATTTCCAAAGTAAACTAAGTAAAGTGTAAAATAGGCAATTAAGCATAATTTGTCCCATTTTTATTTTTACACATAGACTTAGGATAAAATGAATTTTGTAGGTTTTTGAGTGTTTTTTGAATTAAAATGAAATTTATTAAGGGGGGATTTTACTTTTCTAAGAAAAGAAGTGTTTTACTTAGGAAAAGGGATTATAGTTTTGGAAAAGGGTGAATATGCTGATCAAATGGGTTTTATGTAGGGAATCCAATATTCTTAACCAATCAGTTACTAAGCCTTGGGTCTGGTCCCAAAATAAGTCATAGAAATGCTCTGAGCCTCTTTAAAAGAAGGTTTAGAATACTGGATCATTGTGGGGGAGTGGAAATTAGTTATTTTTGCTCGATGATGCTTTATTACATGTCTTGCACAACTGCTTTCTACCACCCATCATTATTTCTAAAATTTTGTACTTCATTTTTATGGGTGCATTTAAGCTTGCAACCCTAAATCAATTTTCTTTCAAAACATAACAAATATCTAATTCTAACCTAATTTCATATGAGGGCTCAAATTAAATTTTTGAGCTTTTCATTTAATCTCTATCTTATCTACTGATTTTTCAAGTTTAAACTGTTCGACGGATCTTTATTCTTTATCTAACAACATGAAATTTAAAGTATGAGAGGTCAAGTTTAAGCTGTTTGACCCTCATGGATTTTTGGCATTTAGGACAAGCTGCACACAATATTATTTGCAAAAATTAAACTAAATTAGTGGCATTTAAACTTGCAACACTTTCATAATCTATTTTGATGGGGTTCATATTTAATATTATTTTGATCTTCGTTTCTTTTTTCATTTGACTGTTCTTTTAGGACATCCCCTCTTTTCCATTTTTTAATTCGAGAATACATTTGCAGAACGCAAAGGTATGTACAATATTTCAAGAATTTTAATAGAGTCAAATCAAAATTATGAATCCTATATTTATAGGACCCTAACAAAGATATCAACGCTTCTTTATAAATATTTTCTTAATTGGCTTAAAATCACCCCATTAACTCTTTTCAATTGCCAATTTCTCTTTAGTCAATAATAATATCATATTTGTAGGTGTTAGTATGAAATTTCTTGGAAGGTGTACCAAAAACACTTCACTTAAGTCAAAGGTGACAAGTGACCCTAACAATATTTTATGGTTGCTTATACTTTAGATCTGCAATAATAATATGAGAAAAACTGCAGTAAAAGTATGTATGCCATCTAAAATAATAAACAAACAAATAAATCCGATGTAATAATCCAATTATGGAAATACATTTAAATGAATAAATATTTATCGATAATACATGGTGAAGGAGATCTACAAAATGGTCTACATATCCTCTAAGGGATGGGTCCTTTGATGTACTTGGAAGTTTAGTGATTGATTCTCTCTCTCAATATCTGAGAAAAACCAAACAATGCGTAGAACTCTAGTGGGAGCTCGAATGCAAGAAGACGTTATGGTGATGATGATAATGATCATGGTGAAGAATGCATGGAAAACTCTCTTATTTATAACAAAGTATTAGGTTAATCTTTAAATTGATAAATAATAAAATATTATTGACCAAATCAAGATCTAATTTCTAGGAATACTTTATTATAATTTTTGGAGAGGGAAAATATATTCAAAATGGTCATATGTATTTATTTAGAAATAATTAACATATAAAATTATTTATTAAAAGGTGTGAAAATGAAATAATTATTAAATAGTGATTTAACAATTATTCCAAAAATAGTATTAATAAATAATAAATAAATCGTGATTTATTTAATTATTCCGAGGTGATTTAGTCAAATGTGACAAGGAATAATTATCAAATAATGATTCAATAATTATTTCTAAACAAAATTAAATAAATATTTATTTATTCAATTATTCTCATGGTGTTTTTTAATTATAATGAGAAATAATTTAATAAAAATGGTTTACTAAATTATTTCCTATAGTGAAAGTGATTTTACTATGGTAACATTAAACTTACATGGTTTATTTCAATCCACCTAGTTAGAAATAACCAGGTGATAATTTTCTGGTGATAACAGATTCCCCGCCAATGTGTGAGTGTTAGGAGAAAATCGTATAACCATAATAAGTTGTATGTTACACTTCCACGAGATACTAAAGGGGAGTCATAGAGAGAGGGATACAAATGAAGCAATGCAAGAAACTACAAAAATGGAGTGGGAGAGACATAATAAACTAATACAAGACTCCTTTTATTTTGGAGTACATAATATTAAATGAGGCGAGCGAGGCATACCCATACCCGCCGATATAACTGAGTACAAAGAATAATGGTGATCCCAACAATGTGGGAGTAAGCTACAAAGTACATGATACATGATACATGATATGATGGCATCAATGGACCATAAAATAATACAATGAATCCCATATACATAATGTTCCTAGAAAAACGTAGGTCAGGAATGGATACAATAACATCTGAGTACAAGAGACATAATTCCCCTCAATCTGACATGGGTAGGGGGAATCACAACCAAATAAGCACTACTGAATAGGAGAGGGATCTGAAGATATAAATGGATTATCTGAAGGAGACATGCATGATGTGGGCACCGCGAGTGGATGAAACTCAACCCATCAAATCGACGGAACTACATCTGAGGTTGGATCATAAGTGGTAGAGATCTGAGCATGTGGAGGGATACCTGAATAGCCACCCTCTAATGACGTTTAGAACATCTCACACACACACAAGAAACAATGGCACAATTTGATAGATCACCGAACCATCAAATGTATGATTCTCAATCATGCGATACTGAGCTAGAGTCAAGCACATGAGAAAAAACTAAGTCAGAGGCAAATAATGATTCCCTTTTCTTGATATGAGGCCCAAAACAATGATGCAATCTAGAACCAAGGTACACAACCATCTAGACCATACTTTTGGAATAAATGTGTTGAAGTCGATAGAAGAGGGCCCACCATAGGTGAGGCAATGAGGAATCCTCAACAAAGGCACGAGGGATCATAGCAAAGTGACTAATGTTCTGACACCAGGAATGATAATGGAAGGAAACAAGATGAGATAAATACTGATGAATTACCTTTTCGGAGCATAATATGCATGGTTGACCTGGTCGTAACTGACTCGATTCCAGAGGGGATGGTCAATTACTCAGACGTGGGATTTTCATAGATTGAACAGTATATTTTGATGAAAAAATGAGAAAATGGGACGAATGTGACACAAATATGGATGGAATATTGTAATATGACTTAATGGGACTCAGAAAATACTCCACGAATGTAAGGGTGACTCATCTCATATGCTCTGAACAAGGGTGACTCGATGAAGCTACAACATGGGAGAGGCCCACACGAGACCATAAAAATATGAGTAAATAATGGTTACTCATTAAAAAAATCAACAAATGAGTCAACTAGTTCAAAGGTAAAGTGGTACCAAAGTACGAGTAGCTCATAGGAAGAGATTCATTTTTAATTGGTGGCAAAGTGAAACCTCATGGAAAAAATGGCTTCCAGATGAATTGTCAAATTACAAAAAACAAAGGTAGAACCATTATAAAATGCGATGAGATATTTCCAATGGTGTTGACGGTTCATCAAATCGAGCTACGGTTTGGTTGCAATGGGCGACGAAAAAACTAAGGTTTGTCTTATAAAAGGGCGTTTTTCCCTCAAGTCCAATTCATTTGCATAGTGTGATGTTGGAGAATTTGGAGACGATGAGAAGCCTCTAAATCTTGTGGAGATTGTAGCATACAAACTAACCGTAGAAATTCATATCTGCGACTTTGAGGTAGGTGGCCTTAATTTTCTAAAGATGGCATTAACTCTTCTTAGAAGGATGGTTCTTGGTGAAGAATTAAGGTAAGAAAGGAATAAAAGAATGAACTACTAGAGAGGGTATAGGATCATCCCCTCCCACCAAGTAGAGCATGGGGACTAGATGGTAAGTGTATCATCACATGGATTAGAATTTTTAAATCTATGATATGAATCATCTACGATATGTGATGTGCATATGGCTCGTTAGAAAGACTGGTATGACATATTATCCAAGGAATAAAAGGATAATCAACCATACCCATATCATTGATATATATTCCAAGAATTATGTTATTTGAATGAGAAAGTGTTCAGCGTCCATCATGCCCCCAAGCACGGGATACTACCCCAGATGGAGGGATTGATCGGGTATGAAAATGTGGGAAAGATGCCCCTAGCTAGATGAGTTTTGGGAGCGGCATTGTGTTCCAAGTGCTCAAATAAGGGATTCAAGAATTCGGCCATACTGGAACAAGACCCTCTAGATAATGATGAGAAGATGTAGGGGCATGTGTGCCCCCCATTTTTGTACATAGCATGCTATGGGCATATCGGATGAATTTAGAGTGGTCGACTCCAAACACATTTTGATGATATGATTCGCCATGTTCTTATGTTATTGATGTCTTCTTGTGGGAAGAACAGATAAATGATGCAATAAGAGAAAGGAAATGGTGAATTACCAATCTCATTTGGCACTACATATATGAATCAAATGGAATTAATTTATGGTTTTGCATACAAGGTGTCACTATAACAAAGAGTGGATTCACATATAATGAACTAATGCTCATCTAGAAAACACTGTGGTTGGGAAACAACAACGTCTAAGGGGTTGGGTTGTTGATGTAAGATTAAGGAAAGCTCAAGTGGATCATCCCTAGAGTGGATTAAGTGGATCATTTCAGTTTTGAGTTTCACAAACAATCTGAATTTTTCCCTCTTATGATTGATGAGTATGATAAGAAACATGAGAATCTGGTTGCCATGTCATATGAAGATGATCAACAATGTATTCAAAATGCAGAGGACCAGCGCATTGAGGACTGTCATTCATATTTTCCTTCTCGTGTTTTAGGTTTAGAATTTTTATTTCAAGACTAAATTTGCTCACCTACTTGTTCAGAAGTTTTTGACGACCATGAAAACACTCTTGTTGAGGTACATTATGAAGAGAGATCATAATCAAGAGAAAAAGGTACCTTGTTTCTTCTAGATCAACAAGAGGTAAATTTTCATGTTTTTCAAGATCTAGTGGCAATTTTATTGCAATCAGCAGTGAAGGTAATTATTGAAATATTCAGTTATGATGGAGATCGTTGTCAACTATGTTTTTGGCTACCAAATTGTAAATATTTATTATTGTCCAGAGAATCTGATTGGGAGAATCAATCAAGGACGCATTTTCTTGATTGGTTACATTGGCATTTTGATATCGCCTCATTTTACATATTCTTTCAAACATACAGGTGGTTGTCATCAGGATTTGAAGCCCTCAAGTCTCGGTGATATTCTGCCATCAATAAGTTTAGTAAGTTTTTTTTATTTTTAGTCAGTTTCAAAGTCAATTTGTGTCATTGAGTTGTCAGTATTTAGTCATTCATTTCAGTTTGAGTTTTTTTTTAACTGTTTTGGCCCAATGGTTAGGAACTTGTTCTACGGTGTTCTTGACACCTCCAAGGAGTTGCCATCCCCAATAAGGCCGATGTTAGTGTCAGAATTTTCATTCTGCCATTAGTGATCAAAATCTCTCTTTTTATATTCATTGTAGGGGTATCACTCAGAATTTTTTTGTAATTCCATTAGTTCATGCAAAAAATTAGTCACTAATGGTAGCCCTAGTCCAAAAACATCACTCTTCCTTAAAATTCATTTGCATGTTGGCACACTTCCATACCTTGTTGACTGTACATCATCCATAAAGTCAATTCATCATGTTATGTCACCATGGAGTCTAGTCTTTTCAAGGTCATCATTAGGTTTTCTAGGGTTTTCATGGTCCAATAAAGCTCCATGCCATTGCATAAGGCCAACAAGTAAATGGCAATCAAATAACATCTATTCACCATGTGAAGATGATTTGTAAAGATAAATTCTTATTTCATCATGTAATTTTTATTTCAAATGTGAGTTTCATTCCAAGATGTAATTTTATTATTATTCATGTCAATTTAAATGTAATAAGTACTCAGTCTCCCAAAAGATACCAACTCAGTTCCACATGCCAAACAAGCACATGTCAAAGTGAAAGAGTTTTAGTTCAACAATTGATCAAATGTCAAAGGGGGTTGTCTTTTCCCAAGGGTGCCCAAATCATCATTTTTCCACAAGCACTAAACCCTAATTTTCTCTCCCACTAAGCTAGAGTTTGCTATGAAATCAGAGACATCTTAGCAGAGGAGGCACAGTAATTATGTGGTCATTTCAGCTCATAAACATCTTGTGTCCATCATTTTTTAACAAGTCACTCCAAGAGTCAAATCATTTGCCATTCATAGGGCCAATTTGTCTTCAAAGTATGTTTCTGACCAAACAGAGAGGAATTTGATAAAAGTGAGAGATTTTTTTGTCCATCATAGGTTATAAAAAAAAACCTCCTTCACTTTTTACAAAGGTATCATCGTTTTGGAGAAATGTCAAAAATACAGTTGCTATAAGAGGTTTGTTGCACTTCTCGAGCGACCTTGGGAAAATCATTTTTTCTCCTCTATGGAGTGTCCAAATGACTTTTGTGATGATTCAAATGATAACCATATAGAGAGATATTTCAAATCATATATCTTGAGATCAATTTGGAGTTGAGGAAGGCCTTCAAAAGTTTCCTACAACAAAATATTGCATTTTTGCACCCTCATTCTGCACTTTTTGACCAGTCTTGGGAGAATTAATTGTTTATAGGTAAAATCAAGTCCATTCTGAAAAAAAAGGCATATTTGGAAATTAGACAGGATAATATTTCTAACAAGCTATCCTGGGCCCATTTTGGACACCAAGAAGGCCTCCCAAAGTGTTCTACAAAAATGCGTTACACAAACCCTTAACAGAGGGTGCAAATGCTTAAGAGAGGGTACAAATGCTTAATAGAGGGCGCAAATTCTTCGACGAGGGTGAAAATGCTTCTAGTGCTACGCATATGACCATAGAACCCCCATAAAATGCATTCAAGTGGCACAAAATCATTTCCAAAGCTTCATCAACTTACTCATCGACCTCCAACAAATGAGTAAGAGCTAATGCCATTAAATATCATCTTCATCAACTTTATGTGTTGAGCGTTGTGAAGTTTAGGTTAGAATTTGGTGTTTGAAAATGTTTTAAAACCCTAGTATTCCAATTTCATTCTTGAATTTCCTAAATTACACTCCCCTACACATTTACACCCTTCCAAAAATTGCAAATACCCATTCCTAAACCCTTGTTTTACAAAATTCCCTTTCCCTGACCCTTTTTCCTAAGCCCTAAGTGCTACATTTACCTAGGCTCCCAATCCCCAAATCCCCATCCTAAATCCCATAATACTACTAATACCTATCCCCTCCCCCATTTATTACATCCCTAGAACCATATCCTTCATTTTCCCTTACCCATTCCTCATTCCTAAAACCATATTTCACAACATCTACTTCCCTAGGGTTTTGATAAAAACACCATGGAAGAAGAGGAAGAAAACAGATCATACAATGAGGGAGAGGAAACAGAGGTGAAGAGGCCACATATAGGGGGTATAATACTCACAATTGATCCAACAAGTACTAGAGAACTTTTGGCATCTCCTATGGCAGTGGCATGTTTCAAACATGTGGGCTACTTTTATTTCTGTGAATTGGTCCGGAACTACAAACCCTAATCAAGAAGAAAGAGAAGGGAACATTGTATTTTCTCATTGATGCATCCATGATAGCATAACATACTATATTAAGTCTCCATGAAGTATTTATGAAGAAATTTTGAGGAAATTTGAAGAAAATTTCAGAAAATTTGAAAAACTCTTTGAAGGCACATTTTCCATAAATGTCTTGTTTGGTCACCTTTTTGTAGAACAGATTGTGGAAAACAAAAAATGAATTTTGAAAACTGGAGGAGGTTTTTGTTACTAAGATATCAAATTAAAAAAAACTATCTCACTTTTTTCATGGGTATTACATAATGAGACATCCATTCACATCATCACAACCTATTGTTCTGCCTGTGAAAAATCATGTTTGAGACACCTTTCTTCAAAGAATATTGTGGGAAAAAAAAATGAATTTTGAGAAAATAGCAGAGGATTTTGTTCATAACATTATAAATAAAAATAACACCTCTCGTTTCTGCAAAAACCCTCATGGTTAGTGAGATATCTCCCCATTGTGGAGGCCAAATTTCCATAAAATTCTGAATTTTCACACAGTTTGACTGTCATTTACGCAGCACC
Source organism: Pinus albicaulis (assembly GCA_034641835.2). Classification (NCBI taxonomy): domain Eukaryota; kingdom Viridiplantae; phylum Streptophyta; class Pinopsida; order Pinales; family Pinaceae; genus Pinus; species Pinus albicaulis. The sequence goes on from CM076572.1 coordinate 869,110,381, forward strand.
CTAGGCATTGCATAAATGTTTGGGGCACTTTTTGAAGGAAAGGATACCACTGATGGATTCCTAAGGATAAAATAATTCCATAAAATCATGTTTCCAGCCTTGATTTGCAGACTTGAAAAGTGAAGAGGTCAAAAAAATACCTAAAAATCACATTTCTACCCCTGTTTTGGCCTAGGCGCTGCTCATAGAGAAGTCTTGGGAGATTGCATTTTTTAGGGGGAAAATGACCTTAATTTCAGAAAATTAAAGCAGATATGAAAACTAGACTTGAAGATATTTCCAACAAGCTATACTGGGCCCAATTTTGACACCAGCAAGTTAGTTAAATGTGGCCCTGAATAGGCAAGACACAAATGACCATTTTGCTAATGTTTTTGAAAATTTTGTGAAATTTTGACTCTACATCAGAAAATCATGTTTCTACCTGTGTAATTAATGATGGTAAATGTAGTTATGCTTGGGATTAGTTACCTATGGTTATATTCATTAAGTAAAAGTTATCCATAAGTCAAATGAGTAAGTTTGAATGTAATTAGGAATGAGTCACTTTCACCATCCTACACTTCAGCTTTCAGTTTCGTATTTTATGGCTCTCTTCCTCACCTCATGGATTTGACACCTGAGGATGAGTGAATGTTTTTTTTATGTCTATTTAATCCCTTTATTCATACTAATAAATTTTTGGAATCAGTTTGGATGTTAGCTTGTTGATCAAGGAAACTATTGTACTTAGTTTGGCCAGTTAATAAAGGAGAGTTGCAACTATTTTTTGGGATACATGTGGTATGATGTTTATCATTGTTTTTTCTTTAGTTTCATATGTTATAATGTATTGTATTCATGTTAATTACATCTCTATGGTATGATATCTTTAGAGTTTATAGGCAGAACACATGCATTCTCATGCTCTATTTTAGGGAATTGATCATAGTTTGCCCATTTTCCTTTGTTTAGGAAGAATACATCTCCCATGCTCATCCTAGCTTATCCTCAGTCTCAAAAACCATCTCATCTCAATCATATTTAAGTGATAAGAATTATTCCTACCTTTCCCCATTGAATCCCTACAACCCTATCTCATTTTCCCTGACCTAGCTCCTTGGACCTAATTTCTTCATCCAGTGAAACCCAACCAAATCCAATAAAAAACAACCCTTGCACTCATTATCTAGCCTAAAAACCCTAATTCCTCCATCCCTCTTGGTTGTGACCTTTTGGAGAGAGAACTCTCCAACTTGGTAGGGCTAGATACCAAGAAAAAAGTTTGGTCTTTGGTTACCTCTATTGGGATTCCTTCTTCAACCTTGGGAATCTGGCGGAGTGATAACATTATGGGGCCATTGTCGGGGAGGTGAAAATATAAATCTTCCCTGGGAAAGAAATGACAAAGATCAGATCTGAATGTTGATGGTGAACAATGATTAGGCACAAGAATTTTGTGCATCATTCACTTGGTGACTCCAGTGTCGAAAAATCCCAAGATTCAGAATTATCATGGCGAATCCACCCTTCAAGGACCGATAGTCTAAATAAATTCTTGGTGACTTCATTGTTGTCAAAATGGACTCAATTTCTCGAAGGTATTCTCCCATGAGCTGAGATCACATACCAAGTTTTCCGAATAGCATGCCTCGAGTTAATTGGATGACATATCTTCCGAAGTTAAAAAATGTGAAAGGTAATGATGTTGCTCTTTATCTGCTGAAATTTCACATGCATGTGTTTATATTAAAGATTGATTTTCCTGAAGACTGCTTGATGAAGATATTTATGGCCACTCTGGAAGACGAAGCTCAATCTTGGTGTGAAAGTTTACCTCCTGCTTGTATTTATTGTTTAGAGGATTTTCATACCATGTTCTTTGAAAGGTATAAAGAATCATGTCCATCCTTAATATTAGTTCAGAACTGTTGTAAACATGTTGATAGTTTTATTGAAAATATTGAGAAATTTTAAAAAGATGATGAATTCATGGATGATGAGATCATGGAAGCCCTATATGAAAATAAATTTTAGCAACATAAATAAAACTTAGAGGATACTTATCAAGATGCTCAAGAAAGTTTGCAGCAGGCTAAAGATCTTTGTGTAGTTGAAAAATGACGGAATACAAGGTCTTATTTCATATCTACTTGCAACAAAAGATGGTATGCAAGAAAATCAAGTTCCAATTTCAGATTGTGGTAAAGTAAAGCTGGTTGATCCAGATCTAGTTTCATATTGTGATGATGAAGAGTATGTTGCTCCAGATCCCATGAAGGAGAGCTCTATTATTGAGATCACCTTGAATGAAGAAAACAAGGTTATTGACCTAAGTATTCCCATCCCATTATAAAAAAGTCTTCGGGAGGAGGTAATCTAGTCCTTTTCTGAAAAACAAGATGAGATCTTTGTCCAAGTAAGTTAAAAATCTTCTTCGGATGATTATGTGGTAAATTATAGGAATGTCAGTTTTGAGTTTCAAGAACAATTTGAATTTTTCCCTCTTATGATTGATGAGAGCGATAAGAAACAAAAAAATCTGGTTTCCTGTCATATGAAGATGATCAACAATGCATTAAAATTGTAGAGAATCAACGCATTGAGGACTGTCACTCAGATTTTTCTTCTCATGTTTTATGTTTAGAATTTTTATTTCAATAAGAAATTTTCTCACCTACTTGTTCAGAATTTTTTGACGACCATGAAAACACTCTTGCTAAGGTACATTATGAAGAGAGATCATAATCAAGAGAAAAAGGTTCCTTGTTTTTTCTAGATCAGCAAGAGGTAAATTTTCTTGTTTTTCAAGATCCAGTGGCAAGTTTATTGTAGTCAGCAGTGAAGGTAATTATCACAGTATTAAGTGATGATGGAGATCATTGTCAACTATTTTTGGGCTGCCAAATTGTAAATATTTATTGTTGTCCAGAGAATTTGATTGGGAGAATCAATCAAGGTGCATCTTCTTGACTGGTTACATTGGCATTTTGATATCGCCTGATTGTACATATGCTTTCAAACAGACATGTGGTTTTCATTAGGATTAGAAGCCCTCAAGCCTCAGTGATATGATGCCATCAATAAGTTTAGTAATTTTTTCATTTCTAGTTAGATTCAAATTCAGTTTGTGTCATTGAGTTGTCAGTATTTAGTCATGCGTTTCAGTTTCAGTTTTTTTTACCGTTTTGGCCCAATGGTTAGGCACTTGGTCTACGATGTTATTTACACCTCCAATGAGCTCCGATCCTCAATAAGGCCGATGTTAGTGTCAGAATTTTCATTTTTCCATCAATGATAAAAATATCTCTTTTTATATTCACTGCAAGGGTCCCACTCAAAAAATATTTATCATTCCATTAGGTCATGCAAAGTCAATTCATCATTTTTTATCACCATGGAGTCCGATATTTTCAAGTTCATCACTAGGTACATCATCCATAAATTCAATTCATCATGTCATGTCACCATGGAGTCCAATATTGTCAAGGTCATCATTAGGTTTTCTAGGGTTTTCATGGTCCAATAAAACTCCATTCCATTGCATAAGGCTCACAAGTAAAGGGTGATCAAATAACATCTCTTCACCATGTGAAGATGATTTGTAAAGAGAAATGCTTATTTCATCATGTAATTTTGATTTCAAATGTGAGTTTCATTCCAGGATGTAATTTTATTTTTATTCATGTCAATTCAAATGTAATAAGTACTTAGTCTCCCAAAAGCTACCAACTAAGTTCCACATGCCAGACAAGCACAGGTCAAAGTGAAATAGTTTTAGTTCATCAATTGATCAAATGTCAAAGGGAGTTGTTGTTTCCCAAGGGTGCCAAAATTATCATTTTCCACAAGCACTAAACCCTAATTTTCTCTCCCATTGAGCTACAGTTTGTTATGGAATCAGAGGCATCTGATCAGAGGAGGAATAAGGCAGGTCATATTAGTAAGTATGAGGTCATCTCAGCTCATAAACATCATGTCTCCATTATTTTTCAAGAATTCAATCCAAGAGTCAAATAATTTTCCATCCATAGGGCCAATTTGTCTTCAAAGTATGTTTCTGACCAAAAAAAGATGAATTTGATAAAATTGAGAGACATTTTTTTCCATCATAGGTCATAAAAAAAAACCTCCTTCGGTTTTTACAAAGGCATCATGGTTTGGGAGAAATCTCAAAAATACAGTTGCTACAAGAGGTTTGTTGCACTTCTAGAGTGACCTTGGGAATATCATTTTTCCTCCCAGATGGAGTGTTCAAATGACCTTCTCGATTAGTAAAATGATAACTATACAGAGAGGTGTTTCGAATGAGATATTTTGAGATAAATTTGGAGTTGCGTAAGGCCTCCAAAAGTTGCTTGCAACAACACACTACATTATTGCACCCTCATTCTGCACTTTTTTACTAGTCTTGGGAGAATAATTTTTTGACAGGTCAAATCAAGTCCATCTACAAAAAAAATGCATATTTATAAAGTACATAGGATAATATTTCCAACAAGATATCATGGGCCCAATTTTGACACAGGGAAGGCCTCCAAAAATGGTTTGCAAAAAGGCGCTTCTCAAATCCTTAATATAGGGCGCAAATGCTTCTGGCATTGCGCATATGACCAGAGAAACCCCATAAAACACATTCAAGTGGCACAAAATAATTTCCAAAGCTTCATTAACTTACTCATTGACCTCCAACAAATAAGTAATAGCTAATTCCATTAAATACCATTTTCATCAAGTTCATGTGTTGAGTGTTGTGAAGTTTAGGTTAGAATTTGGCGTTTTAAAATGTTTTAAAACCCTATTATTCCAATTGCATTCGTTAATTTCCTAAATTACACTCCCCTACACCTTTAAAACTTTCCAAAAATTGCAAATAACCATTCACAAACCCCTGTTTTACAAAATTCCATTTCCCTAACCCTTTTTCCCAAAACCCTAAGCCCTAGGTGCTACATTTACCTAGGCTCCCAATCCCAAAATCCCCATCCTAAATCCCTTCATACTACTAATACCTATCCCCTCCCCCATTTCATACATACCTAGCACCATATCCTTCTTTTTTCCTTACCCATTCTTCATTCCTAAAAACGTATTTCACATCATCTACTTCCCTAGGGTTTTGATAAAAACACCATGGCAGAAGAGGAAGAAAAAACATCATACAGTGATGGACAGGAAATAGAGGTGAAGAGGACACATAGAGGATGTATAATACTCATAATTGAGCCAAAAATTACTAGAGAAATTTTGCCATCTCCTATGGCAGTGTCATGTTTCAAACATGTGGGTTGCTTTGATTTCTGTGAATTGGTCTAGAGCTACAAACCCTAATCAAGAAGAAAGAAAAGGGTAAGTTGGATTTGCTCATTGATGCACCCATCATAGCATAGCAGACCATATCATGTCTCCATGAAGTAATTCTGAAGAAATTTTGAGGAAAGTTGAAGAAAAGTTGGGAAAATTTGAAAAACTCTTCGAAGGCACATTTTCTAGAAATGTCCTGTTTGGACACCATTTTGCAAAACATATGTTTCCAAAAAAAATGAATTTTTTGAAACTAGAGGATTTTTTGGTTCCTATGATATCAAATTACAAAAACCTATCTCAATTTTTACACAGGTATTATAGAATGAGAGATCCATTCACATCCATGTTTTGGCCTAGGCACTGCGCATAGAGAAGTCTTGCGAGATTGAAGTTTTGAGGGGAGAAATGACCTTCATTTTGGAAACTTAAGGCAGATCTAGAAACTATACTTTAATGGCTTTCCAATGAGATATCTTGGGCCCAATTTGGACACATACAAGTTAGTCAAACGTATCCTTGAGGATGCAAATGACACTGCTAGGGTGCAAATGACCATTTTGTTAATATTTTTGAAAATTCTATGAAATTTTGATCTACATCATAAAATCATGTTTCTACATATGTAATTAATGATGGTAAATGTAATTATCCTTGGAACTAGTTACCTAGTGGTATATTCATTAGGTAAAAGTTATCCTTAAGTAAAATGAATCAGTTTGAATGTGATTAGGAATGAGTCACTTGGACCATCCTACACTTCAGCTTTCAGCTCAGTATTTTGTGGATATTTTCCTCACCTCATGGATTCGACCCCTGGGGATGATTGAATGTTGTTTTTATGTCTATATAGTCCCTTTATTGACACTAAGAAAGGGTTGTAATCAGTTTGGATGTTAGCTTTTTTATCAAGAAAACTATTGTACTCAGTTTAGCCAGTTAAAAAAGTAGAGTTGCAGCATTTTTTGGGATACATGTGGTATCATGTTTATAATTTTTTTTTCTTCAGTATCATATGTTAAAATTTATTATATTCATGTTCATTACATCTCTATGGTATGATATCTTTCAAGTTGATAAGAAGAGCACATGCTTGCTCATGCTCTATTTTGGGGAATTGATCATAGTTTGTCCATTTTCCTCTGTTTAGGAAGAATACATCTCCCATTCTATTCCTAGCTTCTCCTCAATCTAAAAAACCATCTCATATCAATCATATTTAATTGATAATCCTTATTCCTACCTTGCCCCATTGAATCCCTGCAACCCTATCTCATTTTCCCTGACCTAGCTCCCTTGACATAATTTCTTCATCCAGTGAAACCCAACCAAATGCAATAAAATGTTATGAAACTAACTCCAAAAATAGAAGAAAATAGAGATCAACGCCTTCGAAATAAGCCACTTCGAGGGGGAAAACTCCAATACATTACATAAATGAACAATTATTGGATGATACAAATGAAGAAACCTCCTTTCTATATATAGGAGTCTATAGGGCCACAATGTAATCCTAGCTGACCTAAAAATAATAATTTAAGGGCACAATAATAACAATATGGGGGTTACAGGGGTACAACAATAAAAATAAGGGGGTTACACTAACAAAAATAAGGGACTATACTAGTAATATAGGGACCTAACATGCTCCTCTCCTTCAAAAAAGTGTTTTCCTCAATGCTTGAGTAGCTCTGGGTGCTTCTATATAAAATTATTATCCTCCCATGTAGAATCTTCAGAGACTAAGTTCTTCCATTTGATGAGATACCCTGAAATTGATCGATTTCGTAGCTTTCAAGTTCTTGTTTCCATGATTGCTCTTGGTTCCAATATGGTTTTTCCTTCCTCATCAAGTTCTGTAAATATTGTTTGAATTGGAAGTTTGTCCCCTATAACCTTCTTTAAGCATGAAACATGGAAAACTGGATGCACTCATGAAGAAGCAGGAAACTCCAATTTGTATGCCATAGTACCAATATTTTGCAACACCTTTTAAGGACCATGGTAATTTGGTGATAATTTATTATCCTTCTTAGCTTGCTTTAAGGACATTTGTTTGCATGGTTGTAGCCATAAAAATACCCAGTCTCCTACATCAAAACTTCTCTCACTGCGATGTTGATATTCCTATTGTTTCATTCGATTTTGTGCCAATTTAGGTTATCCTTTAAGAGTTGGATAACTTCTTGTTGATGCTCGATATGATCTTCCATGGCTTGAACACTAGAATTTTCCCTTAAATAATATGTGATTGACTGTGGATGATATCCATAAAGTGCCATAAATGGGGTCATTTTTGCTGCAGTATGGAAGGAAGTGTTATACCACCATTCAGCGAGAGGTAACCACTTGACCCATTATGCTTCCTTATCAGATACAAAACAACTAAGATATACTTCCAAAAATTTATTCACTATCTCATTTTGACCATTGGATTGAGGGTGATAAGATGAGCTATGAGCTAGTTGAGTACCCAAACAAGAAAAAAATTCCATCCAAAAATTTTAGGTAAACATGGGATCTCTGTCACTTACAATAATCTTCAGGTTTCCATGTAGCTTTTGAATTGTTTCCATAAATGTAGTAGCAAATGTACTTGCTTTAAATGGATGAGATAATTCACAAAAGTGTGCATACTTGGTAAGTCTATCAACTACCACCATGATGACACTCTTTCCTTCGGACTTAGGTAAACTTGTGATAAAATCCATCGAAATCTCCTCCCAATGTTTACTTGGAATGGATAAAGGTTGTAGAAGACCTGGGGTCTTAATTGTCTGAACTTTATTTTGATGGAAAACCAAACATTCTGCCACAAAATTTTGAATATCAGATTTAAGGCCTTCCCAAAAAAATTCTTTCTTCACCCTGTGGTAAATTTTTAAAAATCGTGAGTGTCCTCCTAAAGGAGAAGTGTGCAATTCCAAAATTATCTTTTGTTTTAGTTGGGAATTCTTGCAAATATATAAGCAATCTTTGTACCATAAGGAATCATTTTTCCAACTAAATGTATCAAATGTACTGGGATCTTGTCGCAACTTTTGAATGAGTTTCCACACTTCTTCATCCTTCTTCCATTCATACCTTGCTTTCGTTATCCAATATGGTTGGATAATAGAAATGGCACAAAGCAATGCTTCCACCTCTTCATCCTTTCTTGAGAGTGCATCTGCAACAACATTTAGTTTCCCTTTTTCTAGATGATTTGAAACTCATAACCAAACATCTTTGTGACCCATTTTTTCTGCTCTTCTAAAGATAGTCTTTGTTCCAAAAAGTGTTTAAGACTATCATGATCAGTTTTTACCTTGAAGTGTCTTCCCATTAGGTAAGGTCACCATTTCTTTAGTGCATGTAGTATTGCCAACATTTCCTTCTCATAAATAGCCTTTTGTAAATACTTTCCTTTTATTGGACGACTTTCAAAAGTAATGGGTCTTTCTTCTTGCATTAAAACAACACCAATTCCATTTCCCGAGGAATCACATTCCACTATAAAGGTTTTTGTGAAGTCTGGTGTAGCTAAGACTGGTGCTAGGCACATTGCCTCTTTAAGATGTTCAAAGGCCTTAGCTGCTTCAGGAGTCCATGAAAATGCATCTTTCTTCAATAATGTTGTTAGAGGTGCTGTTATTCTTCCATAATTCTTAACAAACTTGCGATAATACCTTTTTAACCCGAGAAAATCACGCAACTGCTTTATGGTTGTGGGGAATTTCCATTCCATAATGGCTTTAATTTTGTTAGGGTCTACCTTAACACCCTCATGAGATAAAATATGACCTAGATATTCCATCTCTTGTACTCCAAAGAAACATTTGGATGTTTTTGCATATAATTGTTTCTCCTCCAATGGTTTGAGCACCCTGTCAACATACTGAACATGACCCTTCCAAGACCTATTGTAGATTAGTATATAATCAAATAATACTAGCACAAATTTTCTAAGGAAGATTTTGAAAATGGAATTCATCAACCCTTGAAATGTAGAAGGTGCATTGGTAAGGCCAAAAGGCATGACCAAAAATTCATAATGACCCTCATGAGTTCGAAATGTTGTTTTCGGAATATCTTCAGTCTTCATTCTAATTTGATGATATCCTTAATGAAGATCCAACTTGGTAAAATAAATTTCTCCGTGTCATTCATCCAATAATTCATCAATCATAGGAATAGGAAATTTATATTTAATAGTGAGCTTATTGATCTCCCTATAATCCATACACATGCGCCATGATCCATCCTTCTTGTGCACCAATACTACTGGAGAAGAGAAAGAACTTTCAATAGGTTGAATTATACCAGCCTCTAACATTTCTGTAATCATACGTTCAATTTCGCTCTTTTGGACATAAGAGTATCTGTAAGGCCTAATGTTTGGAGGAACACTTCCTGGAATCAAATGAATAGCATGATCATGATCATGAGTAGGTGGGAGTCCTTTGGGAGTTTGAAACACCTTAGAATGATTGTCCAAGACTTTTTTGAGATCTAGAGAAATAGATGATTTTGATGTTGGAACTTCTAGTGAGAATAATTGTGCGATTACGCCTCATTGTTCATTCTTCATAAGATTTGTCATGAAATTAGAGCTTATTATATTTCCTGGCTTCCCTGTGATACCTTGTAGTTCGATTTTCTTTCCATCCTAAATATTTTTTAAGAAAATTTCTTGAAAATTAAAAGCTACTGTCCCCAAATATTATAACCATTGTACTCCTAGGACAACATCAACACCTCCCATTGGGATCGAAAGCATTGGACTATTCGATACATATTCCCCCATGGCTAGCTTGATATTATGGAATTTTCCAGAGCAATTTATAGTTCCTCCATTTGCAACCATCACTTGACATTCTGGTGCTGGTTATAGGAAACAATTCAATTCCTTGGCTACATTACAATGAATAAAATTATGGGTACTACCCGAATCAATCAACACTATTACCTTTTTTTTCTTGAAATTTCCTTCTATCTTGAGAGTTTGAGGAGTGGTAATTCATTCCAATGCATTACACAATATGGTCAGACTCATTTCTTCTTCTTCTAGGGTTGGTTCCTGATGTATATACTCTTCTTTTGAAGTTTCTTGTTCATTTTCTTCCTCCTCTTCAAAATCTATGTAAAATAATTTCTTCTCAACACACTTATGACCTTTAGTGTATTTACTATCAAAACTGTAGCAAAGCCATTTTTCTCTTTTTTCTTCCAATTTTTTTGGTTTCAAACTTGTAGGTTGTGGAAGTCTAGGAGTAGCAACACTTCCATCTTTATAGATATGAGTGGTAGGCTTCCTTGTCGCCATAATTTTACATTGAAATTTTCTTCCCAACCTGAATGACTTCTCCGATGAATCAGGTTCCCAAATGTGAAATTCATGTTGGATGTTATCCTTTAAATTCCCCATGAAGACATCAATAACGTGTTCCTCTAGAATATCAGTTACCCTTGTATTCAATTTTTGGAAGTCCTCAATGTGATCCACCAGTGAACCCTTTTGTTTGATATTTTTCAATTGGCTAAAGAAGGTGTGGCTCTTTGTATCCTCATAATGTGCCATCATTTCTTTTATCACTCCTCGAATTTTCAAAATATCATGCTTGAAAATCAGTCATAATACTCCTTCAAATTTCTTAGGTTGCAAGATATCATAAAATGATATATTTTATGGTGTATTTAAGTTTAGAAAACTTTGGATAAGGTCTTAGAAATGATTCCAAGTCAAATCGGAGGATTGTGTTTTGAGTAGACACTTTGAAATGATCATAAGTCTGAAAGTTTTCCATTTTTCACCAAACTATCTGAGTCCGCAGCAAATATATCACGAAATTAACAGAATTTTCTACGGAAACACCTAGTAGTTCTGTAGCAAAACTGACACTTGTCAAATGAAACGTGCTACGAAATATCTGCCAGTCTTTAACGATTTAAAGAGTAATGATGAATGGTTAAGTGTTTGAGAATTTCAAGGACCTGCTGCCAAACTTAAGCCATCATTTAAAATTTATACACTTTCTCATATCAGTCATCTCTTGTCTTACGTTCTCTCATTCCACTTTTGAATTTATCTCTCATACTTTTTGTTTTGTTTTTCCGCACTCATCATTTGCTACCAAAGCAAGTCTCTGTCAAGAAGATCCCCAGTAGAAACCCTTGTTGTATATTAACTTATCTCCATTTAGCTGTTCTCTGTCATCAAGTATTTTCTCCCAAACAGGTGTAAAGTTATATGGAAGGCCACCACTACACCATACAGGAAATGGCTACAGCTGCTCCCAAGAAGGTTTATAAAGGATTTTTTCCATTCCTCTATGAACCTACAGCTCCAGACTTGGTTTTAGGAGTTGAACAATTCACCGAGTTATTTACAAAGGCAGGGTGTATTCAATTCTTTCAAAAACTGCAAGGGCATCATCAACAGGTATCATGAGACTTTGTGGAAAATTTCAGAGGCACATTTACAAAGGTAGGATGTCTTCATATCCCAATTTCACCTGATAGCATCTCTAAAGCAAAAAGGATCCCAAGAATAGGAGAGGAATTGCTTAAAGCCACCAAATTTGACTTGAAAATTTGTGATTATTATTTAAAATCGGGGCATGCAGGGATCAAAATGACTGAAGGAATTCCTAGAAGTTGTCTTAAAGATGAATTTTCCAAATTTCTAATGGTCATACAAAAATATTTTACATGTGAAGGTCGTTTTCAGACAATTTACATGTATCATTTCAAATTATTGATTCATTTGACAGGGAATAAATTGATATATTTCCCATTCTATCTCTTTAGAAGTCTTGGGAAAATGGCAGACAAGGTACAAGGAAAGCCTGAAAGGTATGAAACTTCCATTTTCCACCATGGGTTGATGAAATTGCTAGTTTTTGAGGAATTAAACAAAATAAATAGAGACTGGGCATCATTCCCATTCATGAATGGATATGAACTTGATGTCTTATCTCTAAGGAAAGCTTCCAAGCTTAAAAATTCTTCTTCCAAGAAAGAAGTGGATGTCAATACTACTGCAGAATTTGAAGGAACTCAGCATGAAGATTTAAAGGATTCAGATAAAGACTTGGTGGAGAAAACTATTTCAGTCCAAGATATATTACTACCTCCAGTAACTAGAACTATAAAAAGGACTCTCAAACATGTTACAAATAGCAAGACTAATTTTGAAGCTAAGAGATCTAAAAGAAATGTTGAAGAAAATGTTAAAGGGAAAGGAAAACTTGAAGATATTCTATAGGCCATTGACATTACAGAAGCCCCTGTGGTAAAAGTAGCAGAAATTAGAAGAGCTGAAGTCAAAGGTAAGGGACTCATAGTTAAGAAATTAGACTTCTCTTCAGATGATTTAGCCTTTATTTTCAAACCTAGAAAACCTCTTACTAGGTCACAAATGTCAGATACTTTTACTATTGGTGATAGTAAAAAGAGGGAAGATAAAGGTAAAGGAGTAATGGAAAAAGAAGTTATTTTATATCACCTAGTGAGACATAGACTATCAAGAATAAGAAGATAGAAAAATCTAAAATTAATCCTGAAAGAAAACTTGAGACAGATTCTTCTAAAATACAGAGAAAGGACAAAGAAGAAACAGTCAAACAGAGAAAAGGAAAAGACAAGGCTATAGAAAAGACTGAAAAGGATATTTTGGAAGAACAATTGAAAGTTGTCAAAGATGAGTTGGCTGAGAAAAATAAAGAGCTATAAGGATATAAGAAAGATAGAGAGATGATAGATGAGGTAGAGAAGAAAGTAACTGAACAGGTTATTCATTTTGAGACTTCCATTGCAAAAGCCAAGAATGTATTGAAAAGGACACAGCCTTTACGCATCATGGCGTCACAGACAAGAAAGAAAAACTTATGGTTACAAGCAGAGAGAATAAGTCTTCAAAGACAAGTCAAAATGTTGGAAGAAGATATGGAGTTGATGAAGACAGAATCAGAGAAAAAAGACTTGGAAAGAGGAACCATGGAAAAAACCATTGAAACTGCTCAGGAAGAAACAACTGGTAAATAAGGAGGTAACAAATGGATTATGGACCTTTTTGTCTTATACTATCAATAAAATAGCTATTATCATATTCTTTTTTCAAGCTCAGATACAAGCTTTGTCAAATTTCCAAAGTATTAGGCAATTCTGCAGCAACTCTCAAGCTTGAAGCCCAGTTTTTGCTGCGGAATTTCTGAAGATTGATTTTTGGTTTTGAGAGACCTAAACTGATGGAAATGAAAATTTTTGAAGCATATATCTAGTTTTATTTTATCATTAAATATCCTCTAATGGTAAAGAGCAACAGAAGGGTACCACATATCATCCTTTTATGTGTGCTACTAAAACAAGCTAATTTCGTAGCTCAAAACAGTGTTTTTGGACAACAAGTTGAATTTTCATGATAAATGATGGAAAGGGGGAGGAAGGTTAAACATGTTTAAATTTTTTCATCATCAGGGTGTCAAAGAGTATCAATTTTTCCAAGTGGAGAAGTTCAGTTAGAAGAGTTTGAAAGATACTAGCCAACATATGCCATGTCATCAAACTAACTTCTTTTAAATGATGGGTAGAGTTACTTCACGAAGGCAATCATGTTATAATTTTTTTGTTAATGGCCAGCATGGTTAAAATATTGGATTCCTTTCAAGGAATACTTATATTAGCTTATTTTTAATGTAATAAATAAGTGTTTAAGTCCTATTAGGACTCTTAGTCTTATTTCGAATAGGTGTCAGTCCTAGTCTCTAGAATCCAGTTTATAGTTAGATTTAAGTGTCAGTTAAAGGTTAAATGGTCTAGCCACTTGGCAGACTTGTTTTAAAGACCAAATGCCTATAGATAGTAGAAACTTCGATGTATTAGAGGTTGGAAAATGTTATCAAAAATAACTAATTTTGTAAATGTTGTGAAGGAACTGATATATACAGAAGCATTTTAACTTTTCTAAAGCTGAGATTCTTAGTGTACTTCAGTGAGCTTTATCTTCTATCATGTGTTTTACTTCCATAGTTTTGATGCTTATTACTCAGAATTCATGGGAACATGCTCTAACTTCCTTTAAGTGTTAAGCTTGGATAAATCTCTGTTAAATACTTTCCTTTCAATATCTTGATGTATCATGACTCAGAATTCATGCACACATGCTCTGATTTCCTTTGAACCTCAAGATATTGAGACTTTCCTAAATGTGTCATCCTTTCATTGAAATATATACAAGCCTCAGTTTTATAAGAAGAGCTATTTTGTTATCTTATCCCTATCACTGACTCCATAGCCCAATGGTAGCTTGTCTTCATCTTTCAACTTGCAAACATACAAAACCACAAACCATAGAGTTAGCCATCTATCTTTATACAAAATCATTAACCCTTGAGAGAGCCCTCTCAAGCTGAGGAGGCTAAGCCTCAGCTAAAATATTGGTTTGAAATAGTTACACTGAAGTGGTCTGATGAGTAGCCTATCAGAGTCCTATTTTGGTGATAACAATTTCCTTCGTAAAAATTGACCAAGTGACAATTGTTTTACAGGAGCAAAGCCACCGATACCATACAAATGTATTTTTTTCTAAATGTAAAGTTGCAATGTGTACCTTTTGTGTGTTTTTCACATTATTGAGATCAAAATATTTCTCCATCTATAGTATCCATGTTACGAGATCCTTGCCATCAAACTTCATCATATCCATATTTGGAATATGGTGGTTCTTCCATCCAACATTAGAGTTTATGAAATCACGATTAACATTAATTTTGTTCTCATCATGAGTTTACTCTAATATCTTTTCGACATTAGGAAACATTTCTTGTATCAACTTTTTCAAACCTTCCATGTCTTATTTTAGATCATTCTTCATGTTTTCCATGTTGTCTTTCATTTTTTCTTCCTTTTCATCCATCTTAGCTTCCATGCCATCCATCTTAGCTTTCATTCCATCCATATTAGCTTCCATGCCTTTCTTCAAACCATCCATTTTAGCTTCCATGCTTTTCTACAAGACATCCATTTCATTTTTTGTTGCTCTTTGTGAGAGCGAAATTTGGTGCACTTGCTTTTGTAATTTTGATATGTCATGTTGCATTTCTTCATCTTCATGAGCCATAGTAGAGCCTTATGAAGGCTTAATCAGTGTTGAATTATTTTTATAGGGGATTTTAGAGCCCAATACTGATATCTATTCTACAATAAGCCCTTGGAATCAATTCAAATTGATTCTTAAATCAAGACTTATGCAATTCGGAAAAACAATATACACCTTTTTCTTTCTTTTGAGGAGCTTGATATTTAAATTGAATTATCTCTATGATTTTGGATCTTCAATATCTGAAATTCAGCCCTATAGTAGCACTGTGAATCTTGTTTCGAATGCTATAGCTTTGACCTGATTTGGATTCTTCAAGGCAACGTTATACCCAATCTCCCACAATGACCTAATTATGGACTAGTTCAGTAGAGAAAACTTGTACTATGTGCCACGTGTCATTGTTTCCTCCTTCGGCTTTGAAATTGATACACGAGAAACTACAGTCTGTGTACTTATGGCCAGCTTTTACAGAATTCCAATCTAACTCTCAGCAAGAGAGTTATGATGTTTTTCCTACAGTCGCCTCTTTGAGATGAAATTTGAGAGCCTAAAAAAATCCTAACTTCCACAGATAATATGTCCGAAAATATTGTGAACCAAGATCTAAAATTTTTACAGGAATTTCCAAAGGATTTCAGCTTCTCTCTGTAAAAATTTCAGCTTCTAAATCTTCGTAGAGAAAACATTATAGTGAAAATTCAATGATAACCTCTTTTAGGTGACATTTAGGAGCCTAAAAAATCCATAACTTCCACAGATCATATCTCTGAAAATATTGCGAAAAAATATCTAAAATTTTGACATAATTCCTCGGGATTTCGGCTTCGCTCCGTAAAATTTTCAACTTCTGAACCTTCATAGAAAAAACGTTATAGTGAATATTCCACGATGACCTATTTGGAGCATCGAAACCCTAGAATCGAAAGCTCTGATACCAACTGTTATGAAACCATCTCCAAAAATGGAAGAAAAGAGAGATCAACACCTTATAAATAAGCCACTTCGAGGGGGAAACCTCCAATACATTACTTAAATGAAAAATTCTTGGATGATGCAAATGATAAAACCTCCTTTCTATATATAGGAGTCCATGGGGCCACAATGTAATTCTAGCCGACCTAAAAATAATAATGTAAGGGTACAATAAAAAAAATATGGGGGTTACATGGATACAAAAATAATAATAAGGGGGTTACACTAACAAGAATAAGGGACTATACTAGTAATATAGGGACCTAACATAAAAATCAACCCCTGCACTCATTATCTAGCCTAAAAACCCTAATTCCTCTACCCCTCCTGACTGTGACCTTTTGGAGAGAGCCCTCTCCAACTTGGTAGGGCTAGCTACAAAGCCAAAAATTTGGTCGGTGGTTACCTCTGTTGAGATTCCTTCTTCAGCCTTGGGAATCTAGCAGAGTGATAACATTTTGGCATCATTTCCAGGGAAGCGAAAAGACAAATATTCCCTAGGAAAGAAACAACAAAGATCAGATATGATTGTTGATGGTGAAAAACTATCAGGCACAAGAAGCTTGTGCATCATTCACCTAGCGAATCCAATGTCGAAAAATCCCAAGATTCAGAATTCTCATGGTGACTCCACTCTTCAAGAACCAGTAGTCTAAATAACTTCTTGGTGACTTCATTGTTGTTAAAATGGATTCAATTGCTCGAAGGTATGTGTTACACTAAAATTTGTCACCATGACATTTAGCTATCTATATGGGTTCATCATTACCTATTTATTTCTCCCTTAGAGGTCCAAAATCATAAAGTTCCTAAATCAAGTCTTGGAATTGGGAAAAAGCTTATTAAAACCCTAAAAAAACTAACTCCGCACTTTTCCTAGTCATTTCCTGCGGTACCGCGGTTTATTGCTATAAAACCTGCGGTACATCCCACACGTTCTTCTCATCAAAACTGAGGACCCCCATAAAAGGTAAAATAAAAATAAAAGTAAGTTCTAGAAGCCCAATTGGTCGAATAATCTCCCAGCTGGGGCCTTCTAGAAGCGCTATCTGGTCAAGCTTCGCCCCTTCCATTCATGAAACTTTATCCCTTCATAAATGGAGCTATCCCTTGGAATTTGGAGCTAAAATCCCATAATGAGAGGGCTTTATCCCTTCCTTATTGGAGCTAAAACTACCTCCCTTCTGCTATAAATTGAGACCATGTTTCAGTTTTTGGTGTCCAGGTATGAATGATTTATTCACCCTATTCCGGCATTAATTTATTAATCTAGGTGCGTATCCTTTCAAGGAAACATGCAAGGTATATGCAGGGGCAAATACATAATCTGTTCTAATCAAGGGTTCATGATTTAAGATTCAAAACATGACCATAAGATTAAACTAACTACATAACTTCAGAAATAGTCATAAACAGGAAATAACTGCAACAACAAGCATAAACTATCAAATGACACACACCAGGACGCAACACCTGATCAGAAGAGCGGGCCCAACTCTCTGATCAGGGCTGCATTAGTCACGGAGAAGATTGGAGCAGAAAAATAGATGGTATTTTATTAATCTGTAACAGGTAATTACAATAGCGATGGGAGAACCCCCATTCACAGGAACAATCTACATTTTATACACAGCGAGGGAGATTAACAGATCTCCCTGAAAAATGGTAACCACATATTCAGAATGTACATCAGTTGGAATGGCACCATCAGCAAATGTTCTAAATAGCAAAAGCTCAAAGAATAGTTCCAGGGAATCATTGCTCTAGCTGTGCGGCCTCCTTATGGCTGGTTGTTACCAGATCTATTGCGAAATGCTGAAGCGAGGGTTCCTGTTCTCCAAGATGCGGTCAAACATATATTTTAGTACCACGAATAGATAAGACTCCTTGAATTTACTTCATTAATTAAAATATTCCAATTGGACAAGTCAGGGGTATTTACCTTATAGGTTTAACATAACAGGATAGGTAAATGAGTACAAAATGGTCAAAAAGGATAATAGAAATGGACTGAAAGATGGCCCTATTTGGTACCCAACATCTCCCCCCAACTAGCCTTATGCATGTCCTCATGTAGTCTGTCGCCTCCACAATTCTGGATTTTGAAAATTGTAGGTTTCATGAAGCCTAGCGAGATCATATTCTAAGGCCATCTCTGTCCCTGGGACTTTAAACCCATCCGAAAGGAGAACTTCCTTCCACCAATCCGTTGGAACATCATAAGTTGGAGTGTAAATTTCGACAGGAAACCAAAGAATACGAAACTAAAATTAGATCCCCATCCACCGGACCCCACATGTCTGGACACATGCCACATATTTGGGCACTCTGATGAGTACTCTTGCAAAATTTGGTGGCCCCAAAAGGTTCCCTATTCCGGACAACTGTAGGTTACATCATCCACCTTATTTAATAGCAATCAAGGGCCTCTCCTTGAAATGAGGTGAGTTTCTTGACACTAATATCAAGACACCATCTTTGTGTCCTCACCATGCTATCTCTGTTCCCCCCAAGTCCTAGAAAGGTGTTATGGTTATTGAACATTGTGACTGACCTCTCTTGTTCTCCTCTTACTATAAATGGCTTTGTAACTTGATTGGATTCAAAGGTGTTACAAGCCTTATGCCAGTGAATCTGATTGAAAGCATAAGAGGTGCGAGCACTTAAATGAATGTCCCCTACATATGGAACTGGGTTAAAATCTCTGTCCAGACGCAGTAGATACCCGTGCAGGTAAAATTCACACATCAGATGTTGAGTTGGCACATCATGATTCCTCAAAATTTAGAGGAATTGTACATCGTATTCAATCTCATAGCTGATCTCGTTTTTGATGTTTTCCATGAAAAATAAAAGGAAACTTTCATGAAAAAATAAAGAATAACAAGAAGCAGGGGGACGACATGCCATAACCTCTTGTACCAGACTGAACATCTGCTCCTTATCAGCCTTTAGTTTTGCCACTTGCTTTTCCAGCTACTCCATCTTGAGCTGCTACTTCACATGCCTTAATCTCATCACATCTATGCGCTCCACATATCCAAATATGGTTGTGGAGGCTCTTTCCTCGGTCCTCATGATCTCATTTTTGTACTAAGCCACAGTAGATTTCCAAGACTATATTTTGGCTATTAAGGCATATTCTCGGTCTTCAAAAATTCGTTCGACCGGTTCTGTTTGAGTGGTAGAAGAGGTTGTGGCTATCAGGTCCACTTGGGTTTCTGCTTCAACCCCTATGGTCTTAGAATTTTTGGCTTGCCGCTTGTACTTCTTTATCTGTTTCTTCATTCTGTGCACCTCCTTTCTCAGTTTCCTTACCTCCATTTTGAGCTGCATTGTCTCCCTAAAATGCAGCTGATAATTTTTCTTAACTGTAAGTCTTTGCTACTCACACAGATCTATCCATTCCTACTTAATCAGTACTTCCTCCGTTTTAGCAGATGGAGGTAAATCCCACGAAACCTCTTATGTTGTGCCCACTGTCGGGTTTTCCTCCACTACCTACCTTTCTTCAATTATTTCGTGCTTCACGGCCTTCTCACCAGGTCGTGTCATTGGCTTATGCGTCAGGATCGCTTTGATTGGTCCCTCCTCTTCGCCAACGACGATTCCTTCTTTGTGTGCGCTCGCTGCGACCGGTGATGCCCTGGCGAGATGCTCTCCTGCTACCGTGCTTGTTGGGATCCTTTCTGGTTCTTCAGCCTCAGAAATCTCTGTCTCTTCTCTGATTTATAACTCCGAGGTGCCTGCCACCTATGTAGCCTTCACCCCATATGGTTGTGGCCTTTGTGACAGATTCAGAGCCACAGAAATAGTGAATTCTTCTTCTTCTTTCTGTCGTGGGGAATGATTTACCCTCGCCCCTTTTGGAATAAATAAGGAAAAATGAAGTGAATCCTCAAAATTTGGCCTTGCAGTCGACGCTGGTTCTTGTCGGTCATCGTCATCCTCACACCCTATTTCTCCCAGTGTTTCTTTCTCGGGTCCTCATATTTCCTCAGCTCTGGGCCCTTCTTGTCTCTGTTCCCCCTCTCCCATGGGTTCTATGGTTAGAGTGGTCACGACCTCCTCCCTCAACTCCATGGTGGCGGGATATCCTTGTGGAGTACCCTCGATTTCCATAACAACTGCTTCGTCCACGCTAGCCTGTTGTGGGTCTACTTCCATGGTTTCCATATTATCAACTTGCTCTACTAGTTCCACGGGCGAGGCATGATCTTGTGCAACAACCTCGGCCATGGTACTAGTGGGCCTTTCTATATCAATCCCCACATCTGCCATTGACTCCACAGTTTCGGGTTGCTCTTCGGGACCTGCCTCATCTCCAAGTTCTTCCATTTCCATCTCTTCCGGCTCCTCTTGGTTAACATAATCATCATCTCCTGCATCCTCCTCCATAGATTCGGGTTCCTCTTCCCTAGCGGCCATAATAGTTGTTATTTGTTCCTCTATGGAATCCCAAAATAACTCCCATGGAATCAGGATTTGTCTAATGGCATTCATTATCAACAGTTGAACTAACCCGTGGTGTGTGGTGACAGCCCCCTCAGCTGATTGTGCCATTAAGTGAAGACTCCTTAGTAGAAAATAGGGCACATTCATTGAAAAATCTTCTGCCTGTGGAAATCGCAGGTGAGCTAGTATGCAGAGATGGTATTTGAAGATGGTGGAGTATCTTCCTTCGCACGTCATATATTTTATGACGAACTCTACTACTCCTCCCCATGGACGTGGTAGCGAGTTCCTGTCATACCCCCGACCCTTCTGTGCAATACTCTCGCCCGCTTGTAGAAAGGCCTCAGGGAATTCTGGAAGGGGGATCCTTCTCAAAAACCATCGCTACCTGACTTGAGGAAGCCCACTGACTTCCACGATGATTTCCTCTATTATAGGGATCCCAATTCCGCGGACTCGAGAGCCTCCTTCTCCTAAGTTCAATGCAAATTCCGTAGTCATTTCTTCATTCGACCCCCTCAACCTGTCGAAATAAATATCCCAGCCTGCATTCTTGAAAACCTCCCACACCTCCTGATTGTTCCAAATTCCCCTTGTATTCTCAGGTATATATCGAATAGATCGGCCACCCATTGTTGCAGAGGCGGAATCAACATGACGACTGTTGTTGGCTGGCAAGGGAGAGTGACAGGTCTCCAAACCATTGGAAAATGAAATAATGTCATGGTCGCTTTGGGAACAACGGATGAATAGTACTGGTACATTTGGAAATGATGACAAATTAAGGTGGTACTATGGGATGTTTCTGAAATTTAATGCAGCGTGTTGGGAGGGTGACTAATACGACTCGTTGCATACGAATACGCATCCCAACACATCAAAGTATGATTACGGAGTACTGCAATCATTAGATTTGGTTCGGCAAAGATCATGTGTCATAAATTCTTTTTCGAGGTACGTCATCATTCATTATGACGGTCCCCCCCCCCCCCCCCAAACTTAATGACAGTCATCCAAGGCACGTTTTAATGTCCTTTTTGGAATATTTAATTAAATTCATAAAATCAATGGAGACTTACCTGCGGACCTACCTTATGCTAGAGTAGCAACAAAATTTCTGACGGAATAGTGGCAACAACTAGTGAATAGTAGCACAGTGAGTAACGGTAGTTATGGAGTAACGGCAATGGCAAAGTAACAGTAGTTGCATAGTAACAGAAGTTGCAGAGTAGCGGCACCGGCAGAGTAACAACAGTTGCAGAGTAACGGTACCGACAGAGTAACAACAGTTGCATAGTAGCAACACCGGTAGAGTAACAACAGCTGTAGACTAGCAGCACCAGCAGAGTAACAGTAGTTGCAGAGTAGCAGCTCGGCGGAGTAACAGCAGTTGCAGAGTAACGACACCGGCGAAGTAACAGTAGCTGCAAAATATCAGCACCGGCGGAGTAACAGCACTTAGTGACACACACCAGTGAAATATAGCAATATCTTCATGACAACACTGGTGGAGTAACAACACGAGTGTTACTTTCCTCCTTGCCATATTTGTTTGTTATTCCTGCAAAAAACAAACAAGTAAGTAGCAACAGTATATATATATATATATATATATATATTTTAATTTTTTATTATTATTATTATTATTATTATTATTATTATTTCAGAACAGAGTGAGAGTATCCTCTTTTCCAATGATCATTATATCAGATACAGCAGAAATATTTCTAACAAAGGCATCTTTAGAGGTTGGACGGTGGTATAATTTTAGACGGTGTCCATTTACTAAGAACGAGGTATGGCTCTCATCTATTGTACTCAGTCTAAATGTTCCATTGTCAAACATTGCGTCCACTTGATATGGACCCATCCAGCGAGTGCAGAGCTTGCCTTTGAAATCCTTAAATCGGGAGTCATACAGTAACGCCCAATCCCCCACATGAAACACCTTAGTTTTGATAAATTTATCGTGCCATTTCATTCTCTCCTGTTGAATAGCAGTAGTTTTCTAGACAACTACTACTCAAATCTCGTCCAACTCATTCAGCTGTTCCAGTCGGTGTTTCTATGCTTCTGATATATCTAGGTCTACTTCTAGAGCTGTTCTAAGTGTACTAATCTCAAATTCTACTGGAAACAAGGGGAATTTCCCATAGAATAATTCAAATGGATAAAACCCTGTTGTATTCCACCATGTTGTTCTGTATGCCCATAAAGCTTCTGGAAGTTTTTGTGCCTAGTCTTAGTGATGGCTTGCTACTGTCTTTGTCAAGATATTTTCTAATACCTTTTTTGTGCTTTCTACTTGTCCATTCGCCTGGGGATGATAGGGGGTTGTAACTCTATGTTTGACCCCATATTTCTGTATCAACTTTTCTATCATATGAGATGTGAACTTTGATCCACCGTCTGATACAATTTCCCTTGGAGTCCTGTACCGGGAAAATATTTCTTCAAAAATAAAATCTGCCACTACTTGCTCTGTTGCTCTCGTGACTTCTCTAGCTTCCACCCATTTAGTTACATAATTAGTACCGACCAGGATGTAATATTTCTAATGATAGGGTGGGTTAAAGGGCCCAAAAAATTCAATGGCCCATTTCTCAAATGGTTCCAGGACTACCTGGGGCTGAAGAGGCATTTCATATGCTTTCCCAAGTTGTCCCATCCGTTGAAAACTATTACACCTTCGAACATAATCCCGAGCGTCGCGAAAGATGGAGGGCCAGTAATATCCCATTTGCAGCACCTTATGAAGCATTCTTTATCTGCAAAATGTCCTCCACAGGGTCCATCATGTGCAGCTTTTAATATCTCAAAAATATCATCTTCTGCCACACAACGCCGAATATGCTGGGCAACCCCTGTATGGAGAAGATATCCTGCCATCCATGAATATTGAGTACTCTGATGAATGATATTCCTTTGCTCCTTATAGGACAGATGACAAGGCACTTTACCTATATCAAGATAATTAGCAATATCTGCATACCACGGAATGTTAGCAGAAATTGCAAAAATATGCTCATCAGGAAAGTTATCTTCAATTGGTGTATCCTTACCATCATGTTCTATCCTAGATAAGAAATCTGCAACCACATTGTCCTTCCTGGTTTATCTGCTATGGTAATATCAAATTCCTGTAGTAGCAACAACCATCTTGTAATATGACCAGGGGTAACAGGTTTGTTCATTAGATACTTGATGGCTGCATGATCAGTATGCACAAAAGTAGGATACCCGGTAATGTAGTGTTGGAACTTATTGATGGCATAAACGACAAAGAGGAAATCTTTCTCAGTAACCCTGTAGTTTAATTCAGTAGGAGCCAAATTTTTACTAACATAGTAGACTACGTAAGGTACCTTATCCTCTTGCTATCCCAATACTACACCAATTGTTGTTTGAGAGGCACCCATATGAATGTGGAAAGGTAATGCCCAGTCTAGTCCTCTAAGGATCGAAGAACTGCAGAATAATTCTTTAATTTTTGTAAAGTATGTATCAAAGTAATCTAACCACACAAATTTTGAATCTTTTGTTAGTAATTGAAACAATGGGTGTTCTACTTTTGCAAAATTTTCTACAAAACATCTATAATAACCAACACAACTAATGAAAATGTGTTCATGTGTGGGCGTCTTAGGTGTTGGGAAGTGTAGAATTACCTTTATCTTTGTTGGATCCATCCTGATCCCTTTAGCTGAGAGAAAATGTCCCAGAACGATTCCTTCTTCCATCATCATGTGGCATTTTACTATACTCAGAGACACGTGCTTGTATACATCTTGCGAGAAAATTTTCCAAATTTTTCAACCCTTCCAAAAACAAGTCCCCATATGGAGTAAAATCATCCATATATATTTCAAAATTGTCATCAATAAAGTCAAAGAATATTCCCAAAATTTCTCTCTGGAATGTTGCAGGAGCATTACATAGGCCAAAAGGAAGGACCCGATATGAAAATGTTCCCCAAGGGCATGTGAAAGTGGTCTTGTCCTGGTCCTCAAGAGCAATCTGGATCTAGTTATATCCACTAAACCCATCCAGAAAAGAGAAAAATTTATTTCCAGCCAATGTGTCTAAAACTTGATCAATAAATGGCAAGGGAAAATGGTCTTTTTGCATCGCCTTATTTAACTCTCGATAATCTACGCAAATTTTCCATTTACCACTCTTCTTGGGGACCATTACTAATGGTGAGACCCATTGGCTATCTGAGATAGGATAGATAAAACCTACATCTAGCAATTTCAGTGCAGGGTTCATTCTCCTCTGAGGTTTTCTTACAGGATGAAAATATTCCTTTTTATATATGTGATGGGTGCATAAGTTGGCAGGGATCCCCCTCATATCTGTATAATCCTAGGCGAAGGCCTCTTTATGTTTCCTCAGAAATTATACAAGTTGCTTCTTCTAGGATTCTGATAGGTTTGGATTAATATTCAAAGTTTTCCCGAGTTCCAATTCCACTTGAACACTTTCATGGGGTGTATCAGCAGGTGGCTCCTCTAATCCTTTTGTTGTTTCCATCGTTTCCTGAGTCTCGTAGCTTAGGATAGATTCTAGGATCTACTGTTTTGGTTCTGAAACAAAACAAGGATCATCCATGAAGGAAGTGATTACATCGTCTTCCGATTCCATTTTCAACTGAAGGGCCTTTCCAATAGTAAGGACTGGTCACACTTATTCATCTTCCATTTCAGCCCCTACCACAGATACAGCTTTCTTGTCACCTGCTGGTTTTAGGGGTGGATTTGGTTCTGCCAGTGGATATAGCACTAAATTCTTAGTGTTATGTCCATTAGAAATAACCATATTTCTTAAGCGACACCCAATGTAAGCGTTTGTAGTGGCCAGCCATGGTCTACCCAAAATCAAGGGATGACCGCTCACTGAAGATTGTGTATGTAATAACAGGAAATCTATGGGATGATGTCATGAATCTACTGAAATTGTCACATCTTCCAACTTACCTACAGGTTTGACTGTAGATCGATCTGCTAGTTCCAATATTGTAGGTGTATGCTTCAAATTGCAAAGACCTAACGCATGCATGGTTTCAGTGGTGATAACATTGATGGTAGCACCCAGGTCTACCAGCACATTTGAAATATCTACCCCATTAAATTGTACTATCAAGATCAAGTTCCCCAGATCTCCATATTTAACCAGCATTGATTTTCCCATCATAAAGTCTGATAATTTTCCCATAACATGTATAGTGAGGGGATCTTTAGTTTTCTTGGTAGGTTTCTTTGAACAATATTCCCTAAGAGTCTTTGCATATATCGGCATGTCCTTCATAGCTTGTAACAAGGGAATTTTTAACAAATAAGTTCTGAAATTCTCCTAATAAATCAAATTCAAGTTGAGGGCTTGGTTTACTCACAAGTAGTCTCTCTGGGTAAGGTGGTTCAGATTGATGTTGTTTAACAGGAGGCACCTGGTTTCTATCAATTTCTTTTGGCTCTTTATTAATCAGTTCTACCTCCTTATCTTCACTATCAAGTTGTTCAATGATAACTGGAGGAGTTTGGGCGGTAACTATCCGACCTGATTGCAGATTAATTTCATACAACTCTGCAGTGGAGATACTATATGAGGGTAGGTTAAGAACATCAGCTTGATGAGATCCCTTATTGTTAGGATTAGGGTTAGGTTGCATTGGAAGCTGAGAACGGGCAGGTTGGTTACTAGGAGGTACATTGGAGGGTAATTGGAGATGTTGCTGAGGTATCTACTGAGGCATCTGCTGAGGAAACTAGCCAGGAGGGGACCCTTGCCAAGTTGGAGCCCATGAAGAGCTCGTATTGGCTTGAGGGTTCCACTGCTGCCAAGGTGGGTACTGGTATTGCGGCCACATGGGGGAAAAAGGCATGGTCTCAGGATTCATATTACAATTATTAAAATACTGAGATGGATTCGGGTACATACCTCGATTTCCCATCGGTGGTCGCGGCTGCCATGGCTTCCTGGATCCCATGAGGTACAGTTGCTCTGTGTCCTGCCCTATTCCTTGAAATACTTCTTTCAAGCCTGGCAAGGAAGGGCATGAACTTGTAGCTTGATAGAGCTCACAGATCACACATTTCTCAATAGATTTTAGCAGGCATTCCCTTTCTGGGTGCTTCTTCTTGCACTTTGGACAAAATATCACCATGGTCCTATCCTGTTCCAGCTGCTTCTGTTTTACTTGTAGAGTGTCCATTTGTTCTGACAGGGTGCTCAGGATATATGTCCTGAAGTTATCTAGCAGGTTTCCGATTTCTTCCTTTTTCACACCCCCACCAGATCCCTTTGTTGATCAGATCCCAAGCTTATTCGTTGCAAGCCCCCTCGAGCACTGAATACATAAATTGCAAATATCTTCAAATGTTTCCTTGGAGATGTCTCCCTTTCCCACAATGTTCAAGAGTTCTATCGAGTCCCCTCGAAAGGATCGAAGGAGGATAATCTTTAAAATTTATGTATCCAAGGTAGAATGGCCTGACCTCTATAAGATGTACTTGAACCTTTCCACACAGTCTTCCAGGCTTTCATCTTCTTTCTGTGTGAACTTGAAGAGTTCCTCCTTGATGTTCTGGGATTTACATTAATCCTGGTATTTCCCCAGAAAATTTGTTCGCATATCATCCCATGTGGAAATGGATTTTCCTCCAAGGCCCATGAACCATCGCATAGTCGTTCCTTTTAGTGTAGAAGGGAAATTTTTTAACTTCTGGGCATCTGTTGTGTACTCATACTCCTAACGCACTATGTCAAACTTGAATAGAAATGCGTTGGGGTCTTCTAAAACAAGCCCATGAAATTTTGGTGAGGCTGCCAATGGAATAGTCTTTGTAGGCGCGCCAGCTCCTATATCCCCGATCAGAAAATCGATGGTGGAGGTTGTGGGAGCCATAAATATCTTCCAATACTCACTGGGTATTTTAACAGGCTCTATGGAGGGTGGCTAAGGATTCATTACTACTGGAACTCGTGTTTCTTTAGTAGCACTTCCTCGGTCTCTTGGCGATGCAAGTTTTTCCTCGTTTCCTTCTCTCGAGGCCTGATGGCTTGACCCCTCGACCACAATTTCCTTTCCCTTACTGGAGCAGTCTGACCCTGTCGATGTTTTACTTGAAATTTCTTCCTTTGCTATCACCAGCGCGATATTCTCCGGATCAGGTCTACTACTATATATTTCCTCTACTGCGAGAGGAACATGTTGTGTCGAATCACTAGAGAACGTCATAGCCAGCACTAGTTGCTCCACTGACTGTCCCTCAGACTTCACTCTCCTTTCCCCTGGTCTCATAACTGCACGAGAGGATGCTTCTGATTCAACCTTTTCTATGATCTATTGGATATAGGTTTTTCTTCCCATATCTAGCCCTCCCCTCTTTGGGGGTCTCCCTCTGCCCCTCTTATTTGATTCTTTGTTCATAAAAAATTTGGTATGATGGAGGGTCTTGGTATGAATCTATAATGCTTCAATCTTGGAGTAAGGTGTTAAAATACCATTCCTTCCCCAAGATGGGAAAAAAAACTCACAACAAGAAAGGCAGCTAACAAAACAAAAATCTATGGTTTCAGGCCCGGAGTAGGGCATCAAAGGACTCCTCCCTCCCTGGGACAAGACCCAGAAACAAAAACACGCCATGAGAAACCCTAATAATTCCAGATCCAAAGTAGGGCATCAAAAGACTCCTCCCTACCCAGGGTAAAAGCTAGGGTTTTTCCCAAAAAGGAGACACATAAGCGTTAAAAGGAAATAATTCTTACTCAAGACCTAGAGTAGGGCATCAAAAGATTCCTTCCTCCCCAAGACAAGAGAATGGCCCAAAATCAAACAGAAAAACAAAAATAAACAAGCAGAAAGAATACCTATGCTCAGGACCTAAAGTAGAGTGAGAAAACTCGTTCTCTCCCCAGGACGAGAGGTTGACCCTCTAGTTGGTCCGGATCATTTTTTTCACCTTGTTAGCCTCCCCAGCAACGACGCCAAAATGTTGGTGTCCAGGTATGAATGATTTATTCACCCTATTCCAACATTAATTTATCAATCTGGATGCATATCCTTTCAAGGCAATGCGCAAGGTATATGCAGGGGAAAACACATAAACCGTTCTGATCAAGGGTTCATGATTTAAGATTCAAAACATGACCGTAATATTAAACTAACTATAGAACTTTAGAAATAATCATAAACATGAAAGAACTGCAACAACAAGCATAAAATATTAAATGACACACACTAGGATGCAGCACCTGATCATAAGAGCAGGCCCAGCTCTCTGATCAAGGTTGCGTTAGTCTCAGAGAAGATTGGAGCAGCAAAATAGATGGTATTTTATTAATCTATAACAGTTAATTACAATAGCGATGGGAGAACCCACATTCACAGGAACAATTTTCATTTTATACACAACGCGGGAGATTAATAGATCTCCCTGAAACATGGTAACCGCATATTCAGAATGTACATCAGTTGGAACGGCACCATCACCAGATGTCCAAAATAGCAAAAGGTCCAAGAATAGTTCCAGGGAATCGTAGCTCCAACTGCGTGGCCTCCTTATGCCTGGTCATTACCAGATCTGTTGCGAAATGCTGAAGCAAGGGTTTCTATTCTCCAAGCTGTGGTAAAACATATATTTTAGTATTGTGAATAGATAAGACTCCATGAATTTACTTCATTAATTAAAATATTCCAATTGGACAAGTCAGGGGTATTTACCTTGTAGGTTTAACATAACAACATAGGTAAATGAGTACAAAAAGGTCAAAAATGATAATAGAAATGGACAAAAATATGGTCCGATTTGGTACCCAACATCGGTCTCAAGGGTACTTACTACTTAGCTTGTAGAAGAGAATTGCTGAAGAAATTATACTCTCCACATTTGGCATCATTGGCATGAGAGAGATCGCATACTCATAGCCATAGTCTTATGATGATTCGAAGAGTTGGAGTCTTGTAAAACTGAGGAAAACGGTTGTTCAGTACCCCGGAAGAACATGTACAAACATCAAGGCGTCAAGGTTGTAAGGTTTTTTCTTTTATTCAAAGTTAATACAAATGGATTCTATTTTCTCATTGAGTTTTTCATCTATCTTTTGAATCGTTTAATTCTTGGATTCCTTGATCACTAAGATAGATTATTGCTTTTGAATTATCATATCTTGTAGATGCTTTTGATCTTGTTTGCTTGTTTTTTATTGCAGACTTATACGTTGGATCAATACCTTATGGAGCGACTGGATTGAAAACCAAGTATAGCGTTGGCCTTCAGGTAGGAGCATCTATCCATAGTTAATCTATAATTCTTAAGCATAATGGTCTAGAGAAAATGTTCTACATTTGTCTGTTTGTTTCTAGACATCCTTAGGATACTAGGGAGATAATTTTTTTCCGCAAGAGGGATTTGTTAGTCTAACAAATTGGTGACCATACTGGGGAGCAAATGAACTTAGTTTTCTTTTCTATTTTTGAGTTTGAATTTTGAAGAGTTTTTTATTAGTCCACAGTGGGTAGGGTAAATTATTTCTTAGAATCCCTGGAAAGCAGGTCTGAATTTTTATTTTTTCTATATGTTTTCTAACCTCCGCACTTTTTGTTTAAAAACAGTGTGGTAACCTCCGCAGTTTTAGTGTAAGAACAATGCGGTACCACACTTTTTTGTATTAAAACCTACGGACTTGAGTAAATTTTTTGGAAAATTAAAGCTTCTCTTTTCTTGAACCAGCTTACTAGATTCTTAGTGTTTGCCCAAACTTGTTTTGACTATCAAAATCCTTGTGTGTGAATTTCTTTCAACAACTTTTACAATCTCATGAGTCTACGTTAAGTTAATTGGGTGTTTTGAGTTTCTTTTTGAGAAATTTATAATTTGATTTCCTTCGGTCATTACTTCGAGGTTTGTCTTAGTTTCTTAACAATTTTTCATCCTTCTGTTTTTATTTTTGCATTCAAATTGTGTCCGAGTGTTAATCGCCTTTGAGTGTTTTTATTTTTGATCTTTGAAAATCTCACCCAATTTTATTTACTTGCACTTGATTGGGTCCTTAGATTACATTAGTGAAGGAAAATAATCTTTTTTTTCTTTTGCTGATTTGAAATAATCTTGTGTTTGAGAATTCTCTTGTATATATTAGATTTGCATAGTTAGAATTCTCATTTTTCAGAATATGAACAAAAAATGTGCATAGATTACATTTGCATACTTTTCAAGTGAATTGTGCATAGATTACAGCTGCATAGTTTACATTCTGGAAAAAACAATCATAGATTTAGATCAGTTTCTTTGATTTGAATTTACATGTTTTTATGCTTGTTTTAAAAACATAAAAATAAAGATTGGAATTGATTAGCATTAGTTTTTCTTGATAAAATTAATGCATTAGATAATTTGTTTTATTTTCTCTTATTTATCAATCTTTGCATTGTTGGAAGTGAATGGAACCTCTTTCCTTAGTTTAATTAGGATTCATCAAATTGAAAAGATTACATTATCATATTAGATTGCATTCAGTTTTGGGTTAGGTCATAACACCATTGGTTTCATATCCATTTACCCTTTGAGTAATAACAACCTAAATAACACACCGCTTAATTAAAATTCATCTAGAAATTTTTACATTTTCTAGGGCTTTTTTCACCAATATAGCTTAGGCTAGTGCTTTGGAATAGGTTGTAGAAAAATTTACAAAGCAACTAAACAAACAAGTAGCATCTTGCGTTAAGGAAAATTTCCAATTGTTGCAATTGTGCTCTGGGAAGCTCTTCTTAAAAGAGTCAAGCATGAGATCATGTCAGAACCAGTGACTAATCGTACCTATCTCGTTGGGAAAGATAGAAGATGTGCACGTATTAAAAATGGTAAACCTCGGATAGACCATTGTCGAGGAGCCTGGGGTCACTTTTTGGTAAACCTTGGATTATGTCAAGGAGCCTTCAAGGGGATTGAGCTTGATACTCTGCCCTTGTGTGTATATCAGATCATAGACTGTTCCCCCAGGTATAATTTTCTCAGTTGGTGACCTTAGTGGCCATAATATTTAGGATTTTTCCCAAGGTGACGGTGGAGGGAAGGTCCAACTGTACCTGGAGCAGATGTCGGCTAGACTCACTTGGACTCTCTAGAGGGTTCTCTTCACCGAGATGGTTTAAGAGGAGAAAATTGCACTGGTATGTTTCACTAAATAGGTTTTCGGGGTAACTATTCCATCTTCCATTTCTGCATTAAAATTCTACGATGTTGGATTTAATCACCAACTAGTGTTTTTAGTGTGGGAATCTACTATTTGTGTGTGGTTTGACTCCTAGATTTGTTAGCACATTTTCATTTGTTTTTTTTTACTTTTAGAGACCTTAGGTGTGAATTGTTAATTTTAATTGTTAGGTGTGAATTGTGAAATACTGAATATTTTTAAATTGTTAATAAATTCACTAAAGTCGAAATTAATGGAAACTATTCTAGAATTTACCAACCAAGGAACCCCTTTCAATGAGAATCCTAGTAATTTTCCTTGCTTTGGAAATGTTGGTCCTCCTTATATGGCTATATTTTCATTACCTGGATTTACCATAGGTTTACCGGTATGGTTATTTTTAGCTTTGTTGGCCTCAAATACACAAATTGTTCCACCTCAACTGGATGCTTCACCTCAACGGAATTCACCATCTCAACATCACCAAACTCATGTTGACCCTTTACCTTCTTTTCCCAACATGTCTTCCTCCCTTTCTTCCTCTTCGCTTGGTAAAAGCCTTGACGCTAGTAACCAGGTGGCTAAGAAGAAGAAGAAGAAAGGGAAGAAGAAGAAGAATCAAGATAAGAAAGACGTCAACCAACCAATTATGGTTGTAAGTGTTAGTAGTGTTGAGGAAACCTCCAACATGCATCGTAAACCCAAATTCCCTTGCAATATTTGTAAGGGTGACCACTTCCTTATCAATTGTCCTAGTATTCCGAAGTTCTTGGAAGTATGGTCAGAAAATTCTCATCAACTTACTGTTGATCCATCAACTAGTGATAGTCAGGTTCCTGGGAAAAAGGGTAAATTTAGGTTTCCTTCTAGGTTATGCAAAGGGAGTCATCAAAATAACATTTTCCCTCACATGGATGAAGCCTCAAAATTGTTGGAAAAACTTACTTTTCCACAGCAACAACTTCCAACTGGTTACCGTAAAATTTCTCCCAAACTACCATCATCTGACCGAGTGATTGATCTAATTCCAAATATAGTCAATCCCACTCTTCCATTATAAAGTGAATCTCATATCACATGAGTTGATGATCCATTAGTTGATCAAGTGGTCGACTTGATTTCACATCTGGTTGATCCCACTCTCCCTGTAGAGAGTGAAATTCATACCGCTCAGGTTCTTCCTGTTACATCATATTTTTCTACGCCAGGGGGCATTTCACCTATTTTTTTTGAACCCCCTCCAAGTACCAAGGTATTTTCCTCTGATTGGAATAGATTGAAATAACCTCATCTTCCTTCCTCCATCCCTTTCCAAATCATTGTGAAGGTTTGTGGTAAGAATTTGCATCACACAAATATAGATGAAGTTGCTTATGTTATTATTTTATCCTCAACTGCTTGGAAAGCTTTGGGTTCCCCTCAGCTTGTGCCAGTTACGCAGAATCTCTCAGCTTTTAACAAAACCATTAGTGAACCTCTAGGGTTCCTTCCTATGTTTCCTATTACCTTGGAAGGTAAAACTATATGTATTGATCTTATGGTAGTAGGAGGCCCCTTGGATTTCAATTTGCTCCTCGGACGAGACTATGTCTATGCAATGAAAATTGTCATATCAACACTCTTTTGCATGATGTCTTTCCCTCATAATGTAAACATTGTGACCATTGACCAGCTTTTGTTCGTTAGTCTTGATTCGACTACCAATCATCCGAAATCCCTAAATTTTCCTTATAAGGAAGTGGTATCTACCCCGCTACGGGTCAATTATGTGGCAACCAGTCCCATGTTTTCAGTTACCGATGCAAGCGAGCCTCTCACTATTTACTCATATTCCTTTGACTTAGATCTGGTAATTGACATGGTAAACCCTATGGGATTTTTTGAACACGATGTTCTTATCCCTTCCCTTGACATGAGTTCCTTCTAGAGAAATTTTCTTCCATCTGATGAAGACCTCTCGGAAGCCATGATTGAGGAGAGTCCCTTAACATGTGTTACTTCCAGTTGGAAGCAATGACAAGGTTCCTTAGAGGATGGTTCTTTTCCTGTTCCAACCTCGTTAAAAAATGAAACAAGTTCCTTTTAGGATAGTTCGTGTTACTGTGTCAACCTCGTTAAAAAATGAAACAAATTTTCCCATGAGGAGAGTTCATTTTACTGTTTCAACCTCGTTAAAAAATGAAATAGGTGCCAATGAGGAGATTTCCTTTTACTGTGTCAACCTCATTAAAAATTGAAATAGGTTCCTTAGAGGATGGTTCTTTTCCTGTGCCAACCTCGTTAAAAAATGAAATAGGTTCCTTTGAGGATAGTTCCTGTTACTGTTTCAACCTCGTTAAAAAATGAAACAATTTTTCCCATGAGGAGAGTTCCTTTTACTATGTCAACCTCGTTAAAAAATGAAACAGGTGCCAATGAGGAGATTTCCTTTTACTGTGTCAACCTCATTAAAAATTGAACCAAGTTCCTTAGAGGATGGTTCTTTTCCTGTGCCAACCTCGTTAAAAAATGAAATAGGTTCCTTTGAGGATAGTTCATGTTACTATGTCAACCTAGTTAAAAAATGAAACAAATCCTCTCATGTTAAATCGATTCTTTCATCTAATCTCGTAAATGAACCTTCATTCCATGCAGCTATTAGTAACTAGTAGTCTACTTAGTTGAATGAAATGAAGCTCGGGGGGCATGTGCTCTAGCAGGTTACGCTTGGGGGGCATTGAAACCACTCTCAAGCATGATTTTTTGCTTTGTTTCAAGCTTGTGTAAAAATGAAACAAACCACTCTCAAGCACAGTTTTCCTACATTTCAAGCTTGCGTAAAAATGAAACCACTCTCAAGCAAAGTTTTCCTACGTGTCAATATTGTGTAAAAATGAAACCACTCTCAAGCATAGTTTTCCTACATTTCAAGCTTGTGTAAAAATGAAACAAACCCACTCTCAAGCATATTTTTCCTATGTTTCAAGCTTGTGTAAAAATGAAACCACTCTCAAGCATAATTTTTCCTATGTTTCAAGCTTGTATAAAAATGAAACCTATCTTGAGTCCATTTCGGTTATTATTTTCAAGACTCATTAAACTCATGAAAATCACGAGATTATTTGCTATGTTTCATTCTCGTAAAACACATGAAAATGTCGAGTTCTTTCCATCTTTTCCTGCTCATAAATTAAATTGAAAGTCAGCCAACATAGTATATTTTTATCACTTTTTCGAACTCGTTAAAACTTACAAAAAAGCAAAGCATTATGAGTACACTTTTTATCACTTTTTCGAACTTGTTAAAACTTATGAAAAATTGAAACCATGATGAGTACACTTTTATCACTTTTTTTAGCTCTGTAAAAATATGAAAAATCGAAACCCTCGAGTTCTCTTTTAAGCCCCTTTCAAACTCTCTAAATATGAAAAGATTGCCAAGTACTAGACTATTCGAACTCATTAGAGGAAATGAACAGTCGTCCCTTCAGTATAAGTTTACCCCTTTTCCAGAATGAAATGGACTATTTACAAAAAAGGTATACATTGGCTAATCATGGTCAATAGAGTTCTCTCCTGCATTATTTTATCCTTTTTCGGGCTTGTGCTCTAGCAAGTTACGCTTGGGGGGCATTGAAACCACTCTCAAGTATGATTTTTTCCTTTGTTTCAAGCTTGTGTAAAAATGAAACAAACCACTCTCAAGCACAATTTTCCTACGTTTCAAGCTTGTGTAAAAATGAAACCACTCTCAAGCACCTTTTTCCTATGTTTCAAGCATGTGTAAAAATGAAACCACTCTCAAGCATAGTTTTCCTACATTTCAAGCTTGTGTAAAAATAAAACAAACCCACTCTCAAGGATATTGTTCCTATGTTTCAAGATTGTGTAAAAATGAAACCACTCTCAACCATAATTTTTCCTATGTTTAAATCTTGTATAAAAATGAAACCTATCTTGAGTCCATTTTGGTTATTATTTTCAAGACTCATTAAACTCATGAAAATCCCGAGATTATTTTTCTATGTTTCATTCTCATAAAACACATGAAAATGTCGATTTTTTTTCCATATTTTCCTGCTCGTATATTAAATTGAAAGTCGGCCAACTGAGTATATTTTTATCACTTTTTCGAACTTGTTAAAAATTACGAAAAAGTGAAGCATTATGAGTACACTTTTTATCACTTTTTCAAACTTGTTAAAACTTACGAAAAAGTGAAACCATGATGAGTACACTTTTATTACTTTTTTGGGCTCTGTAAAAATATGAAAAATCAAAACCCTGGAGTTCTCTTTTAAGCCCTTTTCAGACTCTCTAAATATGAAAATATTGCCAAGTACTTGACTATTCGAACTAGTTAAAGGAAATGAACAATCATCCCTTCAGTATAATTTTACCCCTTTTCCGGACTGCAATGGACTATTTACGAAAAAGGTATACATTGGATAATCATGGTCAATAGAGTTCTCTCCTACATTATTTTATCCTTTTTCGGGCTTGAGAGAATAAATTTATGAAAAATTACACCCATGGATTTTTCTTAAGTTTTTCTTCTGACTCCCTAAAATTGAAAAACATCGAGTTTCACCTATACTGGACTCATTAAAACTTAACAGTAAAGGACCTGTAAATTATAAACAAGAACGAACCATTCCTTCCTTGGGTTCAGTTTTAATACTAAGTTGGACTCATCCGAAGGATGAACTTATATAACAAGCAAATGTTATCCTCCTCAAGCTTGTAAAAAAGTAAAGAGGTACTTGCCAGAAATGGTGGGGGAAAAGAGAGAAAATGAATCCAGTTGTCACACTTCATTTCAGAAAGTTGTATACCACTCTTGAACACGATACTTTTGTCACATTCATATTTGGGTTGGGAAAATCCTTTAGCCAAATAGTTAATCGAACCACATTGAAAGTCTTCAACCGGTTTATGGGTATTAGATTTAGGTCAATCGTCACCATTTGCAGTGTTGTTATATGTTCAGGAGATCAGCTTAATAAACCATTCATTAAAAACATTTGTCTCCATTCGTGTTGACCATCCCTGAGTCATTCCTTGCTAAAAATTTCTTCAAAACTTGATCTAATGGTTTCGTGTCATGGAATTTCCTACGACATATCACTTTCTATCGATGACAACTCATCATGTAGAAAGTTGATCTAGAATCCTAACAGTACCTTGGGATCTGCATGCCCTAATGGTAGGTTTCTCACCTTTGACGATACGTTGCATCATTGGCATTCGATCGAATGATTGTGTGAAATGTTTGACTTCATATCACAAATTCACATTTCATATATTGTACTGAGTACTTTGAGAGCCATTGTCATTATTGGTGGTTTCTCTCACACTTGTTAACAGTTCACATCATTGACTTGATATATATATATATATATATATATATATATATATATATATATATATATATATATATATATATATATATATATATATATATATATATATATGCTTGCATTGAATGTTTTTTCCAGGTTTCAACCGGTGTGCCTGCAGCCCGATCCTTGGAATGATAAAGCACTTCACTCTTCAAAATCCTTCAGATCTCTTCAGACTTCGCACTTTAGGGGGCAATCTGTTACACTAAAATTTGTCACCATGACATTTAGCTATCTATATAGGTTCATCATTACCTATTTATTGCTCCCTTAAAGGTCCAAAATCATAAAGTTCCTAAATCAAGTCTTAGAATTGGGAAAAAGATTATTAAAACCCTAAAAATCCTAACTCCACACTTTTCCTATTCATTTCTTGCGGTACTACAGTTTATTGCTATAAAACCTGCAGCACAACCTGCACGTCTTGCTCATCAAAACTGCAGAACCCTGTAAAAGGTAAAATAAAAAGAAAAGTAAGTTCTAGAAGCCCAATTGGTCGAATATTCTCCCAGCTGGGGCCCTCTAGAAGCACTATCTGGTCGATCTTCGCCCCTTCCATTCATGAACCTTTATCACTTCATAAATGGAACTATCCCTTGGATTTTGGAGCTGAAATCCCATAATGAGAGTCTTTATCCCTTCCTTATTAGAGCTGAAACTACCTCCCTTCTACTATAAATTGAGACCATGTTTCAGTCTCAAGGGTACTTACTACTTAGCTTGTAGAAGAGAATTGCTGAAGAAATTATACTCTCCACATTTAGCATCATTGGCATGAGAGAGGTCACATACTCATATCCATATTCTTATGATCATTCAAAGAGTTGGAGTCTTGTCAAACGCAGGAAAACGACTGTTCGGGACCCTAGAAGAACCTATACAAACATCAAGGCATCAAGGTTGTAAGGTTTCTTCTTTTATTCAAAGTTAATACAAATGGATTCTATTTTCTCATTGAGTTGTTCATATATCTTTTGAATAATTTAATTCCTGGATTCCTTGATCACTAAGATAGATTATTTCTTTTGAATTATCATATCTTGTAGATGCTTTTGATCTTATTTGCTTGTTTTTTATTGCAGACTTATACGTTGCATCAATACCTTCTGGAGCGACTGGATTGAAAACCAAGTAAAGCGTTGGACTTCAGGTACGAGCATCTATCCATAGTTATTTTATAATTCTTAAGCATAATGGTCTAGAGAAAATGGTCTACATTTGTCTTTTTGTTTCTAGATATCCTTACGATACTAGGGAGATCACTCTTGTCCGCAAGAGGGATTTTTCCATCTAACAGTATGCTCTCGTGAGCTGAGATCACATACCAATTTTTCTAAACATCGTGCCTCGGGTTAATTGGATGACATATCTTCCGATGTTCAAAAATGTGAAAGGTAATGATACAACTCTTCATCTGGTGAAATTTCACATGCATGTGCATAGATTATATATTGATTTTCCTAAAGACTACTTTATGAAGATATTCATGGACACTCTGGAAGATGAAGCTCGATCTTGGTATGAAATTTTGCCGCCTAATTGTATTTATTGTTTAAAGGATTTTCATACCATGTTCTTTGAAGGGTATAAAGAATCTTGTACATCCTTAATATTAGTTTAGAACTGGTGTAAACATGCTAATAGTTTTATTGAAAATCTTGAGAAATTTTTTGAAGATGTTGAATTTATGGACGATGAGATCATGGAAGCCCTATATGAAAATCCATTTCAGAAACATAAAGAAAACTTAGAGGATACTTATCAATATTCTCAAGAAATTTTGCAGCAGAATGAAGATCTTTGTATAGTTGAAATTGATGGTAGACAAGGTTTATTTCAAGTCTACTTGCAGCAGAAGATGGTATGCAGGAAAACCAAGTTCCAATTTCAAATTGTGGTAAATTCAAGTTGGTTGATCCAAATCTAGATTCATATTGTGATGATGAAGAGTATGTTGTTCCAGATCCCATGAAGGAGAGCTCTATTGTTAAGATCACATTGAATGAAGAAAACAGAGTTATTAACCTAAGTGTTCTCATCCCATTAGAACAAAGTCTTCAGGAGGAGGTAATCCAGTCCTTTTCTCAAAAGCAAGATGAGATATTTCTTCAAGTAAGTGAAAAATATTCTTCGGATGATTATGTGGCAAATGATAGGAATGTAAGTTTTGAGTTTCACGAACAATATGAAGTTTTCGCTTTTATGATTGATGAGTGTGATAAGAAACATGACAACCTAGTTGACATGTCATATGAATATGTTCAACAACGTAATCAAATTGAAAAGGACCAGCGCATTGAGGACTGCCATTCAGATTTTTCTTCTCATGTTTTATGTTTAGAATTTTTATTTCAAGAAGAAATTTTCTCACCTACATGTTCAAAAGTTTTTGATGACCAGGAAAACACTCTTACTAAGGTACATTATGAAGATAGATCATAATCAAGAGAAAAAGGTACCTTGTTTCTTCTAGATCAGCAAGAGGTAAATTTTCATGTTTTTCAAGATCCAGTGGCAAGTTTATTGCAATCAATAGTGAAGGTAACTATTCCAGTATTCAGTGATGATGGAGATCATTGTTAGATATGTTTTGGGCTGCCAAATTGTACATATTTATTGTTTTACAAAGAATCTGATTGAGATAATCAATCAAGGAGGAATTTGCTTGATTGGTTACATTGGAATTTTGATATTTCCTGATTGTACATATGCTTTCAAACAGACAAGTGGTTATCATTAGGATTTTAAGTCCTCAAGTCTCGGTGATATGCTCCCATCAATAATTTTAGTAACTTTTTTATTTTCAATCAATTTGTGTCACTGAGTTGTCAATATTTAGTCATGCATTTCAGTTTGATTTTTTTTTACTGTATTTTCCCAATGGTTGGGCACTTGGTCTATGGTGTTCTTGATACCTCCAAGGAGTTGTCATCCCCAATAAGGCCGATGTTAGTGTCAAAATTTTCATTCTGCCATCAGTGATCAAAATATCCCTTTTTATATTCATTGTAGGGGTCCCACTTAGAAATTTTTTATCATTCCATTAGGTCATGAAAAACATCAGTCACTGATGGTAGCCCTAGTCCAAAAACATCACTCTTCCTTAAAATTCATTTTCTTGTTGGCACACTTCCATACCTTGCTGACTATACATCATCCATAAATTCAATTCATCATGTCATGTCACCATGGAGTCGAGTCTTGTCAAGGTCATCATTAGCTTTTATAAGGTTTTCATGGTCCAATAAAGCTCCATTCCATTGCATAAGGCCAGCAAGTAAATGGTGATCAAATAACATCTCTTCACCATGTGAAGATGATTTATAAAGATAAATTCTTATTTCATCATGTAATTTTGATTTCAAATGCAAGTTTCATTCTAAGATGTAATTTTATTTTTATTCATGTCAATTCAAATGTGATAAGTACTTAGTCTCCCAAATGCTGCCAACTCAGTTCAACATGCCAAAAAATCACATTTCAAAATGCAATATTTTTAGTTCATCAATTGATCAAATGTCAAAGGGAGTTGTCTTTTCCCAAGGGTGCCCAAATCATCATTTTCCACAAGCACTAAACCCTAATTTTCTCTCCCACTAAGCTAGGGTTTTCTATGGAATCAGAGACATCTGAGAAGAGGAGGTATAAGGTATGTCATATCAGTAAGTATGAGGTCATTTTAGCTCATAAACATCATGTCTCCATCATTTTTCAAGAAGTCACTCCAAGAGTCAAATCATGTACCATTCATAGGGCCAGTTTTGCTTCAAAATATGTTTCTGACCAAACATAGATGAATTTGATTAAAGTGAGAGATTTTTTTTCCCATAATAGGTCATAAAAAAGAAAAAAAATATCCTTCATTTTTAACATAGGTATCATGGGTTGGGAGAAATGTCAAAAATACAGTTGCTACAAGAGGTTTTCTGCACTTCTGGAGTGACCTTCGGAAAATTGTTTTTTATCCTATATGCAGTGCCCAAATGACTTGCTTGATGCATCAAATGATACCTAGATAGAGAGATCCTTCTAATGAGATA
Organism: Pinus albicaulis; assembly: GCA_034641835.2. NCBI lineage: Eukaryota > Viridiplantae > Streptophyta > Pinopsida > Pinales > Pinaceae > Pinus > Pinus albicaulis. Next base: position 869,151,789 of record CM076572.1, read on the forward strand.
TCTAGAGGTCAATGTGGAGTTGATTAAGGCCTTTTAACATTTCCTGCAACAGCAGACTGCATTTTTGCACCCTCATTCTGCACTTTTTTACTAGTCTTTGGAGAATCAATTTTTGATAGGTCAAATCAAGTACAATATGAAAATTAAAGGCATATTTGGAAAGTAGACAGGATAATATTTCCAACGATCTATCATGGGCCTAATTTGGACACCAAGAAGAACTTCAAAGGTGGTCTACAAAAAGGCATTGCGCAAATCCTTAACAGAGGATGCAAACTCTTAGGAGAAGGTGAAAATGCTTCTATGAGGACACAAATGCTTCTGGCGTTGCGCATATGGCTAGAGAACCCCCAGAAAATGCATTCAAGTGGCACAAAATGATTTCCAAAGCTTCATCAACTTACTCATCGACCTCCAGCAAATGAGTAAGAGCTAATGCCATTAAATATCATCTTCATCAAGTTCATGTGTTGAGTGTTGTGAAGTTTAGGTTAGAATTTGGTGTTTAAATTTTTTTTTAAACCCTAGTATTCAAATTTAATTCTTTATTTTCATAAATTACACTCCCCTACACCTTTACACCCTTCCAAAAATTTCAAATACCCATTATAAACCCCTGTTTTATAAAATTCCCTTTCCCTAACCCTTTTTCCCAAAACCCTAAGTCCTAGGTGCTACATTTACCTAGGCTCTCAATCCCCAAATCCCCATCCTAAATACTATCACACTACTAATACCTATCCCCTACCCCATTTCATACATCCCTAGCACCGTCTCCTTCATTTTCCCTTACCCTTTCCTCATTCCTAAAAACATATTTCACACCATCTACTTCCCTAGGGTTTTGATAAAAACACCATGGCAGAAGAGGACGAAAATAGTTCATATAGTGAGGAAGAGGAAATAGAGGTGAAGAGGCCACATAGATAGGTTATAATACTCATACTTGAGCCAACAAGTACTAAAGAACTTTTGGCATCTCTTATGGCAGTGACATGTTTCAAACATGTGGGTTGCTTTGATTTCTATGAATTCATCCAGAACTACAAACCCTAATGAAGTAGAAAGAGAAGGGTAATTTGGATTTTCTCATTGATGCATACATGATAGCATATCATACCATGTTAGGTCTCCATGAAGTAATTCTGAAGCAATTTTGAGGAAATTTTAAGAAAATTCGGGAAAATTTGAAAAACTCTTCGAAGGCACATTTTCCCGAAATGTCTTGTTTGGTCATTGTTTTGCAAAAGATGTTTTTGCCAAACATAAATGTTTTTTTGGAAAATGGAGGAGGTTTTTGTTCCAAAGATATAAATGTACAAAAATTTAGCTCAATTTTTACACAGGTATTACATAATGAGAGATCCATTCACATCTTCACAGCCTAATTTTCTGTTTGTGCAAAATCCTGTTTGAGACACCTTTTTTCAGAGAAGCATGTGGCCAACAAAAAATTAATTTTGTGAAATGGGAGGAGGTTTGTATTAAAGGTATTCCAAGTAACACAAACCTCTCTCATAATTACAAAAACCGCATCATAAGTGAGATATCTCTCAATATTTAAGGCCAAATTTTCAAGAAAATTCAGAATTTCTACACAGTTTAACTGTCATTTGTGGAGCCCCCTAGGTGTTGCACAAATGTTTGGGGCACCTTTTGAAGGAAAGAAGACCACCAATGGATTCCTAAGGAAAAATTAATTCCATAAAACCATGTTTTCGGCCTTGATTTGCAAATTTGATAGGTCAAAAGGTCAAAAAACTACCTAAAAATCACATTTATGCCCCTGTTTTGGCCTAAGCGTTGCGCATAGAGCAGTCTTGGGAGATTGAAAATTTTGAGGGAGAAATGACCTTAATTTTAGAAACTGAAGGCAAATCTAGAAACTAGACATGAAGGGATTTCCAACGAGCTATCCTGGGCCCAATGTGGACACCTAAAATTTAGTCAAAAGTGGCCTTGAACAGGGAGAATGCAAATGACATTGCAAGGGCGCAAATGACTATTTTGCTGATATTTTTGAAAATTCTCTAAAATTTTGACTCTACATTAGAAAATAATGTTTCTACCTATGTAATTAATTATGGTATATTTAATTATGCTTGGGATTAGTTACCTAGGGGTATATTCATTGGGTAAAAGCTATCCTTAAGTCAAATGAATCAATTTCAATGTAATTAGGAATGAGTCACTTGGACCATCCTACACTTCGACTTTTGTGGATCTCTTCCTCACCTCATGGATTCGACCTGTGAGGATGATTGAACGTTGTTTTCATGTCTATTTAGTTCCTTTTTTCACACTAAGCAAGGGTTGGAATTAGTTTGAATGTTATCTTGTTGATCAAGGAAACTATTGTACTCAGTTTGGCCAGTTAATAAAGGAGAGTTTCAGTTATTTTTTGGGATACACGTAGTTTGATTTTTATCATTGTTTTTTCTTCAGTTTCATATGTTAGAATGTATTGTATTCATGTTCATTACATATCTATGGTATGATCTCTTTCAAGTTGATAGGCAGAAGACATGCTTTCTCATGCTCTAATCTGGGGAATTGATCATAGTTTGTCCATTTTCCTCTGTTTAGGAAGAATAAATCTCCCATGCTCTTCATAGCTTCTCGTAAGTCTCAAAAACCATCTAATATAAATAATATTTAAGTGATAATCCTTATGCCTATCTTTCCCCATTGAATCCCTGCAACCCTATCTCATTTTCCCTAACCTAGCTCCCTTGACCTAATTTCTTCATCCTATGAAACCCAACCAAATCATATCAAAAACAATCCCTACACTCATTATCTAGCCTAAAAAACCTAATTCCTTCAGCCCTCCTGGATGTGACCTTTTGGAGAGATCCCTCTCTAACTTGGTAGGGCTAGCTACCAAGCCAAATGTTTGGTTTGTGGTTACCTCTGTTGGGATTCCTTCTTCAGCCTTGGGAATCTAGCGGAGTGCTAATAGGATCAATGTACCAGACCAGGATCCCCAATTTAATGTTAGGAATACTCAATGTGGTCATGACAGGGATAGAAAAAAATCCAAGTGCAGGAACTAAGAAAGTTATCTGACCAGAAGCATAATGAATTGGAGGAATTTTTCCTGTATGGTTAAAACTTCAAGGAACGGTTCCGAGTTGGAAAGGACTAGGAGAGACACCAAGAGAAGGAAGTGATCCCTGAGGAATATACTTGAAGTTTGGGTTGATTTTGGAGCAGTAAGTTTCAGAGGTGTTGATTGTTGAGAAGGAATACCAAACCACTTGTGAGTAGCCCATGATGCTTGAATCGTGCAAAAAAAGGACAAGCTAGGCTCAGAAAGGGTAGGCGGTGGACCATAATAAGCACCAAGAAAAGTGTAATATTTTTAAATTCCAGGAGAGACATTAGTGAGGGACGAGACAACCTTATTTCCATTCATTGATGAGATAATTGACTAAGGTGAAGTCTAAGACTAAGGATCATAGTGTGTCACTTGATTGATGGTGACAATATTTTCATTATGAGGAAAGCACATCTGACGGAAAACCACATATTCGAAAACTGCAATGGCATAGGTGTAACTATGGAAGAAAATAATGTTGTAATATAAAGGGGCATCAATGACTTCAATTTCAATAGAGAAAGTCTTCCCGGAAACGGTGATAGAATAGTTGTGATACAAGCTAAGGGGTGGTGAGGGATGACCGTCCCAAGAAAGGGGAATGATGGTGGATGGGGACAGGTCAGGTGCACCAAGTTGCTTCCAAACACTAGTATACATCCCATAGGTGGATATGCCTTTGTCTATGATACATCGTTGAATAGTGGTGTTTCTTATGGAGACATGTATTTGAAGTGAAACAGATGAAGGAAGGGGGGTATGTTCCAATTTATCAGCATCAACTAAAATCATCTGATCTTCAGAAGAATCCACAACACCCAAAGCAGAGAGTAGTGGATGGGCATGTCTGGAGGACTTCCAACATTTTCATGGAAGTAGAGAGATTGATCCAAGTCATATACTATGTTATAGGTATCTGTGGCTTTAGCAAAAGTAGAATTTCAATGTAATGGACCTTTGGAGATCCTGGGGATAACCTCTACATTATGTTGAGGGATCTCTAAGGTACCATTTGATGACATCAAAGGCTCAGTCAAAACATGAAGTTGAGACTCATTCACAGACTTAGCAGGTGGATTTTCATATTGTCATGAGCAATTCTAAAGGTTGACTTGTTCAGTGTTGAGTTTCTCTAAATTCATCTTAAGGATCTGATAATCGTTTACACTAGATTGTGAAGGTTAGGGATCTTCATGACCTTGTGTACGTTCAGCATCTAGATATCCTTAATGAGGAAAAGGATTGGTAATCACAACCGATTTATATGAAGCAGGAGAAAGACGAGGTGGAGCGATGGGTTGTTTTCCTCTAGAAGCAGTTGGTTGAGCTTCCCATGCTTGACTTTTCTGAGATAAAAGGGGAAAATCATGAGTATAATAGCCATATATTCCACAATAATCACAAGGATTTATCATACAAAGATCCTTTTTTTCTTGGTTTGTTTGCCTTATTTTTGAGTTGTGGGATTAGGCTGGTTTCCCTTAGGTGCATCACTTGATGGAATCTAGCTACCCTGATTACCTTGAGATTTTTGGTTCTGGTTACCTTTCCCCTTGTTCCTTTTCTTAGGGTTTGGGGAATTGGTTGTGGTTTTTTCAGCATACACTTGATCTTGAGGAGGAGTTTGTTGTTGTGGTAGAGGAGGCATGGGGGGTTAGGGCACTGGTGTCGAAGGAGATGGAGCGCTTAGCATTGCATATAGATAATAAGGAGTAGGTGAAAATTTTGGATAAATGGGTTGAGAAACAACTAGCCCTAGAATTTTTTGATGTAGTTTGGGATACACATATGATTTGCTTTGAACTGGTCCCCCATGGGGTTGGCCATAACTCATCGGAGGTGGAGTATATGGTTGAGGTTGAGGGTGTGAAATGGATCCAACGATACCGTCTGCGACATGCGACACCCCTGGTGGATTAGTAGCACTAGTCTAAGGAAAATCCAGAAGAACAGTATAAATATAGCCTGACTGAGCATAGATCATTTCATATTTCAAAGCTACTTGGAGCTCATCTTCCTGAGATTGAGGGAAGTGTGACATGACATATTTACCTATGGGGTCCAAAAGCAATCTAACTAAACAATCCATGTAAACACGGTCTTCGAACTCAGGGGGCCTACACATGCTCCTCCTTCTGCGCCATTCTTGGACATGGTTAGATAGGCAAGTGGTAATTTTTTTACGGAAATAAGTCAATAGTTTGGTACCAGTGTGATAACAAAGAGGTAACTGGAAATAGAGAGGAAATATTTGGAAATATTTGCAAAAGTGGAATTAATGGCATTGGGTTGATCGACATACCACTTAGCAGTAGCTCCAGTAAAAGTGCACTGGAATAGATGAAGACGGATGGAATCTTCAGTAATCGAATTGGACGAACACCACATATGAAATGAGTGAACATGATTTGTTGTATCTTCTCCGGGATTTCCTTCAAACTTGGGTATGTTGGAAGTAAGTTTGGTAGGCATAACTGACCAATTGGTGTTATGGAGAAGAGGTTCCTTGATCAACTGGTTAAAATCATGGAGACTAAAACCAACCATGAAGGGTAGAAATGGATAAGAGTGACCATACCAAAAGAGGTTCCACTGGTGGGGTTACCCAGGTTACCACCTTAGTTTCTACATCTGCGTTGGTTCTTGACATTGTGATGGTGAGGTTGAGAAGACATGGAATTAAAGTAAGAGCTGGAAGATAAGTTGTTGTAAGTGGTGAAGACAAACAACAAAGATCAGAGGTGATCCTAAGGGGGAAGAAAAGAATAAACTCAAAATGGAGTTAAAATGAAGAAATAACCTATCCTAAAAGGCTGAAGTAAAGTGGATCAAACCCTGAAAACTAGTGGCTAAAAATGATAAAACCCTAGACTCCTCACCCAGCCAATCTCTTCCTAAAAATGTGGAGGTATACTCCAAATCCTTGGGGGTTTTTCCCTAACTCAAAGATAAAAAATAAAGAATATAGGCCTAAGGGAGACTAAAACAAAGATAAGAAACCCTTCCTGGTCAACACAAAACAATTTTGGAAAATTTGGAAAAAGATGAAAAGTTTTCAGAAAAAATCCAAATGCAATTACTAACCTAAAACAGTGGAAAACACATATTTTTTGGAAAAAAAATGCATTGCAAAGCACAAATTTGGGGCTGAAAAGTGTATTTTATCCTGAGAATCTTGGTCACCAGATACCACACAAATTTTGTCATCTCTTGCTCAGTCGGTACCTGTGATCTGTGGAAAGAACCAGAAAACCACCAGAATCTAAAAATTTGATAGAAAAAAGAAAGAAAAGTTATAAATAGAAATTGAGAAGCTATAAATAGCTGGAGAAAACCCTGAAAATTCACTGAAGCTACAGTCACCCAAGAAATGGAATTGTTACACCAGTGTCCTTTCCATTTCTTAATATGAAATTTCTTGGAAGGTATAACAAAAATACTTCACTTAATTCATAGGTGAAAATTGACCCTAACAACAATTTGTGGCTACTTATACTTCAGATCTACAATAATAATATGAGAAAAACCTACAATAAAAATATGTATGCAATCTAAAATAATAAACAACAAAAGAAATCTGATGTAATAACCCAATTATGGAAAGACATTTAAATGAATAAATCTTTATTGATAACACCTGGTGAAGGAGCTCTACAAAAAGGTATACAAATTCCCCTCTGCGGGACGGGTCCTTTGATGTCCTTGATGCTTCAGTGATTGATTTTCTCTCTCAATATGCGAAAAAACCCAAAAAATGTGTAGAACTCTAGTGGGAGATTGAATGTAATAAGACATTAATTGTGACGATGATAATGATCATGGTGAAGAATGAATGGAAAACCCTCTTATTTTTAACAAAGTGTTGGGTTGATCTTGAAATTGGGAAATAATAAAATATTATTGACCAAATCAAGATCTAACCATTAGGGATACTTTATTACATTTTTTAGAGAGGGAAAATATATTCAAAAGGGTCGAATATCTTTATTTAGAAATAATTAACAAATAAAATGATTTATTAATTATTTCACAAATATTAAAAAATGTGTGAAAACCAAATAATTATTAGATAGTACTTTAACAATTATTCCAAAAATGGAATTAAGGAATAATAAATAAATAGTGATTTATTTAATTATTCCTAGGTGATTTAGTCAAATGTGACAAAGAATAATTATTAAATAATGATTTAATAATTATTCTTAGAGAAAATTAAATAAATAATGATTTATTCAATTATTCTCATGGGGTTTTTTAATTTTAATCAGAAATAATTTAATAAAAATAGTTTACTAGATTATTTCTTATAGTGAAACGGATTTTACTATGGTAAAATTAAACTTACATGGTGTATTTCAATCCACCTAGTTAGAAATGGCTAGGTGATCATTTTTTGGTGATAGCAGTAGGAACAACATTTTCTTACAAGCTAAAAGTGATGAAATCATTTGGAAACATTTCTTGAGAAATATCATGAAGATATTTCATAAATCTAAGATTGAAATATTTAATTTTATTTTCTTCACTCATATTGATTTTAACCATCTTCAAGAAAAGAGAATCTAGGTATTATTTTGGAAACTATTTCTAAATAAATAAATATTCTAATACTTTCCAAGTTGTGATGCTTCTAGTAAGTAATGAATAAAACAATTTAGGAGCATTTCCCTATAGAGTTAGGACCAAAAATATGCAAACAACATCATATTTGGCCACATTATAAACATCACATGCACTTAAAACTTAACCTAATACTCTTCCACGTCCTCTAAAACATCTCCAAAGAATATGAGAAACTTTCCCATGGAAATATTTAGTGCAGGATGGAATTTTCCTTGGATATTAAAGGGAATTGTATCCACTATTTTCTTTCCTTGGAGACATTCCCCATTTTCCATAGTTTGAACAAATATTGATTCCCTTAACGTAGATGGTATATTATCATCACACCAAGGATAAACTTGTCATTCAAATTTTCATATAGATCTTCATGGAATTTTGAAATCTTTTCGATGGAGTTATTGCGACATACTTCTTCAAAATAAAAAAATTCAATAACGAATTCACTAAAGAGATCATTGTCCTAAATCTTGGATGGTTCTTGGCATTCAATAAATCACCATTTCATATAAGTACTTAAACTTTCATAATCTTGAGGCCCATGTGATCTTCATTAAACAAGGTTTTCAAGAATCGTGTTCATTTTCAACTATATGGCTATAAATTTCCCAAATTTTTTCATAAGAAATAAAAACTTGAACCAGAGAGCTTATAGTTTTTCAATAATTTTTTATCCTTAGGAAAAGGTATCAAATTTCTTGAAAATGAATCATCTCTCCAACATTGTTGCCAAAAATATTGATGTCTTTTCTATTCAAGGAAAGGATTCAACCTCCTTGGCCTTATTTAGGTTCCCTCTACTTTTTTATAGAGTTGGTACTCCTCTTTTCATTCACTCACATATTCAAAATAACTCAAAGCATAGAAATTTAATAATTTAGAACATTCACTTTTTAGTGGAACATGTGTTTTAAAAGGAAAATAAAATAATAAATTAAGAAATAAATGTAATTTGACACCTAATTTTATGATACACATCCATTCATACATTGGAGGGAGACATATTTGAAGCAAAGAAATCGACATAATGTAGAGATATGATCTAGTTATTTAGAGGAATATAAAATAGCTTCATTCATTCAAACATCATGAGTGATAGGAGAACATTACTGAGATTTCATTTCTCATTTAAAATTGTTTTAACCAAAAATAGCATGCACTCTCAAAAATAGCTCTCAACGAGAGTCAAAGAATAATTTTATAGACTTCAATTTTTGAGTAAAATAAGTGACTAAAGAAATTTACAAAATCATGATTCTTAAACATAACAGTAATGGTGCTCATCCTTAAGGTATAAGGATTGGACTCCCATGGACCAAATAATATGAGATTACTTAGAAGAAAACGAGAAATTATAGTAAAAATATCACGTTACCTAGAAGAAAATGGGAAACTACAGTCAGGTATTCACTTTACAAATATATAAGACAATTCATAAAGTTTAATGATCAAATATTCAAGAGATAAATGGAATTTATTCAAAACAACAAAAATGAAACTCACAAAATTTCATAAGGATGATTGGTGGAATGAATCCTCTCTCTCAACAACCTCCTTTTGATTTTGATTTTGTCCCTTTATAATCTTGTCTTCATCCTTGCAACTACTTGACATTTATTTTTTTCTTATTTTTCTTAATTGAATAAAGATCCATTTTGAAAATATGAAGTTATCCTCCAAGATGGTCCCACTTTAGATATTTTAGATTTCCATTTTTATAAACATTTTAAAATAATAATTTGGTGATAGGCCCAAAATTGGCCACAAGTGTTATTTTATTTCTAAGTCAATATCTATAATTCTATCCCTATAAACCATTCCTAATGTGTTCTTCATGCTTATATCTTTCCAAAGAGATATTATTTTCCCAAAGTGGACATCAAAATCTCAAGTTACAACATTCGAAAGTTTGTGATTCAACCACCATTGATCTACATGAAATGACTGAACTACCCTTGATTTGCACGAAGTGACTCAATAGTTATTGAACTTCGCTTATTTGTTTCAGAATCCATATTTTAATCCTATATGCATACTGATAATAAACTTCAATTTATTTATAAATATAACTTTCCAAAATTATTTATGTATTAATCAGAGGGAGTCATGGAACTTTCTGTAGTATGTGGAGAGTGTAAATTTTTGTCGTTTATCCACTAACTCATTATCTAGTCATCATTGTCCAATAAATTCCCTCCAAATTCCATCTTGACATATTTCCATCTATTTTCCAAATGTCATGGGAAGACATTCCAAAGTAACTTAGGATAGAAATTATCTAAGAAACATTAATATCATTATCCAGTCATCATTGTTCAATCAATTCACCCCAAATGTCATCTTGAGATATTTCTAGCTATTTTGCAAATGTCATGGGAAGATATTCCAAAGTAACTTAGGATAAAAATGATATGAGAAATATTAATAATTCAAAGGTGAGATGTAAGAATCTCGAAAATAAGCTAAGTGCTAAGAAATAAGATTAAATAGGGATATGTGGAGAGGTAAATGATATGTGGAGGAAAGGGCATGTAGAGGTAAGGGGAGGTAGGTACGGGATGTGTGGACAAAAGGGTTTGTGATGGAATACACACCAATAATTTTCCACAATGTATGATAAAAATTAAATTAGTTGTTAAAACGTATACACAAAAATTGCAACGGACTTATGAAGATGTTACGTATGAAAAGAAATAGAAATAGTATGGAACTATTTCGAAGTACGAAAAATATTTAAATATGTGAAATAAAATGGATTTTTCCAAAAATGTGGAAAATGTATATGTATGAATATAATAAACTAGCTGGAAATGGAAATGGATAATTAAAGAAATAGTAAAAAAAATAGAGCAAAGTGGAAAGGCCAAGTATGGAAGTATGGAAAATTCATGAATAATACAGGGGAAAATAATGGAAAATGAAAAATAATGAAAAATGGATAATATTTGATGGTAAATGGAAAGGTAAAATAATAAATGGTAAAATTAAAAGTAAAAGGTTAATGATAAAAGAAAAAAAAAATGGAGAAATGATACAACAATAAATATAGGAAATTAGAATGAAAATTGGCAATATATTAGGAAAACGATCTTTGTCTTAAATTCAATATAGTTTTGGATGAATTTGATACATCGGGATCTCAACTGAAATGATTAACATGACACATTTTTTTATTCATCAAACCTTTTATTTTCTTTTTGTTGTTTAAAATATAAAGAATAATTGATGGTCTTATGTGAAGAAGATTTGTGACATTAGAATTAAGTAAGATATTGTGGTTTTAGAATAAGCATATTTGATGTGTGACAGAAACATGTCATCTCTCCCTCCCTCTATCATTCCATCTCTCTCTCCACCCCTTACTCCTCTCTATTTCTCTTCCAACCCCCCCCCCCCAGCAATCATTTCTCTATCTCTCACTCTTCCTCTTTCTTCCCCATCCTAACTCTCCCCCTCTCTCTCTTTCTCTCCCCATTGATCTCATGCACTCACACACATGCACACACTTGCTCTCTCTTCCCTCTCCCTTTCCCTATATTACTCCTCCCTCTCCCTTCTTCTCTCTCTCTCTCCACCCACTCCCCTCCTCTCTCTCACTCTATCCCTATTTCCCTATTTCCCTTGCTCAAATGTTCCTTCACAACACCCCACCATCTCTCTCTCTCTCTCTCTCTTTTGCGCCCCCCCCCCCCCCCCCAATCCCACTTCAACCATTTCCTATGTGTTAAAATTTCCTAACTACAGGAACACGCATGCATTCCTAGTTGGGTGATCACACCTACATTTTTTTTAGTAGGAATATACATATGTTCCTAGCTCTAGTAATGTGTCCATGTTTTTACTAGAAACAAACACATGTTTTTTTTTTATCTAATTTTTTTCTTGGTGGGAAGCTTACATTTTCAATGAGTTGGTTGCTTTATATGTGGGTTCAAGACCACAAACATAGTGGTCTAGGATACAAATACATGAGAACTTCACTTTTTAAGAAAATTAATATGTAAATCTATTTTTAGCATTTTTTTTTTATGTAGGATAGACAAATCCTTTGTCCATGAAATTATAAACACATATTGATTCATCTGTGTAGATTTTAAATATATAAGTTATTTATTTTTAATTAGTATCTATTTTTTATTATTAATATATTTTTATCTTGACATATATTAAAATCTTCAAATACATCCCTTTTTTTATTTCCACTATAACTTTTTTTTGGCCTTAACCATTTGAAATAGGATAATTATATGGTACCTCATAGGACTTGGGAAGTATAATCTTAAGAGAAAAAAAAATTTTTTCATAATCATGTTAAGCCTATTTTAGGTTGCACTAAATGAAGATCCTGTAATTTCAAAGATATAGTGACTTTCATAACTTGGAAAAAAATATAAAATTAAGATTATGAATTTGCAATGCAATTGTGCAAAAGAACGATTTATTTTGTGCAACTTTATAATTTTTTGTAACAAGGTTCCATAATTTAGCTACTCAAAGGTTGCACTAATAGAAATATATGCATTATATTTTTCATGAAAAATAACATATCATTATTAGAACAACCCAAGATTCACATAGTTAAACACAATTTCTATAAATAAAAAAGTATATTCTCAAAGATAATTCATTTTCTACATTTCATCTTTTTACACCATGTTCAAATTTATTGTGTAAGTACCTATAGTAATCCCCCCAAGTTAATCTATTATTATTTTCCAGGTTTGCATTACCACTAACATGTCATGAGAGACCGTCATTAGCTTGCACCAACCCTTATTTCACTTTTAGTTTATCTCTGTGTAAAGTTCATGTTATTTCAGTTAAGGAGGACATTGAAATATTTTATTTATGTTATTGTTATTAATATTTATTCAAATACCACTTGTGAACTCCATGTTAGACATCTCCACATATGAAATTATACAAATTTGGCATATGCATATATATATATATATATATATATATTACTTTCAATTACATTATGCATTATATATTACATTATGGACTACATAGAGAGATAATATTTAATAATTTTTCCCCAAATGTAGGTGTTAGTATGCAGTAAAGAGGGCAACCACATGGCCGCGAGGATGTAGGACACCTGTCCTCATCATGCGGATGCACATGACCACCCTACCCAACTTAAATTCTAGTGTGTGGGGAGTTTACTCGCCACCCTCGAACGTCCCCCGTCGACCTCCTTGCAGCACTCCCCATCAACACAGTCCTCTTCTTATTAACTCCGCCTACTACGCTTTTGCCACCCTCCATGGCCCATAAATTTTCTCTCCCTAATTCTCGCTTCAGCATTAGAATCTCCCTTTGGCTTTGTTTGACACTCCTTGTGCCTCCGCCAAGCCATTGTTACACTGCCCGATTCCCTGCTCCACTTATCTCTTGACTCTGGCATTCGGCTTTCCCTCTGCTCCCTGTAGCAACACAATCCCCCCTGAGTTGTCTCAGCCCCATTCTTGTTCCTTCGCCATGCCCAGACGCTATTAGGTCCCTATATTACTAGTTTAGTCCCTTATTGTTATTAGTGTAGCCCCCTTATTTTTATTTTTGTACCCCTGTAACCCAATATTGTTATTATTGTGCCCTTACATTGTTATTGTTAGGTCAGCTAGGATTATATTGTGGGCCCATGGAATCCTATATATAGAATACTAGACACCTCCCCAACAACGGCACCAAAAAGTGGTGAGCCCTAGTATTTCACTAAGAATGTTGCAACTCGCAGAGGCTGCCCTACTTTACTTTATCAACCTAGGGTTCATACAAACTTGGAGGTGACAGTGCTATATACACAGCAGATGCATTCTACTCATGTCATCATCTTCTAAGCTTTACAAAAGAGTGCTACTTCTAGGGTTACTGGATGAAGTCAGTCAAACTTCTGAAATTAGGCCTAAGGCTACAAATGATTCAAATCCATGGCGCTATCAGCAAGTATAGAGATATACTACATCAAGAAAGTACATCTAACTATTCTACAATGAAATAAATCTACTCAATAAACTATGATAAGAAATGAAAGTAACCTAGGCATCTTGCATGAAGTAAATTATTGAATTGAAATGGCATAAAGGAAACTAATCTAATCACACTTTTCTGGCCCAAATGGCTAAACACACTCTACTTACTATATTCTCTATCTATCATGTTTTTAATCATGCGACTACTCATGACCTAACTATGCTTGTAATTATGTTTTTTACAATTAGGAGAAGAAAGTGCCTAAGGTGGCTTATGGAAGGCTTGAACACATGGAGGCAAGGTTGGAGGTGTATGAGTGGTTTTTTTAGGTTTATAGGATGTAGATGGTGGTTTTTATGCTTAAGGAGGGGCCCACTAGTGCTATTTCAAGTGTTTCTACAGGTTTCCTGTAGTGCTACAGGAAAGTCTTGAATTGCTCCAGGAAATAGACCAAGGGCAATCTGAGGCCAAAAATAGGTGGAAAAAGGGTAGGGAAGGTGGAGTGAAGGTGGATTAGGATGAGTGGAAGGTGGTACACTCCTTGGACAAGCTCAGAACCTCTTGGGAGTCTTGTATTGCACCCTTATGTTTTTCTCATGGTGTAGGGATGAAAAATCTGAAAACAGGGCTGATGGTGATTTTGAGGAACAGAGGGTTGATGAAGGGTGAGAGATGAAGTTGATGGTACTGGTGAAGTTATCCTTGGATGCGATACCTGTAACTGCAAGAAAACTACCTATTCATGCAATAAAATTGGAAAAATTCATGATAAAGACAATGGAAAATATGAGTTGTATTATTAAATAAAATATACTCTAATCTACAAACAAAGATCTAACATGTCATTCTAGTCATATCCATGGAATCATAGCAACTAATCTTATCTATTCCAAGAAATCATAAACTGAAAATAACTTTTGATCTGTGGGGAAGTTATGTCCTCATCAAGCTCCAATGACAGATATGAGAGGGGGAGGCTTGACTGACAACTTTCTGAAGTTATACCTATAATACCAACATGTAAGCAAGCTAAATCTTCATCAAAAGACAAATGGAAGAAAACTAAAGCAGGAAATGAAAATACAAGTAAAATAGCTAAATACACATAAGAAAAACTAGTTAAATGGCATGAAAGTAAAGAATGATTACACAAGAGAGGTTGAGGCACATGGATTGGTCCCTAACCCACAAACCTAGCTCTCTGAAACTAGATCAGTAAAGCACAATCTGAATACTCATTTAATTTCAAAAAATAGTCTCATCACATCAATATAAAAGTCTTGAAAACTTATTACAAGAGAAAAGAGCCGAATGGCTTTCTCCAAAGTTTGAATCCTAATGAGCTATTTCTCAACCCTATTTAACCTACAGGGTAGCTACCAACATCTCCATAAAAGGTAGGTGATGAGTCCACTTAACTTCAAGTGAAGTTTGGCTTGAGTGCACTTGATCTTGAGTTTGCTTGGCTGCTTTTTATTTCAAGCTATTGGAGGGAATCTCGAGGATCCCTTGGCTACCTTTGGGATTTAAGGAGGGTGAAAAACCCCATAGAATCTCTCCTTTCTATCTATCCTGAGTCCTGATCACAAAATCTTCACAAAAATGCAATATCTTCATGATTTTCCTACATTTAACTCATGTTAGGTACTCTAAGTATGATAAACCTCAACCACCATGTACACAAGCATCATAAGACCATAATATAATTAAAATGCAATAAAAGAGACTTAATAAGGAAAAAAGGTGACCATTAACCCCTCCAATTGTACCTAATGATGGATATCATCACGTTGCATCATTCATATTCATGTTCACCTTGATTCCTTGCTACTTTTATTCGAATTGAATGGCATTTATCATGTGATTAATCATGTCCTATTTAGAAAATATCTATGAGTTAATATTTTGGAACATGAGTTTGAATTCATTAGATTTAGTCATGTTCCTAGAGCTCAAAATAACTATGTAGATACCATTGCAAATAACATTCTAGATTGGAATTTATCACATGCATATAAAAGAAGGAAACAATAACATAAACAAATGCTGAACCACAATCGTCACAAAAATATGCATAACCATGTTATGTATCATAATATCTAACATATAAGTGTTTTGAGTCCACTACTATAAATACATCCGACACTCCCATATCATGCTACATTACAAAAAATGGGACTCACATGTCCCTATCCCTAGTCACTATCATCTGGAGGCTCCCGAGCCAATGGCTCCATACTGCCTGGCCGTAAGTCTCGACCTGCTTGACCGATCATAGCTATGAATCATGTGATACCTCGCCACTCTGAGGGAATACAAGTGCACTCATCCATATAATGATCTTCTAACTAATGCCACCTACGTTCTATCACCCTAGTCACTAGCACATCCAACCTACAATGCAGGTCCTGTAGTATAACATCACTATAAGATCTATTTCATGATGTCAAATCACCTTGATCTATAGCCCCATAAGTTTGGAAATCATCGACACTATATCTGCATACCATAAGTTTGGAAATCAGTACCACATACATTGTGTTTATAAATTTTACATGAAACCAAAAATATAGAAAATTTCACTTACCATCTAGACCCCATGCTCGTCTTGGTGGTAGTGGTAAGTCAAGATCCCCCTGATAGTTCATTCCACTATAAGGATATTCATCTATGTACAAAAGAATATGGTCCCAATGTGAAAAGAACTCATGTTGAAAAACTCGTCTGATCCCCCCTCCTCCACCTCGTCGTAGTATCTTCTCGTAGCAGTGCATCCTGGGCTCCTGTGGGCCCCCATCACAGATTTGTACATGTGGGCGGATGGTCGGGATCTTCTCAAAAAATAATGAGCAAAACATTTCCCGAAAGGAACAGTTATCATTGATTTTTCACCTGCATAGTGTCAACCATCATTTCAACGATGAAAGCATCATCTGGGTCCAACCACAATAGGTGCCTTCTGGTGTACTTTCAAAAAACATCATCTTCCCCCTAATGATGTGATGAAAGTCATGACTACCCAAGATCCGCACCATCGCTGCATTTGTAGCTCATGTCTCCAACCTCTCTAAGTCACTAATCCAAATGGTTGTTCCATTTTCATGTACACCAAGTCTACAATGACGATCCACAAACTTGCCTATATGCCTCCCACAAGGCAGCACTGGATGTATCTCCCTTACCATCCCCAAGATGGTCAAAAAGTATATTTCCTAAATCATGAGCTCGATCCTATGGCCCTATACCACAAAGGCCTCTTGATTTGATTCCCATTAGCTCACAATCCTTGACAGCTAGGTCTCACCATCCCTCATCAATGGGTTCTCCAAGAACTTGAGAACCCCATACCGAGCCAAAACACCTCTCACTACCAGATTCCCATGAATCTCAGCATGAAGAGTTTCCAAATCTCATTCTCACCATACAACCTTTATCTCTACCATAAAAAATACCATTATGTTTTGTCATTTCAAAGTCAAAGGCATGCAATTTTGGTTCTTAACTTCAGCTCACCATAGACCACCAGTCCTGCTTTTCCTCCCAACCGAAAACACAGTTTTTTCTCTCAAAACTACATTGGATGCACTTATCAGCCCAATTTTTGCATTCCAGAATGCAAAACAGGGCCCCAAAGGTGTGTTGCAACTGTGAGGATAAGCATGGGTCCCCCATAGTGAATTGAATCCCTAATCTGAAAGTCTAATCCACCAAAAATTTTGAGTAAGGTTAGGCCACTTACCTCAAACTCATAGATCCTTATTCTGATGGTCAATTTTTCCACTATGATCCCCACAAAATTTAGGGCCTTCTCCTCCTCTCCAAATTCTCCAACATCTCACTATGAAAAATGAATTTGATTTGTGGGCAAGAAGCCCTTTTATAGGAAAAACCATAGTTTTTTCCATCGCCCATTGTGACCGAACCATAGCTTGGTTTAACGAACCATCAGCACCTTTTTAATTCTCTCACCAATTTATATAATGGGTCCCCCTTTGTTCTTATTAATTTGACACTTAACCCAGAAGCCATTTTTTCCACAACATTTCGCTTTCCTGCCACTTAAAACTGAATCTCTTCTTATGAGCCACTTGTACTTTGGTACCACTTTACCTTTGCACTCATTGACTCATGTGCTAATTTTCATCATGAGTAACCATTATTTACTCATTTTTTTATGGTCCCCCTGGGCCTCTCCCATGTGGCAGCATCATCAATTCACCCTTGTTCAGAGCATCTGAGAAGAGTTATCCTTACATTAATGGAGTCTCTTCCGAGTCCCATTGAGCCTTTTCACAATATTCCATCCATATTTGTGTTCCATTCCTCCCATTTTTCTCATTTTTTCCTCTAGTTATATTGTTCTGACTCTAAAAAACCTATATATGACTGATTGACCATCCCCCCAGAAATCAAGTTAGTCGTTGCTAAGTCAAACATGAATATTATGCTCTAACAAGGGAAGCTGTCAGTCAATCTTTAACCTTGTTTCCTTCCATCCTCACCCCTGTTGTAGTCCATCAGTCATTTTACTATGATCCCTTGTGCCTTTGTTGAGGATTCCTCATTTCCTCAACTCTGAAAAGCCCTCTTCTATCTACTTCAGCACATTTATTCTAGAAGTATGATCTAGAGGGTGGTGTACCTTGGTTCCAAATTTCATCATTGTTCAGGGCCTCATATTAAGCAAAGGGAATCATCATTGTGCTCTAACTTGATTTTTTCTAACAGACTCGACCCCAGCTCATGATCACAAGATTAATAATCGTACATTTGATGGTCCGGTGGTCTAACATATTGTACTAGTCATTCCGAAGTATGTGTGAGATTTTCTAGACCTCAGGAGGCAGTGGCCCTTCAAGTATCCACCCACCTTCTTGGAATTTTTCCACTTATGATCCAACCTCAGATGTAATTCTGAAAATTTGATGAGTTTGGTTTCCCACCGCTTGCAACTCCCACTGCATGCATGTTTCCTTCAGATGATCCATCCAGATCTTAAGAGCCCTTTCCTACTCATCAGGGATTCTCTGGTCATGATTCCCCCTCCCCATATCAACTTGAGGGGCATTATATCCCATGTACTCATACGTTAGTGCATTTAATCATGGCCTATGTTTCTTTAGGTGTATTATATATATGGGATTCATTGTTTTATTTTATGTCCCTTGATTCCAACGTATCATGTATCATGTTCTTTGTAGCTCAATCTCACATTTATGGGCTCCCCATTATTCTTTGTACTTAGTTATCTCATCGAGTATGGGTATGCCTCCCCCGCCTCATTTGAGATCATGTACTCCAAAATAAAAGGACACTTATATCAGTTTAGTAGGTCTCTCCCCCTCCATTTTTGTCCTTCCTTGAATTTCTTCAGTTGTATCTATCTCTCTCTCTCTCTCTGAATCCCCTTTGGTGTCTCGTGGAATTGTAACTTACTATGTTTTTCTCCTGACACTCGTACGTTTAAGGGCAATCTATTATCACCAAAAAATGATCACCTAGCCATATCTAACTTGGTGGATCGAGATACACCATGTAAGTTTAGTTTTACCATAGTAAAATCACTTTCACTATAAGAAATAATTTATTAAACCATTTTTATTAAATTATTTCTGATTAAAATTAAAAACCCCATGAGAATAACTGAATAAATCATTATTTATTTAATTTTCTCTAGGAATAATTATTAAATAATTATTTGATAATTATTCCTTGTTATATTTGACTAAATAACATAGGAACAATTAAATAAATCACTATTTATTTATTATTATTTTACTCCATTTTTGGAATAATTGTTAAATCGCCATTTAATAATTATTTCATTTTCACGCATTACATAATCTTTGTGAAATAATTAACAAATATTTTTTTTATTAATTATTACTAAATAAAGGTATTTGACCATTTTAAATATTTTTTCCCTCTCCAAAAAATATAATAAATTATTCCTAATGGTTGGATATTGATTTGGTCAATAATATTTTATTATTTCCCAAATTCAAGATTAACCCAATACTTTTTTATAAATAAGAGGGTTTTCCAATCATTCTTCACCATTAACATAATATTGCATTCGAGCTCCCACTAGAGTTCCACACATTTTTTGGTTTTTTTTCAGATATTGATAGAGAGAATCAATCACTGAAGCGTCAAGGACATCAAAGGACTTGTCCCACAGAGGGGGATTTCCAAACCCTTTTGTATATCTCCTTCACCATGTGCTATCAATAAATATTTATTCATTTAAATTCCTTTCCATAATTGGGTTATTACATCATATTTATTTTGTTGTTTATTATTTTAGATTGCATAAATCTTTTGACTGCAAGTTTTTCTCATATTATTATCGCAGATTTGAAGTATAAGCAGCCAAAAAATTTTGTTGGGGTCACTTGTCACCTGTGACTTAAGTGAAGTGTTTTTGGTACACCTTCCAAGAAATTTCATACTAACATAGTCATTATCTAGGAGATGATCATTTAGATTAGGACCTTAGGGAACATCCCTCATTACATTTGTTGGTTGTTTAGATTCTGAGATATAGTTGTAAACATTGAAGAGTAAGAATGTGCTCAAGTAACTAGAAAGTACGAACTATGATGTTGATTATTAAGTATAACTATATTCAAATTGTATTCATGTCTACTCAATATCAAAGGGAGATTCATTACTTTATTTATTATAACATTATTGTATATTTTAGGGATTTTTTGGAAGCTTCTTCACCCCATGCCCTACTCAATACAATGTGTGTGTGTATTAATTTTTGAGGAAATAATTTTTTCTCTCCTATAATTTATAACCGCGACATTGTTGATAGAATATAAAATTTTATTATATCAATGACGTTTAGGTCGTTAATCTGAATGCAGTTTCACCACTGCATTGATGAGCTGACAACAAGCATTCAGGGGTGGATCATACTTCTTGGATTTGAACATGTGTCAAAATGGTGACAACCTCTACATGTGGTTTCTAGACTGCAAGCCAATAGACATACATACAAACATATATAGTAACAAGACAAAAAATTCTCTTTTTATTTACTGCAAAAAATATTTTACAAAGAAGATATGCCTTTTGTCCATGCATTCCATTGTACACATAACATCTCCTGAGCCTTGTAGAGGATGAAAAAGAGGCCGAGGTCCTTATAATGAACTATTATTTGATGGGTTTCTTGCTTGAAATATATTTTTATGACCTGCAACATTGTCGAGGTCTATTTGGCACCTGTCATTATGTGATACTGATTTTGAGTTTCATCCAACTTATTTACTCTGATGAATGAATGGCCATACGACAAACTTGGTATTTCATTAGTGTTGCTTAATTATCAGTTTCGAGGAAGAGATGAAATGGATGTTTGTGAAATTTTGTTCCTTCTGATATTCAAGGGATGGGAGTCACTATTGGAGGAACTCTGCATATCAGATTTGTTGTACTCAATTAACACAGTGGACTGAGACTCATCATTGTTTGAAGGAAGAGGAGGATATTTTCTAGAATATAATGGGGACTAAGAGGCTAAAACAAATTTTGATGAAGATGAAGTTGAAGAAATATTAGTGTCAGTATTCTTTGTTGCTTTGAATCTAGCGCTCTGCAGCTAAATAAACTCAATGTATATATAATCTTTGTTTTTTCCCTCTTTTTTCTCTCCACGCAAGCACTTTGAATTCTAAGAACATTTTTTTTGTGAAACCAGCTCCAAAAATAGAAGAAAAGAGAGATCAACGCCTTACAAATCAGCCACTTCGAGGGGGCAACCTCCAATACATTACATAAATGAAAAATTCTTGGATGATACAAATGAAAAAACCTCCTTTCTATACATAGGAGTCCATGGGGCCACAATGTAATCCTAGCCGACCTAACAATCATAATTTAAGGGCACAATAATAACAATATGGGGGTTACAAGGGTACAACAATAACAATAAGGGGGTTAAACTAACAACAATAAGGGACTATACCAGTAATATAGGGACCTAACATGCTCCTCTCCTTCAAAAAAGGGTTGTCCTCAACGCTTGAGTAGCTCTGGGTGCTTTTGTATAAAACTCGCATCCTCCCATGTATACTCTTCAGTGGGTAAGTTCTTCCATTTGATGAGATACTCTGAAATTGATCGATTTCGTAGTTTTCGAGTTCTTGTTTCCGTGACTACTTCAGGTTCCAATATGGTTTTTCCTTCCTCATCAAGTTCTGGAAATATTGTTTGAACTGGAATTTTGTCCCCTATAACATTTTTTAAGCATGAAACATGGAAAACTAGATGCACTCGCAAAGAAGCAGGAAGCTCCAATTTGTATGCCATAGTACCAATCTTTTGCAAAACCTTGTAAGGACCATAGTACTTCGGCGATAATTTATTATCCTTCTTAGCTTGCTTGAGGGACATTTGTTTTAATGGTTGTAGTTGTAAAAATACCCAGTCTCCCACATCAAAACTTCTCTCACTGCGATGTTGATCTGCCTTTTGTTTCATTTGATTTTGTGCCACATTTAGGTTATCCTTTAAGAGTTGGAGAACTTCTTGTTGATGCTCGATGTGATCCTTCACTGATTGAACCAAAGAATTTTCCCTTAAATAAAATGTGATGGATGGTGGATGATATCCTTAAAGTGCCATAAATGGGGTCATTTTTGCTGCATTATGGAAGGAAGTGTTATACCACCATTCAGCGAGAGGTAACCACTTGACCCATTGTGCTTGCTTATCAGATACAAAACAACGAAGATATCCTTCCAAACATTTATTCTCTATTTCTGTTTGACCATCGGATTAAGGATGATAAGATGAGCTATGAGCTAGTTGAGTACCCAAACAAGAAAACAATTTTGTCCAAAAATTTACTATAAAAATGGGATCTCTGTCACTTACAATAATCTTCGGGTTTCCATGTAGCTTTTGAATTGTTTCCATAAATGCAGTAGCAACTGTACTCACTTTAAATGGATGAGATAATGCACAGAAGTGTGCATACTTGGTAAGTCTATCAACTACCACCATGATGACCCTCCTTCCTTGAGACTTAGGTAAACCTGTGATAAAATCCATTGAAATCTCCTCCCAACGTTGACTTAGAATGGATAAAGGTTCTAGAAGACTGGGGTCTTAATTGTCTCAACATTATTTTGCTGGAAAACCAAACATTCCGCCACAAACTTTTGAATATCAGATTTAAGGCGATCCCAAAAAAATTCTTTCTTCACCCTGTGGTAAGTTTTTAAAAATCCCGAGTGTCCTCCTAAAGGAGAAGTGTGCAATTCCAAAAGAATCTTTTATTTTATTTGGAAATTCTTGCAAATATATAAGTGATATTTGTACCATAACAAATCATTTTTCCAACTAAATGTATCATATGTACTAGGATCTTCCAACAACTTTTGAATGAGTGTCCACACTTCTTCGTCCTTCTTCCATTCATCCCTTGCTTCGGCTATCCAATCTGGTTGGATAATTGAAATGGCACAAAGAAATACCTCCACCTCGTTATCCTTTCTTGAGAGTGCATCTGCAACAACATTTAGATTCCCTCTTTTGTAGATGATTTCAAAGTCATAACCCAACATCTTTGTGACCCATTTTTGCTGATCTTTTGAAGATAGTCTTTGTTCCAAAAAGTTTTTAAGGCTATCATGATCAATTTTTACCTTGAAGTGTCTTCCCATTAGGTAAGGTCTCCATTTCTTTAGTGCATGCAGTATTGGCAACATTTCCTTCTCATAAATAGCCTTTTGTAAATACTTTCCTTTGATTGAATGAATTTCAAAATCAACGAGTCTTCCTTCTTGTATTAAAATAGCACCAATTCCATTTCCTATGGCATTACATTCCACAATAAAGGTTTTTGTGAATTCTGGCGTAGCTAAGACTGGTGCTAGGCACATTGCCTCTTTAATATGTTCAAAGGCCTTAGTTGCTTTAGGAGTCCATGAAAATGCATCTTTCTTCAATAATTTTGTTAGAAGTGCTGCTATTCTCCCATAATTCTTAACAAACCTGCGATAATAACCTATTAACCCAAGAAATCTGCGCAACTTCTTTATGGTTGTGGGGACTTTCCATTCCTTAATGGCTTTAATTTTGTTAGGGTCTACCTTAACACCCTCGTGAGATACAATATGACCTAGATATTCCACCTCTTGTACTCCAAAGAAACATTTCGATGTTTTTTTATATAATTGTTTCTCCTCCAATAGTTTAGGCACCTTTGTCAACATGTTGAACATGATCCAGCCAAGACTGTTGTAGATTAGTATATCATCAAAAATACTAGCTGAATTTTCTAAGGAAGGGTTTGAAAATCAAATTCATCAACCCTTGAAATGTGAAGGTGCATTGGTAAGGTAAAAAGGCATGACCAAGGGTCATAATGACCCTCATGAGTTCGAAATGTTGTTTTTGGAATATCTTCAGTCTTCATTCTAATTTGATGATATCCTAAACGAAGATCCAACTTGGTAAAATAATTTGCTCCATGTAAATCATCCAATAATTCATCAATCACAAGAATGGGAAATTTATCTTTAATAGTGAGCTTATTGAGCTCCCTATAATCTGGACACATGCGCCATGATCCATCTTTCTTGTGCACCAATACTACTGGAGTAGAGAAATAACTTTGGTAAGTTGGATTATACATTCAACATTTAAGCAATCTGTACATTCAATTTCTCTTTATGACATTAGGATATACGCAAGCCACGATGTTTGGGGGAACACTTCATGGAATCAAATGAATAGCATGATCATGATCACGAATAGGTGGGAGTCCTTTGGGAGTATCAAACACCTTGGAATGATTGTCCAAGACTCTTTGGAGATTTGGAGAAATAGATGATTTTGATGTTGGAACTTCTAGTGAGCATAATTGTGCAATTACACCTTGTTGTTCTTTCTTCGGAAGCTTTGTCATGACATTAGAGCTTATTATCTTTCCTGGCTTCCCTGTGATACCCCGTAATTCGATTTCCTTTCCTTCCGAAAAAAATTTCAAGAAACGTTATTGAAAATTAAGTTACCGTCCCCAAAGATCGTAACCATTGCATTCCTAGTACAACATCAGCACCTCCCGTTGGGATGGAAAGCATTGAACTATTCAATACATATTTCCCCATGGATAGCTTGATATTATGGCATTTTCCAGATCAATTTATAGTTCCTCCATTTGAAACCATCACTTGACATTCTGGTGTTGGGTATAGGAAATAATTCAATTCCTTGGCTACCTTACAATGAATAAAATTATGGTACTACCCAGATCAACAACACTATTGCCTTTCTTCTTGATATGTCCTTCTATCTTGAGCGTTTGAGGAGTGGTAATTCTGCCAATGCATTACATGATATGGCCCGACTCATTTCTTCTTCTTCTAGGGTTGGTTCCTGGCGTATATCCTCTTCTTTTGAAGTTTCTTGTTCATTTTCTTCCTCCTCTTCACAATCTATGTAAAATAATTTCTTCTCAGCACACTTATGACCTTTAGTGTATTTGCTATCACAACTGTAGCAAAGCCCTTTTGCTCTTTTTTCTTCCAATTGTTGTGGTGTCAACCTTTTAGGTTGTGGAAATCTAGGCGTAGCAACACTTCCTTCTTTATAGAAGTGAATGGTAGGCTTCCTGTCGCCATAATTTTACATTTAATTTTTCTTTCCAACCTGAATGCCTTCTCCAATGAATCAGGTTCCAAAACGCGAACTTCATGTTGGATGCTATCCTTTAAAGTGCCTATGAAGAGATCAATCCTATGTTCCTTTGGAATATTAGTTACCCTTATATTCAATTTTGGAAGTCCTCAATGTGCTCCCCCACTAAGCCCTTTTGTTTGAGATTTATCAATTGGCTAAAGAAGGTGTTGCTCTTTGTATCCTCATAATGTGCTATCATTTCCTCACTTAAAATTAGTAGTGACAATTTTTTTACGGGAGCGAAGCCATCGATACCATACAAATGTATTTTGTTCTAAATGTAAAGTTGCAATGCGTACCTTTTGTGTGTTTTTCACATTATTGAGATCAAAATATTGCTCCATTTTTCGTATCCATGTTAAGGGATCCTTGCCATCAAACTTCCTCGTATCCATCTTTGGAATATGGTGGTTCTTCAATCTAACATTAGAGTTTATGAAATCACGATTAACATTTTTTTTTTCTCATCATTAGTTTCCTCTACTATCTTTTCACCATTAGGAATCATTTCTTGTATCAACTTTGTCAAACCTTCGATGTCTGCTTTTAGATCATTCTTCATGTTTTTCATGTTGTCTAAATTTTGAGAAACAAGAGGAAGTTTGTATTCAAAGTATGCCAAGTAACAAAAACCTCTCTCATAATTACAAAACCGCATGGTTAGTGAGATATCGCTCCATCTTTGAGGCCAAAGTTACAAGAGAATTCAGAATTTCTACACAGTTTGACTGTCATTTGCGGAGCACCATAGGTGTTGTGCAAATGTTTGGGGCACCTTTTGAGGGAAAGGAGACCACCAATGGCTTCCTAAGGAAAAATTAATTCCATAAAACCATGTTTTTAGCCTTGATTTGCAGATTTGACAGGTGAAAAGGTCAAAAAAATACCTAAAAATCACATTTATGCCCCTGTTTTGGCCTAGGCACTATGCATAGAGCAGTCTTGGGAGATTGAAAATTTTGAGGGGGGAAATGACCTTAATTTTGGAAACTAAAGGCAGATCTGGAAACTAGACTTGAAGGTCTTTCCAACGAGCTATCCTAGGCCCAATTTGGACACCTGAAATTCAGTCAAAAGTGGCCTTGAACAGGGAGGATGCAAATGACACTACAAGGGTGCAAATGACCATTTTGCTGATATTTTTGAAAATTCTCCAAAATTTTGACTCTACATCAGAAAATAATGTTTCTCCCTATGTAATTAATGATGGTAAATGTAATTATGCTTGGGATTAGTTACTTAGGGGTAGATTCATTGGGTAAAAGTCATCCTTAAGTCAAATGAATCAATTTCAATGTAATTAGGAATGAGTCACTTGGACCATCCTACAATTCAACCTTTTGGGGATCTCTTCCTCACCTCATGGATTCGACACCTGAGAATGATTGAAAGTTGTGTTGATGTCTATTTAGTCCCTTTTTTCACACTAAGCAAGGGTTGGAATCAGTTTGAATGTTATCTTGTTGATCAAGGAAACTATTGTAATCAGTTTGGCCAGTTAATAAAGGAGAGTTGCAGTTATTTTTTGGGATACACCTGGTATGATTTTTATCATTTTTTTTTCTTCAGTTTCATATGTTAGAATTTATTTTATTCATGTTCATTGCATCTCTATGGTATGATATCTTTCAAGTTGATAGGCAAAACACATGCTTTCTCATGCTCTAATTTGGGGAATTGATCATAGTTTGTCCATTTTCCTCTGTTTAGGAAGAATACATATCCCATGCTCTTCCTAACTTCTCCTAAGTCTCAAAAAACATCTCATATAAATCATCTTTAAGTGATAATACTTATGCCTATATTTCCCCATTGAATCCCTGCAACCCTATCTCATTTTCCCTGACCTAGCTCCCTTGACCTAATTTCGTCATCCTGTGAAACCCAACCAAATCATATCAAAAACAATCCCTACACTCATTATCTAGCCTAAGAAACCTATTTCCTTTAGCCCTCCTGCATGCGACCTTTTGGAGAGATCCCTCTCTGACTTGGTAGGGCTAGCTACCAAGCCAAACGTTTGGTTTATGGTTACTTCTATTGGGATTCCTTATTCAGCCTTTGGAATCTGGAGGAGTCCTAACAGGATCAATGTACCAGACTGGGATCCCCATTGTGATGTTAGGAATACTCAACATGGCCATGACAAGGACAGAAAAAACTGCAAGTGGAGGAATTAACAAAGTTATCTGACCAGAAGGATAATTAATTGGAGGAATTTGTCCTGTATGGTTAAGACTTCGAGGAATGGTTCCAAGTTGGAAAGGACTAGGAGAGACACCAAGAGAAGGAAGTGATCCTTGAGGAAATATACTTGAAGTTTGGGTTGATTTAGGAGCAGTAGGTTTTAGAGGTGCTGACTGCTGAGAATGCGTACTGAACCACTTATGAGCAGCCCATGATGCTTGAATCGTGAAAAAATAGGACAAGCTAGGCTCAAAAGGGGTAGGCGGTGGACCATAATAAGCACCAAGAAAAGTGGAATATTTGTAAACTCCAGCAGAGACATTAGTGAGGGACGAGACAACCTTATTTCCATTCATTTATGAGATAATTGACTGAGGTGAAGTATAATACTAAGGATCATAGTGCGTCACTTGATTGATGGTGACAATATTTCCATTATGAGGAAAGTACATCTAACAAAAAACCACATATGCGAAAACTGACATGGCATAGGTGTAACTATGGCCAAAAATAATGTTATAATATAAAGGGGCATCAAGGACTTCAATTTCAATAGAGAAATTTTTCCTGGAAATGGTGATAGGATAGTTGTGATATAAGCCGAGGGGTTGTGAGGGATGACCGTCCTAAGAACGGAGAATGATGGTGGATGGGGACAGGTCAGGTGCACCAAGTTGCTTCCAAACACTAGTATCCATCACATAGGTGGAGACGCCTTTGTCTATGATACATCGTTGAATAGTGGTGTTTCTTATGGAGACATGTATTTGAAATGCAACAGATGAAGGAAGGGGGGGATGTTCCAATTTATCAGCATCAAATAAAATCATATGATCTTCAGAAGAATCCACGACACCCAAAGCAAAGAGTAGTGGATGGGCATGTCTGGAGGACTTCCAAAATTTTCATGGCAGCAGAGAGACTGCTCAAAATCATCTACTATGATATAGGTATCAACGACTTTAGTAGAAGTAGCATTTCAATGTAATGGACCTTTGTAGATCTTGGGGATAACCTCTACCTTATGTTGAGGGATCTGTAAGGTATCGTTTGTTGACGTCAGAGGCTCAGTCAAAACTTAAGGTTGGGACTCATTCACAGACTTATCAGGTGGATTTTCATATTGGCGTGAGCAATTCTAAAGGTTGACTTGTTCAGTATTGATTTTCTTGAAATTCATCTTAAGGATCTGATAATCTTTTAAACCAGATTGTGAAGGTTATGGATCTTCATTACCTTGTGTATGTTGAACATATAGATATGCTTGATGAGGAAAAGGATTGGTAAGCATAGCCAATTGAGATGAAGCAGGAGAAAGATGAGGTGGAGTGATGGGTTGTTTTCCTCTAGAAGCAGCTGCTTGAGCTTCCCATGCTTGACGCGTCTGAGGTAAAAATTGAAAATCATGAGTATAATAACCATATATTCCACAATAATCACAAGGCTTTTTCATACAAAGAGCCTTTTTTTTCTTGGGTTGTTCGCCCTGTTGTTGATTTGTGGGATTAGGCTGGTTTCCCTTAGGTGCATTAGGTGATGGACCCTGGATACCATGATTACCTTGAGATTTTTGGTTCTGGTTACCTTTCCCCTTGTTCGTTTTCTTGGGGTTTGGGGAATTGGTTGTGGTTTGTTGAGCATACACTTGACCTTGAGGAGGAGGTTGTTGTTGTGGTAGAGGAGGCATGGGGGGTTAGGGCACTGGTGCCAGAGGAGATGGAGCGCTTGCCAGTGCATACAGTTAATAAGGAGTAGGTGAAAATTTTGGATAAACGGGTTGAGAAACAGTTAGCCCTAGAATTTGTTGATGTAGTTTAGGATATACATATGATGTGCTTTGAACTGGTCCCCCCCGGTGGTTGAACATAACTCATTGAAGGTGGAGTATATGGTTGAGGTTGAGGGCATGAAATGGATCCAACGATACCATCTGTGGCAAGCAACACCCCTGGTGGATTAGCAACACTAGTCCGAGGAAGATACAGAAGAACGGTATAAATATAGCCTAACTGAGCATAGATCATTTCATATTTCAAAGCTACTTGGACCTCATCTTCCTCAGATTGAGGGAAGTGTGAAGTGACATATTTACCTATGGGGGCCAAAAGTGATCTAAGGAACCAATCCATGTAAAAACGGTCTTCGAACTCAACGGGCCTACACATGCTCCTCCTTCTGCGCCATTATTGGACATGGTTAGATAGGAAAGTGGAAAAAAATTTATGGAAATAAGTCAATAGTTTGGTACCAGTGTCATAACAGAGAGGTAACTGGAAATAGGAGAGGAAATATTCGGAAAGATTCGCAAAAGTAGAATTAGTGGCATTGGGTTGATCGGCATAACAATTAGCAGTAGCTCCAGTAAGAGTGCGCGGGAATAGATGAATATGGATGGAATCTTTAGTTATCGAATTGAATGAACACCACAGATGAAATGAGTGAACATGATTTTTTGTACCTTCTCCAGGATTTCCTTCAAACTTGGGTATGTTGGAAGTAAGTTTGGTAGGCATAACTGACCAATTGGCATTATGGAGAAGAGGTTCCTTTATCAACTGGTTAAAATCGTGAATACTCTAACCAGCCATGAAGGGTAGAAATGGATAAGAGTGACCATATCGAAAGAGGTTCCACTGGTGGGGTTACCCGGGTTACCACCTTAGTTTCCTACATCTGCGTTGGTTCCTAACATTGTGATGGTGAGGTTGAGAAGATGTGGAATTAAAGTAAGAACTGGAAGAATTAGTAGAACCAAAGTCAAAATGAAGACTCAGTGGAGGACTTAAAGGATGAACTCTAACTCGACAAGGAGGAGTAATATGTTCTAACGGAAACTGAGGGCGAAGGCCTCAGATTCTCAACAAAAAACGCCTAGGGGGCACAATGATTTCAAGACAATGATGAATATAAGGACTAAAGGATGATAGGAGAAAAAGAGTAAAAAAAAACAAGAAAATACCTAGTTCAGTGGGGACAAGTGTAAACTAACTATATAAAGATGCTACTCTAATACAAGAAAGCACTTCCTATCAGAGGAAATTAACTCTAGCCTATAGGTGGTATAAATCCTCAAACAATCCTAAGTATAATGTTTTAAATGGCCTTCTAAAGAACTTCTTACTTGACGGAATCTGATTCCCGCAAGAAAATTTGTCTAAAGAAAGGTGTGATAGAGAAAAAACGGCTTCCCAGAGCCATTCGTATAGAGTGTTTTCCTATGATTAGTCACTACGGTTACCTTCATCTCATGGGGGTGGTCGAGTCTTGAGCTTCTTGGTGATCATCCACCACACAGAATTCCCTACCAAGGGTTGGGTAGCCCCGAGGAGAAATTTTCGCACGATGACCTAGCCTAACCCCCTCTAAATCGGGTTTCTGACACACACTAACATTGGACCGTGGGATGGTGCAGGATTTTAATCTCCCTACAAAGTCAACTTTTATATCTCAATGTAAATGATCAATGGGTGTTATTGGAAGCCTATCCCACCGGTCCTAAACCTAACTATACATATTATTTATACTTGATGCCCAAGTGGGCTTAATTCATGTGTGTTTGATTATTATTATGTCACGTGCTTCAAGTCTTGGCTTGGCAGTTTTGGCTTGGCAGTTTTAACCAAGCTCATGTTCTCTTAGGGTGTGCAAATGTGTGTGAAAATTGTGTTTAGTGTATGAGTTCATTGAGCATGTTTAATGATGTCATGTGTTGTTGAAATAAAGTGTTGAAAAACTATAAATAATGTTGTAAATGACAGTAAAATAAACAGCCAATCCATGCACACAAACCCCACCCAAAAAAAGGTTATCAAACATCTAAACATGGAGAGGCAAACAAGCTACCCAAAAACACACAAAATTCCTATAAGATCTAATGTCAAAGGGATTGTGATCTAAAGGAAATAAGTTGTTGTAAGTGGTGAAGACAAACAAAAAAGATCAGAGGTGATCCCAAGGGGGAAGGCAAGAATAAACTCAAAATGGAGTTAAAATGATGAAATAACCTATCCTAAAAGGCTGAAATAAAGTGGATCAGACCTTGAAAACTAGTGGCTAAAGATGATGAAACCTTAGACTCCTCACCCAACAAATCTCTTCCTAAAAATGTGGAGGTGTACTCCAAATCCTTGGGGGTTTTTTCCTACCTCAAAGATAACAACTAAGAGAATCTAGGCCTAAGGGACACTAAACAAAGATAAGAAACCCTTCTCAGTCAACACAAAACAATTTTGGAAAATCTGGAAAAAATATGAAAAAAATTCAGAAAAAATCCAAAATGAAATTACTAACTTAAAACAATGGAAAACACATATTTTTGGAAAAAACGTGTGTTACAAAGCACAAATTTGGGGCTGAAAAGTGTGTTTTTCTCCTGAGACTCTTTTTCAATAGATACCACATAGATTTTTTCATCTCTTGCTTTCCCGGTACCTGTGATCTGTGGAAAGAACCAGAAAACCATCAAAATCTGAAAATTTGATAGAAAAAAAGAAAAAAAAGTTATAAATAGAAATTGAGAAGCTATAAATAGCTACAGAAAACCCTGAAAATTCACTGAAGCTACAATCACCCAAGAAATGGAATTGTTACACTAGTTCAGTTTCCATTTATTAATATGAAATTTCTTGGAAGGTGTACCAAAAATACTTCACTTAAGTCATAGGTGAAAATTGACCCTAACAACAATTTGTGGCTACTTATACTTTAGATCTACAATAATAATATGAGAAAAACCTACAATAAAAATATGTCTGCAATCTAAAATAATAAACAACAAAAGAAATTTGATGTAATAACCCAATTATAGAAAGACATTTAAATGAATAAATCTTTATTGATAACACCTAGTGAAGAAGCTCTACAAAAAGGTATGCAAATCCCCCTCTGCGGGACGGGTCCTTTGATGTTCTTGATGCTTCAATGCTTGATTCTCTCTCTCAATATGCGAAAAAACCCAAACAATGTGTAGAACTCTAGTGGGAGATTAAATGTAATAAGACATTAATTGTGACAATGATAATGATCATGGTGAATAATGAATGGAAAACCCTCTTATTTATAACAAAGTGTTGGGTTGATCTTGAAATTGGGAAATAATAAAATATTATTGACCAAATCAAGATCTAACCGTTAGGGATACTTTATTATATTTTTTAGAGAGGGAAAATATGTTCAAAAGGGTCAAATATCTTCATTTAGAAATAATTAACAAATAAAATGATTTATTAAATATTTCAAGAATATTAAAAAATGTGTGAAAATCAAATAATTATTAAATAGTACTTTAACAATTATTCCAAAAATGGAATTAAGGAATAATAAATAAATAGTGATTTATTTAATTATTCCTAGTTGATTTAGTCAAATTTGACAAAGAATAATTATCAAATAATGATTTAATAATTATTCTTAGAGAAAAATAATTAAATAATGATTTATTCAATTATTCTCATGGGGTTTTTTAATTTTAATTAGAAATAATTTAATAAAAATGGCTTACTAGATTATTTCTTATAGTGAAACGGATTTTACTATGGTAAAATTAAACTTACATGGTGTATTTCAATCCACCTAGTTAGAAATGGCTAGGTGATCATTTTTTGGTGATAGCAGTAGGAACAACATTTTCTTACAAGCTCAAAGTGATGAAATCATTTGGAAACATTTCTTGAGAAATATCATGAAGATATTTCATAAATCTAAGATTGAAATATTTAATTTTATTTTCTTCACTCATATTGATTTTAACCATCTTCAAGAAAAGAGAATCTAGGTATTATTTTGGAAAATATTTCTAAATAAATAAATCTTCTAATACTTTCCAGGTTGTGATGGTTCTAGTATGTAATGAATAAAACAATTTAGGAGCATTTCCCTATAGAGTTAGGACCAAAAATATGCAAACAACATCATATTTGGCCACATTATAAACATCACATGCACTTAAAACTTAACCTAATACTCTTCCACGTCCTCTAAAACATCTCCAAAGAATATGAGAAACTTCCCCATGGAAATATTTAGTGCAGGATGGATTTTTCCTTGGATATTAAAGGGACTTTTATCCACTATTTTCTTTTCTTGGAGACATTCCCCATTTTCCATAGCTTGAACAAATATTGATTGCCTTAACGTAGATGGTATATGATCATCACACCAAGGATAAAACTTGTGATTGTCATATAGATCTTCATAGAATTTTGAAATCTTTTCGATGGAGTTATTGCGACATA
The DNA here is from genome assembly GCA_034641835.2 of Pinus albicaulis. Taxonomy (NCBI): domain Eukaryota; kingdom Viridiplantae; phylum Streptophyta; class Pinopsida; order Pinales; family Pinaceae; genus Pinus; species Pinus albicaulis. Next base: position 869,185,605 of record CM076572.1, read on the forward strand.
CTTCTTCAAAATAAAAAATTTCAATAATGAATTCACTAAAGAGCTCATTGTCCTAAATCTTGGATGGTTCTTGGCATTCAATAAATCACCATATCATATAAGTACTTAAAATTTTATAATATTGAGGGCCATGTAATCTTCTTTAAACAAGGTTTTCAAGAATCATGCTCATTTTCAACTATATGGCTATAAATTTCCGAAATGTTTTTCATAAGAAATAAAAACTTGAACTAGAGAGATTATAGTTTCTCAATAATTTTTTAACCTTAGAAAAAGGTATCAAATTTCTTGAAAATGAATCATCTCTCCGGCATTATTTCCAAAAATATTAATGTATTTTCTAGTCAAGGAAAGGATTCAACCTCCTTGGGCCTTATTTAGGTTCCCTCTACTTTTTTATAGAGTTGGTACTGCTCTTTTCATTCACTCACATATTCAAAATAAATCAAAGCATAGAAATTTAATAATTTATAAAATTTACTTTTTAGTGGAACATGTGTTTTAAAAGGAAAATAAAATAATAAATTAAGAAATAAATATAATTTGACACCTGATTTTATGATACACATCCATTCATACATTGGAGGGAGACATATTTTAAGCAAAGAAATCAACATAATGTAGAGATATGATCTAGTTATTTAGAGGAATATAAAATAACTTCATTCACTCAAATATCATGAGTGATAGGAGAACATTACTGAGATTTCATTTCTCATTTAAAATTGTTTTAACCAAAAATAGCATGCACTCTCGAAAATAGCTCTCAACGAGATTCAAAGAATAATTTCATAAACTTCAATTTTGTAATAAATTAAGTGACTAAAGAAATTTACAAAATCATGATACTTAAACATAAAATTAATGGTGCTCATCCTTAAGGTATAAGGATTGGACTCCCATGGACCAAATAATATGAGATTACTTAGAAGAAAATGAGAAATTATAGTAATAATATCACGATACCTAGAAGAAAATGGGAAACTACAGTCAGGTATCCACTTTACAAATATATAAGACAATTCATAAAGTTTAATTGAATAAAGATCCATTTTGAAAATATGATGTTATCCTCCAAGATGGTCCCAATTAAGATATTTTAGATTTCCATGTTTATAAAACATTTAAAAAAATAATTTGGTGATAGGCCCAAAATTGGCCACAAGTGTTATTTTATTTCTAAGTCAATATCTTTCATTCTATCCCTATAAACCATTCCTAATGTGTTCTTCATGCTTATATATTTCCAAAGAGATATTATTTTCCCAAAGTGGACATCAAAATCTCAAGTTATAACATTCGAAAGTTTGTGATTCAACCACCATTGATCTACATGAAATGACTGAACTACCCTTGATCTGCACGAAGTGACTCAATAGTTAGTGAACTTCGCTTATTTATTTCTAAATCCATATTTTAATCCTATATGCATACTAATAATATACTTCAATTTATTTACAAATATAACTTTCCAAAATTATTCATGTATTAATCATAGGGAGTCATGGAACTTTCTGTCATGGGAAGACATTCTAAAGTAACTTAGGATATAAATTATCTAAGAAACATTAATATCATTATCCAGTCATCATTGTCCAATCAATTCACTCCAAATGTCATCTTGAGATATTTCCAGCAATCTTCCAAATGTCATGGGAAGATATTCCAAATTAACTTAGGATAAAAATGATATGAGAAATATTAATAATTCAAAGGTGAGATGTAAGAATCTCGAAAATAAGCTAAGTGCTAAGAAATAAAAATAAATAGGGATATGTGGAGAGGTAAAGGATATGTGGAGGAAAGAGCATGCAAAGGTAAAGGATATGTGGAGGAAAGGGCATGTAGAGGTAAGGGGAGGTAGGTACGGGATGTGTGGACAAAAGGGTTTGTGAAGGAGTACACACCAATAATTTTCCACAATGTATGATAAAAATCAAATTAGTTGTTAAAACATATACACAAAAATTGCAAGGGACTTATGAAGATATTAGGTATGAGAAGAAATAGAAATAGTATGGAACCATTTCTAAGTATGGAAAAGAAAAAAATATGTAAAATAAAATGGATTTTTCCAAAAATGTGGAAAATGTAAATGTAGGAATATAAGAACTAGTTGGAAATGGAAATGGATAATTATAGAAATAGTAAAAAAAATAGAGCAAAGTGGAAACGCAAAGTATGGAAGTATGGAAAATTTAGGAATAATACAGGGGAAGATAATGGAAAATGAAAAATAATGAAAAATGGATAATATTTGATGGTACATGGAAAGGTAAAAAAATAAATGGTAAAAGTAAAAGTAAAAGGTGAATGATAAAAGAAAAAAAAATGGAGAAATGATACAACAATAAATATAGGAAATTAGAATGAAAATTGGCAATATATTAGGAAAATGGTCTTTGTCTTAAATTCAATATAGTGTTGGATGAATTTGATACATCGGGATGTCAATTGAAATGATTAACATGACACATTTTTTTATTCATGAAACCTTTTATTTTCTTTTTGTTGTTTAAAATATAAATAATACTTGATGGTCTTATGTGAAGAAGATTTGTGACATTAAAATATAGTAAGATATTGTGGTTTTAGAATAAGCATATTTGATATGTGACAGAAACATGTCAGCTCTCCCTCCCTCTATCCTTCCATCTCTCTCTCCATCCCTTACTCCTCCTTCATTCTCTTCCACCACACCCCCCCCCACCCCCCCACAATAATTTCTCTATCTCTCACTCTTCCTCTTTCTTCCCCATCCTATCTCTCCCCCTCTCTCTCTTTCTCTCCCCATGACTCTCATGCACTCAGACACATGCACACACTCGCTCTCTCTTCCCTCTCCCTTTCCCTATATTACTCCTCCCTCTCCCTTTCCCTATATTACTCCTCCCTCTCCCTTTCCCTATATTACTCCTCCCTCTCCCTTCTTCTCTCTCTCCCCACCCACTACCCTACTCTTTCTCACTCTATCCCTATTTCCCTTGCTCAAATGTTCCTTCACAACACCCCACCATCTCTCTCTCTCTCTCTCTCTCTCTCTCTCTCTCTCTCTCTCTCTCTCTCTCTCTCTCTTGCTCCCCCCCAATCCCACTTCAACCATTTCCTATGTGTTAAAATTTCCTAACTATGGGAACACGCATGCATTCCTGGTGGGGTGATCACACCTGCATTTTTTGTAGTAGGAATATACATATATTCCTAGCTCTAGTATTGTGTCCATGTTTTTACTACAAACAAACACTTGTTTTTTTTTATCTAATTTTTTTTCTTGGTGGGAAGCTTACATTTTCAATGAGTTGGTTGCTTTATATGTGGGTTCAGGACCACAAGCTTAGTGGTCTAGGATACAAATACATGATAACTTCACTTTTTAAGAAAATTTATATGTAAATATATTTTTACCATTTTTTTTATGTAGGATAGACAAATCCTTTGTCCATGAAATTATAAACACATATAGATTCATCTGTGTAGATTTTAAATATATAATTTATTTATTTTTTATTATTAATATATTTTTATCTTGACATATATTAAAATCTTCAAATACATCCCTTTTTTTTATTTCCACTATAACTTCTTTTGGCCTTAACCATTTGAAACAGGATAATTATATGGTACCTCATAGGACTTGAGAAGTATAATCTTAAGAGAAAAAAAAAAAAATTCATAATCATGTTAAGCCTAGTTTAGGTTGCACTAAATGAAGACCCTGTAATTTCAATATAGTGACTTTCATAACTTGGAAAAAAATATAAAATTAAGATTATGAATTTTCAATGCAATTGTGCAAAAGAACGATTTATTTTGTGAAACTCTATAATTTTTTGTAACAAGGTTTCATAATTTAGCTACTCAAAGGTTGCACTAATAGAAATATATGCATTATATTTTTCTTGAAAAATAACATATCATTATTAGAAAAACCCAAGATTCACATAGTTAAACACAATTTCTATAAATAAAAAGTATATTCTCCAAGCTAATTCATTTTCTACATTTCATCTTTCTACACCATGTTCAAATTTATTGTGTAAGTACCAATATTCATCCCCCCAAGTTAATCTATTATTAATTTCCAGGTTTTCATTACCACTAACATGTCATGAGAGACCATCATTAGCTTGCACCAACCCTTATTTCACTTTTGGTTTATCTTTGTCTAAAGTTCATGTTATTTCAGTTAAGAAGGACATTGAAATATTTTATTTCTGTTATTGTTATTAATATTTATTTAAATACCACTTGTGAACTCCATGTTAGACATCTCCCACATATGAAATTATACAACATTGGCATATATATATATATATATATATATATATATATATATATATATATATATATATATATATATATATATATATATATATAACTTTCAATTACATTATGCATTATATATTACATTATGGATTACATAGAGAGATAATATTTAATAATTTTTCCCCAAATGAGGGTGTTAGTATGCAGTAAAGAGGGCAGCCACATGGCTGCGAGGATGAGAGACACCTGTCCTCATCACGTGGACGCACATCACCACCCTACCCAGCTTAAATTCTAGTGCGTGGGGAGTTTACTCGCCACCCTCGAACGTCCCCCATCTACGTCCTTGCAGCACTCCCCATCAACATAGTCCTCTGCTCATTCTTTTGCCACCCTCCATGGCCCATAAATTTTCTCTCCCTACTTCTCACTTCGGCATTCGATGCTCCCTTTTGCTTTGTTTTGATGCTCCTTGTGCCTCTTCCAAGCCATTGTTCGACTGCTTGATTCCCTACTCAACTTCTCGCATGAATCTAGCATTCATCTCTCCCTCTGCTCCCTGCCACAATGCAGTTCCCCCTGAGTTGTCTCAGCCCCATTCTTATTCCTCCGCCATGCCCAAACTCTATTAGGTCCCTATATTACTAGTTTAGTCCCTATTTTTGTACCCATGGAACCCCAATATTGTTATTATTGTGCCCTTACATTGTTATTGTTAGGTCGGCTAGGATTATATTGTGGGCCCATGGACTCCTATATATAGAATAATAGACACCTCCGTAGCAACGGTGCCAAAAAGTGGTGAACCCTGGTATATCACTAAGAATGCTGCAACTCCCAGAGGCTTCCCTACTTTACTTTATCAACCCGAGGTTCATATAAACTTGGAGGTGATAGTGCTATATACACAGCATATGCATTCTACTCATGTCATCATCTTTTGAGATTTACAAAAGGGTGCTACTTTTAGGGTTACTGGATGAAGTCAATCACACTTCTGAAATTAGGCCTAGGGCTACAAATGATTCAAATCCATGGCGCTATCAGCAAGTATAGAGATATACTACATCAATCAAGTACATCTAACTATTCTACAATGAAAGAAATCTACTCATTAAACTATGATAAGAAATGAAAGTAACATAGGCATCTTGCATGAAGTAAATTGTTGAATTGAAATGGCATAAAGGAAACTAATATAATCACACTTTTCTGGCCCAAATGGCTAAACACAGTCTACTTACTCTATTCTCTATCTATCATGCTTTTAATAATGCGACTACTCATGACCTAACTATGCTTGTAATTGTGTTTTTTGCAGCTAGGAAAAGAAAGTGCTAAGGTGGCTTATGGAAGGCTTGAACACATGGGGGAAAGGTTGGAGGTGTAGGAGTGGTTTTTTCATGTTTATAGGTTGTACATGGTGGTTTTTGTGCTTAAGGAGGGGCCCACTGGTGCTATTTCAAGTGCTGCTACAAGAAAGTCTTGAATTGCTCCAGGAAACAGACCAAGGGAAATCTAAAGCCAAAAATAGGGGCAAAAGGGGTAGGGAAGGTGGAGTGAAGGTGGATTAGGATGAGTGGAAGGTGGCGCACCCCTTGGAAAAGCTCAGAACCTCTTGGGAGTCTTGTCTTGCACCCCTATGGTTTGCTCATGGTGTAGGGATGAAAAATATGAAAACAGGGCTGATGGTGATTTTGATGAACAAAGGGTTGATGAAGGGTGAGAGATGAAGCTGATGGTACTGGTGAAGTTCTCCTTAGATGTGATACCTGTAACTACAATAAAACAAACTATTCATGCAATAAAAATGGAAAAATTCATGATAAAGAAAATGGAAAATATGACTTGAATTTGTAAAGAAAATCTACTCTAATCTACAAAAAAAGATCTAACACATCATTCTAATCATATCCATGGAATCATAGCAACTAATATTATCTATTTCAAGAAATCATGAACTAAAAATCACTTTTGGTCTGTGGGGAAGTTATGTCCTCATCAAGCTCCAATGACATATATGATAGGGGGTGGCTTGACTCACAAATATATATATATATTGTTGGAAATATTTCATTGATGGCAAAGGAGGCAGCACTCAGGCAAAAGAGGCAGCGCTGTAGCAAAGGAAGGCAAAAGAGGCACAGCGAAAGCAATAGAGGCAGCAAGAAGAAAGTCAAAATGTAACAGTCATAGAAGCACAGTGAAGAACCGTTATTGGAAGATAGAGACAGAGGCAGAGTGACATAAGCAGAGACAGAGGCAGAGAGCAGTTACAAAATTCTGGGAATCGCAATCTCCAACTGGCGGAGCAGAGGCAGAGACAGAGGCAGAGAGCAGTTACAAAATTCCGAGAATCGCTTCACTCCAGCGGCATATAATACAGAACCATATTCCGGGAATCGCACACTCCAACCGGCGTTATACAACACGAATCTTATTCCGGGAATCGCAGACTCTAGCCGGGCGTTACACATATAATACAGAACCACATTCCGGGAATCGCACTCTCCAACCGGCGGAGAACATATAACAAATACAAACATTATTCCGGGAATCGCTTCACTCCAGCGGCAAAATATATATAAGCATATATATCAGTTATATACAAGCGGAGCACTTTAACCAAAGGTTCCATCAAAACGAAATGGCTTATAAGGTGGGACCCCTCCCCAATCGCAATCGGAGAAAAGGTTCAATCGGCGGAGTTTTGTTATGTGCTCCGATTAAAGGCCGGACCCGATTGAGCTATATGCCACAATTTATTGCTAATCGCATCCGAGTTCCCAATCGCATCGGAATTGGTCAATCGCATCGGAGAACATGTGAGTTGCGATTGCGATTGGAAGTCCGGACCCGATGGAGGTATGAATTATAATTCAAACATGTTTGAAGTCCTCTCCCAATCGCATCGGCAAAATACAATGAATAGTGGTCAATCACAACACATATTAAAAGACTTGCGATTGCGATTAAGAGTTCGGACCCGATGGGTGTATTAACGATGGTGTATATATATTTGAATTCCGGCTAATCGCATCGGAACTTTCCGATTGATCGCAAGTCCTTTGTAATATGCTCCGATCAAGTGGCGGACCCGATGGCATTATACGATGGATTTAATAGGTTCAATCGCATCCGAAATCTCAATCGCAATCGAAACTCTCCGATTGATCGCACGACTTTGTAAAATGCTGCGATTGAAGTGGCGGACCCGATCCAGTTATAAGCGGGAGTTGATATATGCAAATCGCATCCGTGTTCTGATCGCAATCATAACTTTTCTATTATGTGCCCCGATTGCATTTGATTGAAGCCCGGACCCGATGGGCTTATTAACTATGATTAACAAGTGTTTGAGTTCCAGTTCTAATCGCAAACGGAAATTTGTGAAGGCGCTGTTATATATAAATATATATATATATAAAGTTGTTGCAATTGTATTGAAAAGTGCCGCGTGGTTTGTGGACCCACGGGCCTCGGCTTAAGGTGGAGGGCGATTATCAATATACAATGACTGTGATATATGTCCGTTCCGCTTGCGGAATGTTCCACATCAACAAGACACTCGTGGCATGAAAAGCGTTGGAATATGGCCCAGAATTACAGTCAGCATATTCATTTATATATATAAAGCGCTCATATAAAAATGAAAAATGCAGTTACACAAATACAGAAGTTACGGAGCAGCCATATACAGAAAGACATACAAGAGAACAGAAAAGAGATAAAACACAGTCACAGAAAAGACAAAGACACAGTCAGAGAAAAGAAAAATGCGCAGTAAGCCAAGAGACAAAACGAGTGAGCTGGAGTTCTCATTTAAATTTGAATGTAAATGTTTTAATTGTTTTTATTGTTTGTGATGCATTGGCAAGTCTCCGAGAGAAAACAAACTCCCACTGTTATGTTAAAATTGACACCTACAGTTATAATTTCTGAGTAAGTTGATAAAAGGAGTGAGAAGGCAGAAGGCAAAGAGACATGACTTTCCATTTCGAATTCCAAGCAGAATACAAACAGTCATGTGAAGAAATCTATAAATAATATCATCTTGATATTCAAGAGAGTGAAAGAGAGAGTAAATCGAGAGAAGGGAGAATATAGAAGAATAAGACAGAGAAGATTAATAAAAGCAGAACAGAAGGAGAAGCTACAGAATAGGGCTGATATCTGAGGTAAATCAGCAAACTTTCAGTTTGATAAATTGAGGAAGTTGGAGCTTCCCTATCAAGTTGCAGCTTGATAGTCGTCAGTTGTAGCTGACTGAGGTTGGAGCCTCCTGTAGGTTGGTGCCTGCAGAAAACTGAAGGGAGTTGGTGCTTTCTTGCAAGTTGTAGCTTGCAGAATTGAGGTAGGAGCCTCCTGTAGGTTGGTGCCTGCAGAAAAACAGTGGTGAGAGGGAGTTGGAGCTTGCCTTTGCATCACAACAATAATAAGATGTCGTTTTCTCCCTTTATGGGTTTCCACTTATATATGGTGTCTCTGTGCATGATATTTATGTATTGATCTGATATGTATCATTTGCTTAATACCTGCTGCTCTCAAATTAAGTCTACTGCTCTATTAAACTAATACTTTTAGATTACATTCTAAGATTACTCTCACATCAAATAGAGTTTGAAATGAAGGTGTAAATAAGTTTATTGAAAAGTTTAAAAGATCAGGAATGTATTAAACTGATTCACCCCCCCCTCTCAGTTTAATTAGAGATTCAACAATTGGTATCAGAGCCAGTTCCTTTGTACAAGTCTAACAACTGAAAGGAGAACATAGGGTTTTAAAAAGGCTAGTAAAGAAGGATGCTCAACCAATAAAGCCCCTTTCTTCACTGGTGAAAATTATGCTTTCTGGAAAATCAGAATGAAGACATACATAATGTCACTAGGAGTAGAAGTCTGGGCTACTGTGCAATTAGGATATGCCCCGAAGTCAACTGATACAGAGAAAGAAGCTAAAGAAAGCTTTGTAGCTAATGCAAAATCCATGAATGCCATCCTGAATGGATTATGTGAAGCAGAGTTTATTAAAGTAATGCACAAAGACACTGCCAAGAAAATATGGGATACTCTTGAAGACATACATGAGGGAGACTAGAAAGTAAAAACTGCCAAACTTCAAGTATATAGAGCCCAGTTTGAAAACTTAAAAATGAATGATGATGAAGATGTTGGCAGCTTCTTCTTAAAAGTTTCAAAAATTGTTAACAATATGAAAGCTCTTGGAGAAACCATACCAGAAAGTATAGTTGTGCAAAAGATTCTAAGATCACTCCCATCCAAATTTAATCCCAAGGTATCTGCAATAGAAGAGACAGCGGATTGGGAGACTTTGGCCATGAACCGGATACTTGGAAATCTAACAGCCTATGAAATGAGGCTCCCACAGAAGAAGCCAAGTACAAGGGAAGCAGCATTCAAAACAGAAAAAGGGAAAGAAGAAAAGGAAGAAATATGCTCTTGCTCTAATGAAGAAGAGGCTAAATTTGTCAAGAAATTGGATAAAGGCTCAGGTAGATACAAAGGTAACTTCCCTTCAAATGCTTTAACTGTGGAAGAGTTGGACATTATGCTGCTAAATGTCCTCACAAGAAAGTAAGAAATCAAGCTCAAGAATCAGAGAAAGACACATCAAAGAACTGGCAGAAAGGAAAGAAATTCAGCAGAAAATCCTTTTATGCTCACCAAGACAGCAGTGCATCTGAAGACTCAGATGAACCCTCAAGTGAAGAAGGAACCTCAGAATTTATATTGATGGCCATAGAAGATCTCGAGGGACTCCTACTAGAAGATGAAGAAGAATAAGGGGAAGTAGACCTTGAGGGGGAGCTAAGAAGTGCTCTGGAAGAGATTGATAGACTCAAACTAAAATGCAGAAAACAAAAAGAGATTCTCCTAAAATGTTTGGAAGAAGAAAAAAATTCAGAAGTCCTCATGCAGCTGAAGGTAAAGCTTGAAGAAGCCAAGAAGATAGAAGATATGTTACTTCAGCAAATCAAAGATAAATCTCGAGAACAAGAGAAGCTGGAAGAAGAAATTATGTGTCTAAGAAAGAAATTAGAAAATGCCCAACAGAAAGTTTCTATATACCCTTCTCAAACAATAAGCTCTATTAAGTTGAATGAAATTTTGGTTGCTCAAAGATCCCCTATGATAAAGACTGGAATAGGCTACGAAGGAGAATCAAGTAAAGGAAAAGAAAAGGTTGACAGAGAGATTATTTTTGTAAAAGCAAAGAAGGATGAGGAAGTAGCTCAAATAATTCCTACAAAAGAAGAAATCTACAATAAGAGAGACAGAGAGCAGAAGAAACCCCTAGTAACAAAGAATATAATGAATACTAAGATGGCAGAAAAAGAATCATATGCCCCTAAGTATATCAAATTTGGAAGTCATCAGAGGAAATTCTTCCCTCCTATGAAGAATGCCACCTACTATGTCTGCCACAAGCCAGGACACATTGCTGCATATTGTTATGCAAAGAAGAGTAATTCAGACCTGCAAAAGATGCAAACAGTGAAGAGGCTATCTCAAACAAACAAATGGAGAAAACAATCTTACATCAGGTATGCAAATAATTTCTATGGTTATTGTTTTTATTGTAAGGAATTTGGCCATAAAATTATTGAATGTAGAAAGTATGGACAAAGACTGATGTTCAATACCTCAAGGAGGTTTATGAGTCAAAGCAATTTTGTTCATGCTCACAATTCTGCAAAAACTATAATGAAATGTTGTATATGCAATCAAATTGGGTATATATCTTCCAAGTGTTCTCTAAAGGGATATAATTCATCACCTCACCAAAGATACCATACAAAAGGGGGCCTCCAGTGGATAAAGAAAGTGAATAAATGTGACCTAGCTCTAACTGCTCAAGATCTGAAAAGCCAGTGGTACTTGGACAGTGGCTGCTCCAAACACATGACTGGAGACAGAAGCAAGTTTATAACTCTTGATGAAAAGAAATCTGGCAATGTTATTTTTGGTAATGATAAATCAAGAAAGATCAAGGGAAAAGGCTCAGTCAGCATAGACAATGGCAGAGGAAAAGCCCAAGAGGTACTATTTGTGGATGGACTGAAAGAAAATTTACTGAGTGTCAGTCAGATGTGTGACAAAGGCTGTGAAGTTCATTTTAGAGCACAAGATTGTGTAGTCAGGTCAAGCACAACAGGAAAGACTCTGCTCAAAGGTGTTCGAACAGAGAACAATGTATACATTAGTGAAAGAGGAAGATGAAGCCTGCCATCTTAGCAAACTTGAGGAGTCATGGTTGTGGCATAGAAGATTGGGACATCTCAGCCTTGACCATATCATCAAATTGAGCAAGAAGAAAGTTGTCAAAGACATGCCAGAAATAAAAAGGCCTTCAAGTACTATATGCAAATCTTGTCAATTAGGGAAACAGACTCGCACATCCTTTAAATCTAAAGAGGAGTTGTCAACAAGAAGACCACTCCAGCTTGTGCACATGGACCTGTGTGGACCTGCTAGAACTACAACACCAAGTGGAGAATCCTATTTCATGCTGATAATAGATGACTTCTCCAGAATGACATGGGTTGCCTTTCTCAAAAATAAATCAGAAGCATTGGAAAAATTTAAGATATTCAGAGCATTAGCAGAAAATCAAACTGGATGCAAGCTGAAATGTATCAGATCGGACAGAGGAGGAGAATTCATAGATTATGACTTTGCAGACCTATGTAATGAACATGGAATAAAGCAACAATTTACTATTGCAGGGACACCTCAGCAGAATGGAGTAGCAGAGAGACAAAACAGGTCTGTACAACAAATAGCCAGAGCTATGATGCTAGAGAATAATATTGCTCAAACCTTCTGGGCAGAAGCAGTACACACAACAGTACATATCCTTAATAAAGTTCACTTAAGGCCAAGCAGTGACAAGACTCCATATGAACTATGGCATGGAAAGCCAGCTTCAATAAAACATTTCAGAGTCTTTGGTAGCAAGTGTTACATAAAGAATAATGATGAAAACCTTGGGAAATTTGATGTAAGAGCAGATGAAGGGATTTTTCTAGGATATGCTTCCAAAAGTAAAGGATACAGATGCTACAACAAGACTCTTCGGAAAATAGTTGAAAGTATTGATGTGAGATTTGATGAAGAATTTCCAAACAATACAAGAAATATAGATTACTGCAGTCCATCAGTTAATCATGAAGAAGAAGACCAGAATGATGAAGAAACTAGCAAGACAATAGAAGATGCAGAGCTGAGCTCAAAAACCCCCTCAAGATACACTCAGAAGAATCATCCTGAAGATCAGATCATAGGAGACAAGAAAGCAAGAGTCCAGACAAGAAGGCAGCTAACAGAACAAACAGAAGAAGTATACATAGCCATGTTATCACAAATAGAGCCAAAGAAATTTGAAGAAGCCAACAAGGACAAGTATTGGATAAAAGCAATGAATGAAGAATTGGACCAAATTGAGAAGAACAATACCTGGGAACTAGTTCCTAGACCTATTGAGAAAAATATCATTGGTTCAAAATGGGTATTCAAAAACAAAATGAATGAGCAAGGACAGGTAATCAGGAATAAAGCAAGGCTGGTCTGCAAAGGATACTCACAAATAGAAGGACTTGATTATGATGAAACATGTAGCTAGAATGGAAGCTATCAGAATGTTCCTGGCATTTGCATGCTATCAAGATTTCAAGGTATATCAAATGGATGTAAAATCTGCTTTTCTTAATGGTGATCTAGAAGAAGAAGTGTACATGGAACAACCAGAAGGTTTCTCATTGACAGATAAAGAAGACTATGTATGTAAACTGAAAAAAGCCCTATATGGACTGAAACAGGCTCCTCGTGCTTGGTACTCAAGACTGGATAAATATTTGCAAAAACAAGGTTTTAAAAGAGGAGGAGTAGACAACAATCTATATATAAAAGCCCATGAAAATGAACTCCTGATTGTTGTAGTATATGTTGATGACATTATGTTTGGAAGCAACAAAGATGAACTAGAAAAAGGGTTTGCTGATGAGATGAAAATAGAGTTTGAAATGTCTATGATTGGAGAGCTCAGTTTCTACTTAGGACTGCAAATTTAGCAAAAGAACACTGGCACATTCATTTCTCAAGAAAAATACTTAAAAGAAATGCTGAAAAAATTCAAAATGGAGGACTGCAAACCAGTGACAACCCCCATGATCACAGGATGCAAGCTGTGTGCTGATGATAGGTCTGCAGATGTAGATCAAAAACTCTACAGATCCATGATAGGAAGCCTGCTGTACTTGACAGCTTCAAGACCAGACATCATGCTAGCAATAGGACTAGTGGCAAGATATCAAGCAGCACCTAAACAAAACCATCTTCTGGCAGTAAAAAGAATACTCAGATATCTACAAGGAACTGCACAATATGGGCTTTGGTATCCTAAAGGCAAAAGCTTCACCTTGACAACATACACAGATGCATATTGGGCCAGCTGTGTGGATGATAGGAAGAGTACAAGTGGAGGTGCATTCTATCTAGGAGAAAGTCTGGTGGCATGACTAAGTAAGAAACAAACATCCATCTCTCTGTCTACAGCTGAAGCAGAATATATAGCAGCAGCAGCATGTTGCACACAAGTCATGTGGATGAAGCAGACACTTCAAGACATGAAGGTAAGCATTAATGAACCTATCTCAATCAAATGTGATAATACAAGTGCTATAAGTATATCTAAAAATCATGTTCTTCATTCAAAAACTAAACATATACCAATCAAGTATCATTTTCTCCGAGAACAAGTGGCTCAGAAGATAGTTAAACTGGACTATGTATCAACGAAAGAACAAATAGCAGATATATTTACCAAACCACTTGCCAGAGAACCATTCGAATACTTGAGAGAAAAACTAGGGGTAGTATCTGTAGATACTATTCTCTAATATGAAGAGAAAGTACAGTCTTAGGGAGAGAACAAAACGAAGATATCATTCTAGGGGGAGAACAGCCAGCAAGATAAGCATAGAACAAGTCCATAGGATCAGCATTATCAATATTATCAGCATTCAGAAGCAACAAGAACCTTTCAACCGTAAAATGCATCATCTCTGTCTGTAATCTAGCACATATTACAGGCACTACAAATGAAACACAGCATAGTCCAATTTCGACAGAAGAGGACCTAAACGTAACTCAGAGAAAGGAAATACAACGACAGAACCCATATGGAGGGATGAGGAGTCATCCTTTGCCATTGATGTCAAAGGGGGAGGAAGAAAAAATAACAAACAGGAAGAGCAAGAAACAAGAGAAAGAGAAAGCAAATAGAGAAAGTGGATTGCCATCAATGCCAAAGGGGGAGACTGTTGGAAATATTGTCATTGATGGCAAAGGAGGCAGCACTCAGGCAAAAGAGGCAGTGCTGTAGCAAAGGAAGGCAAAAGAGGCACAACGAAAGCAATAGAGGCAGCAAGAAGAAAGTCAAAATGTAACAGTCATAGAAGCACAATGAAGAACCGTTATCGGAAGATAGAGACAGAGGCAGAGTGACAGAAGCAGAGACAGAGGCAGAGAGCAGTTACAAAATTTCGGGAATCGCACTCTCCAACCAGTGGAGCAGAGGCAGAGACAGAGGCAGAGAGTAGTTACAAAATTCCGAGAATCGCTTCACTCCAGCGGCATATAATACAGAACCATATTCCGGGAATCGCACACTCCAACCGGCGTTATACAACACGAATCTTATTCCGGGAATCGCAGACTCCAGTCGGGCGTTACACATATAATATAGAACCACATTCCGGGAATCGCACTCTCCAACCGGCGGAGCACATATAACAAATACAAACATTATTCCGGGAATCGCTTCACTCCAGCGGCAAAATATATATAAGCATATATATCAGTTATATACAAGCAGAGCACTTTAACCAAAGGTTCTATCAAAACGAAATGGCTTATAAGGTGGGACCCCTCCCCAATCGCAATCGAAGAAAAGGTTCAATCGGCGGAGTTTTGTTATGTGCTTCGATTAAAGGCCGGACTCGATTGAGCTATATGCCACAGTTTATTGCTAATCGCATCGGAGAACATGTGAGTTGCGATTGCGATTGGAAGTTCGGACCCGATGGAGGTATGAATTATAATTCAAACATGTTTGAAGTCCTGTCCCAATCGCATCGGCAAAATACAATGAACAGTGGTCAATCGCAACACATATTAAAAGACTTGCGATTGCGATTAAGAGTTCGGACCCGATGGGTGTATTAACGATGGTGTATATATATTTGAATTCTGGATAATCGCATCAAAAGTTTCCGATTGATCGCAAGTCCTTTGTAATATGCTCCGATCAAGTGGCGGACCCGATGGAATTATAAGATGGATTTAATAGGTTCAATCGCATTCGGAATCTCAATCGCAATCGGAACTCTTCGATTGATCACACGACTTTGTAAAACGTTGCGATTGAAGTGGCGGACCCGATCCAGTTATAAGCGGGAGTTGATATATGCAAATCGCATCCGTGTTCTGATCGCAATCGGAACTTTTCTATTATGCGCCCCGATTGCATTTGATTGAAGCCCGGACCCGATGGGCTTATTAACTATGATTAACAAGTGTTTGAGTTCCAGTTCTAATCGCAAACGGAAATTTGTGAAGGCGCTGTTATATATATATATATATATATATATATATATATATATATATATATATATATATATATATATATATATATATATATATATATAAAGTTGTTGCGATTGTATTGAAAAGTGCCGCGTGGTCTGTGGACCCACAGGCCTTGGCTTAAGGTGGAGGGCAATTATCAATATACAATGACTGTGATATATTTCCGTTCCTCTTGCGGAATGTTCCACATCAACAAGACACTCGTGGCATGAAAAGCGTTGGAATATGGCCTAGAATTACAGTCAGCATATTCATTTATATATATAAAGCGCTGATATAAAAATGAAAAATGCAGTTACACAAATACAGAAGTTACGCAACAGCCATATACATAATGACATACAGAGAACATAAAAGAGATAAAACACAGTCACAGAAAAGACAAATACAGTCAGAGAAAAGACAAATGCGCAGCAAGCCAAGAGACAAAACGAGTGAGCTGGAGTTCTCATTTAAATTTGAATGTAAATGTTTTAATTGTTTTTATTGTTTGTGATGCATTGGCAAGTCTCCGAGAGAAAACAAACTCCCACTGTAATGTTAAAATTGACACCTGCAGTTATAATTTCTAAGTAAGCTGATAAAAGGAGTGAGAAGGCAGAAGGCAAAGAGACATGACTTTCCATTTCGAATTCCAAGCAGAATACAAACAGTGATGTGAAGAAATCTATAAATAATATCATCTTGATATTCAAGAGAGTGAAGTGAGAGTAAATCGAGAGAAGGCAGAATATAGAAGAGTAAGACAGAGAAGATTAAGAAAAGCAGAACAGAAGGAGAAGCTACAGAACAGGGCTGATATATGAGGTAAATCAGCAAACTTTCAGTTTGATAAATTGAGGAAGTTGGAGCTTCCCTATCAAGTTGCAGCTTGATAGTCGTCAGTTGTAGCTGACTGAGGTTGGAGCCTCCTGTAGGTTGGTGCCTGCAGAAAACTGAAGGGAGTTGGTACTTCCTTGCAAGTTGTAGCTTGCAGAATTGAGGTAGGAGCCTCCTGTAGGTTGGTGCCTGCAGAAAAACAGTGGTGAGAGGGAGTTGGAGCTTGCCTTTGCATCACAACAATAATAAGATGTGGTTTTTTCCCTTTATGGGTTTCCACTTATATCTGGTGTCTCTGTGCATGATATTTATGTATTGATCTGATATGTATCATTTGCTTAATACCTGCTGCTCTCAAATTAAGTCTACTGCTCTATTAAACTAATACTTTCATATTACATTCTAAGATTACTCTCACATCAAATAGAGTTTGAAATGAAGGTGTAAATAAGTTTATTGAAAATTTTAAAAGATCAGGAATGTATTAAACTGATTCACCCCCCCCTCTCAGTTTAATTAGAGATTCAACATATATATATATATATTGAATATTCTGACTAGGTTACAATTTTGTAAATATTGAGAAATCTGGTCTGTATTTTTTTATGTTTTTTTTAGTTATAAAGAAATAGCAGGTTAGAAGATAAGTAAGTTATCCAAAACATAAACATTTTAAGTTTGTTTCTAATGGTCTTCTAGTAGTTAATATCAGTATTTGCACATAGACATAATATTAAAGTAAAAGCTATCTGCTAACATTTTCAAAAATTAAAATAAGGATGATCATTTCTCATTTCAACATAGAAAAGAGGTTTCATCAGGAGGCATAACAACCTGGTGCATGGATTGCAACTCCTTCTCGATTCTTCCTAAGAAAACATATTGATGGTGCTGGCGAAGGTTCATTTCCTGAATGGGCTTATTGATCTAACCTAAATTTGATTGAGATTTAGGGTCACCCCCGATTGAACAGACATTATTGCCTTAACCAGAAGGCATTTTAGCAACCAATAAGTTCGAATTGAATGATGGAATAATGAGATTTTGCCTGAGTATGACCAAGATCAGTGATGATATGATTAAGTTCTTCCACAACACTTTCTTCTTCTTCCTCCTGCTTGGCTCTTGCATGGCCCTCCCATCCATGGATCAGTGACTTGATATGACATGGTGTCGCATCATAATAAGTGTCAAACAAATTCTCCATGACTTCTCTGCCCGACTTCCTGCCATCCTTGGCTAGAGGTGACTTTGGAACCTTGGTTTTCTCCTTTTTCAAGCTTAAGGATTTTGGGTAGCCAAAGATTTTTGAAGATGCTGAAGCCATTTCCACCTCTCAATGTACATGCACCTAATTAACCTTATTTAACTTTAGTTCAGTCGCTTGCAAGTTTGTGCAATTATTCTTCAGCTAAATATATATCTATACTCTAATAATTTGGCACCAGCATTATAAAAAAAAACTAAAAAACAACTTTCCCTAAATTGTAGTCTTAATAAACAAACATTTTTCTAAGAAAAAAAACACCTAATTTATATAAATGTACCAGCCACATATAACAACACCTATATATAGAAAATTAACCAAATTACTAATTACAGATTTTGGTTAATTTATTGACAACGAACCCAAACGAAAAGTCTTCTTATGTAAATTTAATAACAAAAAAACAAAAACAGTCTAATTAAGTTCACGGATCCAGAAGCCGGCTACTTCGTGCTTCGAAATTCATGCCGAGGGCACAGTGAGTAATCATTGACGTACCACTGAACACCACCTCCTTTTTGTATTCACTGCTCAGGAATTCTGCTTATTGTTGTAATCCTGCGTTCTGAAAATAATGAAATCAGTTAAACATGAATACACTGATTATTCCTCGGGGTTTTTAAGGCATTGGCAAGATAAATATTAATCACTATACACTCAACCAATTATTGGTTTAGTTTTTGACATTTTGTATTTTGTTTATAGTTTAACTGATCGATTGACAATAGAAACATACAATAAACCAAAAAATTATTAATTTAATGTATGGTGCTTTATATTTAAAACCATAAATAAATTCATGGCCCCAAACAGCCAGCAGAACTGTGAATAACTGAATTGTCATCTGACAGTTATGCATTCTCCGATTTCAGCATAAAATAGTGGAAAGGTTTTCCTCGAATGATGGAATTCTGGCATGCTTCTAATACTTGGAAGCTATTAAATGCATACGTCAAATGCGTTTGACTGCAAAGTATGGAAATCTGTAAACATGCTAAACGAAAAACGGTGAATATATACCATCTCGCTCGATACCCATTGGTAGAGTACTTATTTTCACGAAAACACCTTCCACCCTCCACGGATATGATTCAGTCCAGCGAGATGCTGCATGCCCACCTTTCTCAAATGCCCTAGGGTTTTGGGAATGCTTCTAGTCAATCTGTGGACTATAAAAGCAAAAGACAATTGGATTAATCGGAAACGGACGGATTTGTTTTGCACGATACAAGCAACTGGTTGGCCGAAAAAGTGCATGTCCGGGAGGTGAGAGGTGAGAGGTGAGTGTAGGTGAATGTTTGTTTTTAGTGAGATTTTTTGGAGTTTTAGGTGTTTGAATTTGGTAAAAAAATTTGAGGTAAAATTTTGGTTTTTGTTATTTAAACTGGTTTTTTGATTCTATATATGGATTCAGCACCCTCAAAAATCTCTAAAACACTTTGATTGTGCAAGGTTAACAATCAAACTTCTCTTTTCAATAAATTTCTGTCAACTTAGATTTTAAAGAAATTACACCCAAAAAAACCACCATAAAACTTTAAAAAATCACATTAAACACTACTGTAAAAGAAAAGAGAGAGCTTGAAAACCCGTCAGAGGCCATAATTCAGTCCAGCGAGATGCCGCATGCCCACCGTTCTCAAATGCCCATAAGGTTTTGGGAATGCCTCCACTCAATCTGTGGACTATAAAAGCAAAGAACCATTGGATCAATCGGAAACGCACGGATTTGTTTTGCACGATACACGCAACTGGTGGGCAGAAAAAGTGAAAAAATGCATGTGAATGCGTGAAAAGTCCGGGAGGTGATTGTCTTACCGTAGAAGCGAGAGCTTGAAAGCCCGTCAGAGGCCATGATTAATTTGCGTGCAAGACACAGCAAAGCCACTGCGACTCCCAATGCCTTGTACAACAAAAATATAAGCTGCCATTCCCAATGCCTTGTCCAATAATGATAAGGTTTTTTTTAGACAACGTTTAAATTAAACTTATAGTCTTAAAAAATTATGGCAAAGATTTTATCTTGTTAAACTTTAGTATTTTGAGTGTCTTAAGAGTTTTTGATAGTGGTGAATCCACTTTCACTATCAAA
Organism: Pinus albicaulis; assembly: GCA_034641835.2. Taxonomy (NCBI): domain Eukaryota; kingdom Viridiplantae; phylum Streptophyta; class Pinopsida; order Pinales; family Pinaceae; genus Pinus; species Pinus albicaulis. The sequence goes on from CM076572.1 coordinate 869,205,718, forward strand.
AATGGATTCCAAACAGTCCATTACTTTCAATTACATTATGGATTATATATTACATTATGGATTACATAGAGAGATAATAATTTTTCCCCAAATGCGGGTGTTAGTATGCACTAAAGAGGGCAACCACATGGCCGCGAGGATGCGGAACACCTGTCCTCATCACACGGATGCACATGACCACCCTACCCAGCTTAAATTCTAGTGCGTGGAGTTTTTACTCTCCACCCTCGAACGTCCCTCGTCGACGTCCTCGCAGCACTCCCCATCAACACAATCCTCTGCTCATTAACTCCGCCTGCTATGCTTTTGCCACCCTCCATGGCCCATAAATATGCTCTCCCTACTTATCGCTTTGGCATTTGACTCTCCCTTTGGCTTTGTTCTAACGCTTCTTGTGCCTCCACCAAGCCATTGTTCCACTGCTCAATTCCCTACTATACTTCTCACTTGACTCTGGCATTCAACTCTCTCTCTGCTCCTGTCGTGACGCAGTTCCCCCTGTGTTGTCCAAGTGATGTAGGGGCATTAGGCTCAAAAGTTACTTTGTACATAAGTAGACATAGGGGGTCACATGTTCTTTAAATTTCTTGTAAATATTAATATTTTGAATAAATTTGGTAGGGAATTGTAATTGTTCTCAAGTCATTTTGAGAACATGAGAAATTGGTTAAGATAGGAATACGATGAGTCAGTTTAGGATCGGTTCAGTTATTGAGTCTAATTTTAGGAATTAGGAATGCTAAGAGTTGTTGAACTGTTTGGAGATCTAAATCGATTCAGATCATCCTTGTGGTATAAATGTAATCCTGAAGAGTTTAGATGGGGGAGGTAGAAAACTTCTTCCGCAACAGAGTAGGAGGGTATTGGCCTTCGCATTGAATATCTGGCCAACCATGAATTTTTAAGTGATTTCTTTAGAGATTGATTACCTGTATATATATATATCTATTTATGGAGATTTGTTCATAAGTTCTGTATGCATAGCATGTGTTCTGGGTAGAATCTATTTGAACAATGTTTGAGGCTCCAGAATAACTATGAATTCTGAGTATTGAAATGATTGAATTTTCCTACTTTGATTGTTCAAACCCTTCGTGAGAGTATGGTTAGAGGTCCTGGTTTTGTGAGTAGGAACCTCTGTGCAAAGCACTGCCAGTAAATTGAAGTTAGGGTTTTAATCATCTTCTGTGAGTTATTGGAGGAATTGACTTGTAAGGTGAGGTGAATCAATCACTGTAAGGATCGATTCTGAGATCGAGGAATTCCGTATGGATGAGACCCTGTGACATAGTATATATAAGAAACGCATAATAAACTTCTGTATGAGAATAGAAGTCTCATTTATTGAATTGGTTGCAGTGAGAAAGAACTCTGTAGCGAGAGTCATAGGAAGAGGGACTCGCTTTCATATGTGAGTCATCCTGTGAGGGTTTAACCTCTGCGTGGAAGAAGACTCACGAGGAGGACTGATTTCGTAGTCGTGTGGGGGAACCTGCTGATGGAGCAGAGTTAAGATGAAACCAGTACATTGAAGTGTTGAACCGGAACCTGGAAGGAAGAAGGTGGAACCTTGCAGGAGTGAACAGTAAAGGCGGGTTTTCGGTTTTGATCGCACCGCCTTCGTCGGGCAAGTGGTAATTAGAAAATCAGCGTGATTCCATACGATGGGTGACACGTGTCCCTGATCAGTGTTGCGAAACCACCCTCATCGCCCATTATCGTTCGTGCATCTAGGCCAATCGATATCCGTCGAATCATATGGAGCAGGGCGACATGCTCTCCGCCGTCGGATGTGGAAGGTTGTTAGTGCTGGGGCCGCGCATGTCGTCGTGCGTTAACTAGCGATGATGAAATCACCATGATATTGTTGTGGATCATCCGATCCGGAGATCGATCGATCAAAGGGTGATCGTGTCGCAAGTTACAGGGGAGATAAGCGAGGGATGAATTGGGTTGTGTGTTGATTCCACGTTTGTATATGTGTTGTATGTGTGGGCCCCCAAATCAAAGATGTATTGATCGGGACTATTAAATTAAGGTTGCGAGTTAATAGAGGTACCTCCGATGTTTTTGAGTTTCAATGCTTAATTCATATATATTGACATGGTGCCCATATAATATATGAATATGTGCAGTTGGCATGGACTTATGATTACCCTGATTTTGAGTTATATTTGGGCATCAATCTGAAATGAATATTTATATGCATTGGAGAGTATAATTGTGGGTTAATAGTAGGAGCCCGGGCATCAAGTGGTATCAGATCTTCAGGAATAGCTCTTTTTGAAAATTCCAAGTTTGGTGAATGCAAGGAAACCAGACTTTTGAAAGCTGACAAAGACTACAAGCATACAGAGGCGCAGTGCAGGTGTACTGAGATAGTGAAGGCAGTGAGCCTGGTATTCAGCTAAAGGCTGGATAAAGAGGACAATTGCAATGTTCTCAAGAGAAATGAGCAGTGTTTAACTCTAGTTGAAGGATTGTTTGCAGAAGTCAGAGTGCAGAAAATTGAAGACATCTCAGCAGAAATAGATCGCAAGCTTTGAGAACAGTGATAGAAGAATCCAGCAATGGATTCTGAGTGAAGAAAAGTGTGGCAGAACCTGGAAGATTCCCAACTGAGGTTGGATGGTAGAAGAAAAGAGGTGTTCTTGAGGAAAGTTGCAGAGTGAAGCCTAGTGAGCAAAAGAGAGTGCTCAGAAGGTTCCAGCAAATAGTGAACCAGTACTTGCCAAAAGCCGGATCCAGAGGAAGGGATTGGTGAGGTAAGTTGTAGCAAGAGAGCTTGATGTTGCAGAGGCCTAGTGCAGCTTGTGAGTGAAGAACTTCTAGAGAAGAAAATGGCTACTGAGAGCCATAGCAGAGACTGCAGAGATTGCAAGAGAGGCCACAAAAGAAGAATGACAGAAGATGCCAAAATAGTTGGCATGGGGAAGAGACTCACAGATGAAGAGTATTGGAAGGAATTTGCTGAGATTAAGGAATATTTCAACAGATTGAAACTGAGTATAGAAGAAAGACAGAGAGTTGGTTGGCTCATGAGGAAGAATGTGAAATGGAAACCATTACAGTTGAGGTTGAGGCAGAAGAATATTTCCTTATTGAGAGAAGAACTCAGAGAAGTTGATTTGAAAGAAGAAATTGCTGCCTGTGAAGAAGAACAGAGCACAGGTGAAGAGTGGAGACCTGCAGGAGATCTTGTGTGACATGATGAAGACTTGAAGCAGCTAGAAGCTTGTCTTGCTGAGGAGGAAATAATTGAGGATTTCCTAAGTTATTGGGCAAGTCTGGATGATGTAAGGGCTTGTGCTTTTTAGTCTGACAAATCTGAAGTGATGAAAAACTCCACAGAGGAAGAAGAACCCAGAGTTCTTGAGGCAAAGATGGAAATTGAAGATTCCATGTGCAAATTTGTTCAAGAAGAAGTGCTTGAGGAAGCTGCCAAGGCTGAAAGGTCTTGTGATTTGAAAACTAAAAGGTTGTGTATGTTTGCAGGAACACCACAGGAAGATGAACAAGCTTCAAAGTTTGTTGGTGAGAAGAAGACATTGAATCTGAAATTTGTTCGGTAAAATGAAGATATCCAGCAAAATTTTGGAGCAGAGAGAGAAGGACCAGCAGAGGATTGGTCAAGAACAAGCAAAGGCATAAAATTTTGTGTAAAGTTCCCGAAATCTACTCCTGCTGAAGTTTTTGAATTGTATAGGAGTTAGATTTTCAAAGAAGGGATTTGGAAAAGCAGAGGACCTATGCACTGGATAAGTTGCTGGGAAAGCAAGGCAGGAAGATCTTCATGGATGGAGTTCATGGAGTAGATGATGGAAGAAAAGTGAGACTAGCTGACAGTCTCATGAAGGTTGCAGATCAGCGTGCTGGGGTGTTGACAGAAGATTTGGAAGGAAGTTTCGGACAAAATACTGATGTGTTGTTAGAGGAAAAGGAGACATTGAAGCATTGGAACTTTACTGCTGATGATTCATGTGTTAATCATGCAGAGAAAGAGGAAGAACAACCTTTGGAAGTTGTCAGAGAGATGAACAAGAAGGAAACTATGTTGGATGAAACATTAGTGAAGGATCAGCATCTGGGCATGATGATTGGAGAAGTAGAGATGGCTCTGACAGCTGAAGAGAAAGATGATGAAGAATTTCTGAGCCTTGAACCAGACTTAGAACTACCGGGAGAAGAATTGGTGACCAGGTCTTCAATTGAGATCATTGGGTCTCATGGTTTTAACATTGATAGTTTGTTTATGTGTACAGGTGATGCAGAAGAAAAATCATTCTTTGAAATTGTCTTGAGAGAAGAAAAATTGTTACTGAAGGAGGATGAGACAACCATGTCTCATATGCAGGGATTTGTCACTACCATTAACAGAAAAGAGTTGGCTAGTTGGATAGACCAAAGCCGGCCTGACGAGTAGATTTTAAAAGCTGCTGAAGTGAGGAATAATCAGCATTCCATGTTGACAGAAGATGAGGATATAGTGGCTAGAGAACTTGATTTGATTGCTGAATTCAATCAAGGAGATGAGGGGAAATTGCTGAAGATTGCCCACAAAGAAGAAGAAAAGGCTGAGTTTAAATTACATCATATTGAATATGTGCAACAAACACAAAAGAGAAGGCTGAGTTGTTTGCTGGGATCATTTGAAGAAGAGGAAGGGATTGCAGACCCTGGAGCAAGGATGCCTGAAGCTGTGAAGAAGAGAGGAGAAGATACTGGCTTGCAAAATCATATTCTGTTTACTAGTATACTGGAGGAGTATGTCACTGCTGGTAGGAAATTAAATAGTGAATTGTTTTCTGAGAATGAATTTTCATATGGTGAACAAAATAAGTGTTGCAGAGGGAAATATCCTAAAGGATATTCCGGATGTTTGCGCGGAGGAAACATTGGCATCAACTACACCCATGGTGGTAGCAGACGCAACATGGGGGGATACATCTGCAGGAATTGAAGACATGTTAGTAACAACAGTAACAGTAAGAGCAACAATGTTGGCTACCACAGAAAGTAGAAGCAGCTACAGTAGGAAAGGGAATATCCAGCTGGAAGATAGGCTGGACAAAGAAATTGAAGACATCAGGGAGCTGATGATGAGAGTGACTCATGAACAGCAGACAGCAGCAGGGAAGCAAGAGAGTTTCAGCAAAGGGCAGATGAAGGCAGATTGTGGAAGTACAGTTGGAAGCAAGTTGCAGAATAAAATTTGGAAGCCTGGAGAAGATCAGTTGAAGGATGATGCAGCTGACGAACAGCAGCAAAACCAAGTATGGGATCCTGCAGGCAGAGACGAAGAGCACATGATCAGGAGATCATGAACATTTTGAAGCCTGGGAGTCTGATGCAGGGGCATTAGGCTCAAAAGTTACTTTGTACATAAGTAGACATAGGGGGTCCCATGTTCTTTAAATTTCTTGTAAATATTAATATTTTGAATAAATTTGGTAGGGAATTGTAATTGTTCTCAAGTCATTTTGAGAACATGAGAAATTGGTTAAGATAGGAATACGATGAGTCATTTTAGGATCGGTTCAGTTATTGAGTCTAATTTTAAGAATTAGGAATGCTAAGAGTTGCTGAACTATTTGGAGATCTGAATCGATTCAGATCATCCTTGTGGTATAAATGTAATCCTGAAGAGTTTATATGGGGGAGGTAGAAAACTTCTTCAGCAACAGAGTAGGAAGGTATTGGCCTTCGCATTGAATATATGGCCAACCTTGAATTTGTAAGTGATTGCTTTAGAGATTGATTACCTGTATATATATATATATATATATATATATATATATATATATATATATATATATATATATATATATATATATATATATATATATATATATATATATATATATATATTTATGGAGATTTGTTCATAAGTTCTGTATGCATAGCATGTGTTCTGGGTAGAATCTATTTTAAGAATGTTTGAGGCTCCAAAATAACTATGAATTCTAAGTATTGAAATGATTGAATTTGCCTGCTTTGACTGTTCGAACCCTTCATGAGAGTATGGTTAGAGGTCCTGGTTTTGTGAGTAGGAACCTCTGCGCAAAGCACTGCCAGTAAATTGAAGTTGGGGTTTTGATCATCTTCTGTGAGTTATTGGAGGAATTGACTTGTAAAGTGAGGTGAATCAATCACTGTAAGGATCGATTCTGAGAACGAGGAATTCCATATGGATGAGACCCTATGACAGAGTATATATAAGAAACGCATAATAAACTTTTGTATGAGAATAGAAGTCTCGGTTATTGAATTGGTTGCAGTGTGAAAGAACTCTGTAGCGAGAGAAGAGGGACTTGCTTTCATATGTGAGTCATCCTGTGAGGATTTAAAATATGTGTGTAAGAAGACTCACGAGGAGGAGTGATTTCGTAGTCATGTGGGGGAACCTACTGATGGAGCGGAGTTAAGATAAAACCAGTATATTGAAGTGTTGAACCGGAACCTGGAAGGAAGAAGGTGGAACCTTGCAGGAGTGAACAGTAAAGGAGGGTTTCCGGTTTTGATCACACCGCCTTCGTCGGGCAAGCGATAATTAGAAAATCAGCGCAATTCCATACGATGGGTGACACGTGTCCCTGAGCAGTGTTGCGAAACCACCCTCATCGCGCATTATCGTTTGTGCATCTAGGCCAAGCGATATCCATCGGATCGTATGGATCAGGGCGACGTGCTCTCCGCCATCGGATGTGGAAAGTCGTTAGTGCTGGGGCCGCGCATGTCGTCGCACATTAACTAGCGACGATGAAATCACCATGATATTGTTGTGGATATTCCGATCCAAAGATCTATCTATCAAAGGGTGGTCGCGTCGCAAGTTACAGGGGAGATAATCCAGGGATGAATTGGGTTCTGTGTTGACTCCATGTTTGAAAATGCATTGTATGTGTGGGTCCCCATATCAAAGATGTATTGATCGTGACTATTAAATTAAGGTTGCAAGTTAATAGAGGTACCTCCGATGTTGTTGAGTTTCAATGCGTAATTCATATATATTGACACGGCACCCATATAATATTTGAATATGCGCAGTTGGCATGGACTTATGATTACCCTGATTTTGAGTTATATTTGGGCATCAATCTGAAATGAATATTTATATTCATTGGAGAGTATAATTGTGGGTTAATAGTAGGAGCCCAGGCATCACCAAGCCCCATTCTTGTTCCTCCACCATGCCCAGACACTATTAGGTCCCTATATTACTAGTTTAGTCCCTTATTGTTATTAGTGTAGCCCCCTTATTTTTATTTTTATACCCTGTAACCCCAATATTGTTATTATTGTGCCCTTACATTGTTATTTTTAGGTCGGCTAGGATTATATTGTGGGCCCATGGAATCCTATATATAGAAGGAGGTTTTGTTCATTTGTATAATCCAAGAATTGTTCATTTATGTAATGTATTGGAGGTTCACCCCTTGAAGTGGCTGATTTCTAAGGAATTTATCTCTCTTTTCTTCTATTTTTGGAGTTGGTTTCATAACATTTGGTATCAGAGCTTTGGATTCTAGGGTTTCACTGCTCCAAACAGGTCATCATGGAATTTTCGCAAGAATGTTTTTTCTACGAAGGTTCAGAAGCTGAAATTTGTACAATGTGAAGACAAAATCCTGAGGACCCTCCTATAAAAATTTCATTTCTTGTTTCGCAATATTTTCGGAGATATGATCTAGGGAAGTTAGGGTTTTTTCAGGCTCCCGAAATTCAACTAAAACACTTCATCGTGGAATTTTTTTTATAACTTTTTGTATACGAAGTTTTAGAAGCTGAAATGTTTATAGTGCGAAGCCAAAATCTTGAGGAACCTCCTATACAAATTTTAGATCTTGGTTTGCAAATTTTTTGGAGATATGATATGTGGAAGTTAGGATTGTTTCAGACTCCCGAATTTCATCTCAAAGAGGTGACCGTGGGAAAACCGTCATAACTCTCTCTCTCTGAGCATCAGATTGGGATCTATACAAAACTTGGCCACAAGTACACGGATTTTAGTTTTTGATATATCAATTTCAGAGCTGAAAGAGGAAACAGTGACACGTGGCAAGTCGTACAAGTTCGCTATACGGAACTAGTCCATAATTAGGTCGTCGTAGGAGATTGGGCATAACTTTGTCTTGAAGAATCCAACTGAGGTCAGACCTGTGGAATTTAAAAGAAAATTCAGAGGGCTACTTCAGGGCTGAATTTAAGATATTTAAGATCTAAAATCATATAGATAATTCATTTTCAATGTCAAGATCCTCAAAAGCAAGAAAAAGGTGTGTATTTTTTTCGAATTACATAACTCTCGTTCGAAAAAAAATTACTTTGAATTTATTCCAAGGGCATATTGAAGAATAGATATCAATATTGGGTTCTAAAATGCCCCCTAAAAATAATTCAACACCCATTAAGCCTTCAGAAGGCTCTACTATGACTCATGAAGACGAAGAAACACAACATGAGATATCAAAATTACAAGAGCAAGTGCACCAAATTACGTTATCGCAAAGAGCAACAAAAAATGAAATGGAAGTTTTGAAGAAAGGCGTGGAAAATAATATGGATGGTTTGAAGAAAGGTGTGGAAGCTAAGATGAATGTTTGGAAGCTAATATGGATGGTATGGAAGCTAAGATGGATGACATGGAAGCTAAGATCGATGAAAAAATGAAAGACAACATGGTAAACATGAAGAATGATCTAAAAGTAGACATCGAAGGTTTGGAAAAGTTGATATAAGAAATGTTTCCTAATGGCGAAAAGATAGTAGAGGAAACTCATGATGAGAAAAAAATAAAGGTTAATCGTGATTTCATAAACTCTAATGTTGAATGGAAGAACTACCATATTCCAAAGATGGATATGAGGAAGTTTCATGGAAAGGATCCCACAACATGGATATTACATATGGAGCAATATTTTGATCTCAATAATGTGCCAAACACACAAAAGGTACACATTGCAAATTTACATTTAGAACAAAATACATTTGTATGGTATCGATGGCTTTGCTCCCGTAAAAAAATTGTCACTTGGTCAATTTTTATAGAGGAAATGATAGCACATTATGAGGATACAAAAAGCAACACCTTCTTTAGCCAATTGATAAATCTCAAACAAAATGGTTGAGTGGTAGAGCACATTGAGGACTTCCAAAATTTGAATATAAGGGTAACTGATATTCAAGAGGAACACAGGATTGATGTCCTCATAGGGACTTTAAAGGATAACATCCAACATGAAGTTCACGTTTGGGAACATGATTCATTGGAAAATGCATATAGGTTGGAAAGAAAAATTGAATGTAAAATTATGGTAACAAGGAAGCCTACCACTGACATATATAATGATGGAAGTGTTGCTACTCCTAGACTTCCACAACCTACAAGGTTGACACCCCAAAAATTGGAAGAAAAAAGAGCAAAAGGGCTTTGCTACAACTGTGATAGAAAATACACTAAATTTCATAAGTGTGCTGAGAAGAAATTATTTTACATAGATTGTGAAGAGGAAGAAGAAAATGAACAAGAATCTTCAAAAGAAGAGGATATACACCAGGAACCAACCCTAGAAGAGGAAGAAATGAGTCTAATCATATCATGTAATGCATTGGCAGGAATTTCCACTCCTAAAACTCTCATTATAGAAGTACATATCAAGAAGAAAAAGGTAATAGTGTTGATTGATTCGGGTAGTACCCATAATTTTATTCATTGTAAGGTAGCCAAGGAATTGAATTGTTTCCTATACCCAACACCAAAATGTCAAGTGATGGTATCAAATGGAGGAACTATAAATTGCTCTAGAAAGTGCCATAATATCAAGCTAACCATGGGGGAATATGTATTAAATATTCCAATTCTTTCCATTCCTATGGGAGGTGCTGATGTTGTACTAGGAGTACAATAGTAACAATCTTTGGGGACGGTAGCTTTTAATTTTCAAGAACTTTTCTTGAATTTTTTTTCAGAAGGAAAGGAAGTCGAATTACGGGGTATCGCAGGGAAGCTGAGAAACATAATAATATCTAATGTCATGACAAAGATTTTTAATAAATAACAACGAGGCATAATTGCACAATTATGCTCACTAGAAGTTCCAACATCAAAATCATCTGTTTCTGCAAATCTCCAAAAATTCTTGGACAATCATTCCAAGGTGTTTGAAACTCCCAAAGGACTCCCACCTATCCTTGATCATGCTCATTATATTCATTTGATTCCAGGAATTTTTCCTCCAAACATCAGGCCTTATACAAATCCTTATGTCCAAAAGAGTGAAATTTACGTATGATTGCACAAATGTTAGAGGCTAGTATAAATCAACCTAGTCAAAGTTCTTTCTCTGCTCCAATAGTATTGGTGCACAAGAAGGATGGATCAGGGCGCATGTGTCCAGATTATAGGGAGCTCAATAAGCTCACCATTAAAGATAAATTTCCCATTCATGTGATTGATGAATTATTGGATGAATTACATGGAGAAATTTATTTTACCAAGCTGGATCTTCGTTCAGGATATCATCAAATTAGAATGAAGACTGAAGATATTCTGAAAACAACATTTCGAGCTCATGAGGGTCATTATGAATTTTTGGTCATGCCTTTTGGCCTTACCAATGCACCTTCTACATTTCAATATTAGATGAATTCCATTTTCGAACCCTTCTTTAGAAAATTTGTGCTAGTATTTTTTGATGATATACTAATCTACAACAGCTCTTGGAAGGATCATGTTCAACATGTTGACAGGGTGCTCAAACTATTGCAAGAGAAACAATTATATCAAAAAACATCCAAATGTTTCTTTGGAGTACAAGAGGTTGAATATATGGGTCATATTGTATCTCACGAGGGTGTTAAGGTAGGCCCTAACAAAATTAAAGCCATTAAGGAATGGAAAGTCCCCACAACCATAAAGCAGTTGCGAGGATTTCTTGGGTTAACAGGGTATTATCGCAAGTTTGTTAAGAATTATGGAAGAATAGAGGCACCTCTAACAACATTATTGAAGAAAGATGCATTTTCATGGACTCCTGAAGCAAATAATGCCTTTGAACATCTTAAAGAGGCAATGTTCCTAGCACCGGTCTTATCTACGCCAGACTTCACAAAACCCTTTATTATGGAATGTGATGCCTCCAGAAATGGAATTGGTGTTTTTTTAATGCAAGAAGGAAAACTCATTTCTTTTGAAAGTTGTTCAATCAAAGGAAAGTATTTAAATAAAGCTATTTATGAGAAGGAAAAGTTAGCAATAATACATGCACTAAAGAAATGGCGACCTTACCTAATGGGAAGACACTTCAAGGTAAAAAATAATCATGATATTCTTAAACACTTTTTGGAACAAATACTATCTTCAAAAGAGTAGTAAAAATGGGTCACAAATATGTTGGGTTATGATTTTGAAATAATCTACAAAAAAGGGAAGCTAAATGTTGTTGCAGATGAACTCTCAAGAAAGAATGAAGAGGTGGAAGCATTGCTTTGTGGCATTTCTATTATCCAACCAGATTAGATAACCAAAGCAAGGGATGAATGGAAGAAGGACGAAGAAGTGTGGACACTCATTCAAAAGTTGCAGCAAGATCCTAGTACATCTGATACATTTAGTTGGAAAAATGATTCCTTATGGTATAAAGATCGCTTATATCTTTGTAAGAATTCCCAACTAAAACAAAAGATTCTTTTGGAATTGCACACTTCTCCTTTAGGAGGACACTCAGGATTTTAAAAAACTTACCATAGGGTGAAGAAAGAATTTTTTTGGGATGGCCTTAAATCTGATATTCAAAAGTTTGTGGCGGAATGTTTGGTTTGCCAGCAGAATAAAGTTGAGACAATTAAGACCCCGGGACTTCTACAACCTTTATCCATTCCAAGTCAGCATTGGGAGGAGATTTCAATGGATTTTATCACAGGTTTACCTAAGTCCGAAGGAAAGAGTGTCATCATGGTGGTAGTTGATAGACTTACCAAGTATGCACACTTTTGTGCATTATCTTATCCATTTAAAGCTAGTACAGTTGCTACTACATTTATGGAAACAATTCAAAAGCTACATGGAAACCCAAAGGTTATTGTGAGCGACAGAGATCCCATTTTTACTGGAAATTTTTGGACGGAGTTATTTTCTTGTTTGGGTAATCAATTAGCTCATAGCTCATCTTATCATCCTCAATCTGATGGTAAAACTTAGATAGTGAATAAATTTTTGGAAGGATATCTTCGTTGTTTTGTATCTGATAAAAACACACAATGGGTCAAGTGGTTACCTCTCACTGAATGGTGGTATAACACTTCCTTCCATACTGCAGCAAAAATGACCCCATTTATGGCACTTTATGGATATCATCCACTATCCATCACATCATATTTAAGAGAAAATTATAAGTTTAAAGCAGTGGAAGATCACATCGAGCATCAACAAGAAGTTCTCCAACTCTTAAAGGATAAACTAAATTTGGCACAAAATCGAATGAAACAACAGGAAAATCAACATTGCAGTGAGAGAAGTTTTGATGTAGGATACTGGGTATTTTTACTGCTACAACCATACAAAAAAATGTCCCTCAAGCAAGCTAAGAAGGATAATAAATTATCTCCAAAGTACTATGGTCCTTACAAGGTGTTGCAAAAGATTGGTACTATGGCATACAAATTGGAGCTTCCTACTTCTTCGTGAGTGCATCCAGTTTTCCTTGTTTCATTATTAAATAAGGTTATAGGTAAAAATCTTCCAGTTCAAACAATATTGCCAGAACTTGATGAGGAAGGAAAAATCATATTGGAACATGAAGCGGTCACATAAACAAGAACTCGACAGTGACGAAATCGATCAATTTCAGAGTATCTCATCAAGTGGAAGAACTTACCCACTGAAGATTCTACATGGGAGGATGAGAATTTTATACAAAAGCACCCAAAGCTACTCAAGCATTGAGGACAACACGTTTTTGAAGGAGACGGGCATGTTAGGTCCCTATATTACTAGTTTATACCCTTATTGTTATTAGTGTAGCCCCTTTATTGTTATTGTTGTACCCCTGTAACCCCAATATTTTTATTATTGTGCCCTTAAATTGTTATTGTTAGGTCGACTAGGATTATATTGTGGGCCCATGGACTCCTATATATAGAAGGAGGTTTTGGTCATTTGTATCATCCAAGAATTTTTCATTTATGTAATGTATTGGAGGTTTCCCCCTCAAAGTGGCTAATTTCTAAGGCGTTGATCTCTCTTTTCTTCTATTTATGGAGTTGGTTTCATAACAGACACCACCACATGCACTGCCGCAGAGGTGGTGGACATGGTCTCCCCTCCAGGCTACCCATCTCTATCTCTGTAGGTTGAACGGTGAATCTCTCGGTCGAATGGGTAGAACAGGAAGTCCTAGACCCCATCAATTTGATTGCTTGTCTATCTCTCTACCTTCCTAAATCTCCCTCTGAAGCCTCTAGCTCCGATCTTCGCTCCAGGAAAATATGTCGCAAGTCCACCATCTCTCTTGCTTCCCCCTTCTCCACCCGCAAGAAGGTGGCATTGCCGGTTCAGTACGCCTAGAATAGTTATCATGGTAGCTCGAGCTCAGATGAGGATGGAACTAATGTGGATATTGAGGTTCACGCAGCTTCCTCCTCTTCACCAAATGCCCATGCGGTACTTCTTCCTCCATCGACAGCCCAAGTGTCTAAGTAATAGGACGATGAGTCTAAATATGCATGCAAAATTGAGGAGGAGTCGTTCCAACCACCAAAAAAGGATGAGAATACTCCAACTGCTTAACTTTTGGGTGCTTATTTCTTACACCAGTCAATTTAATGTTATTTAACTGCTTCTATTTTTCTTCTTTTGTTTTAAACATGTAATGCACGAGGCTAGTTTCCCACTTTGGGAAACATATTCTAGACTTTCTAAACTCTTTTCTTGGGCTGGTTTCCCTATCTAGGGAAATGCCTTTTTTGTTTTGGAAACAAAATTTCCCTCCGGAATTGGCTTGCCAACTCCAGAGGATGAGGACTATAATCTTTTAGACTGTATGATATAATAGAAGCAGACTAATTTAGAGAAAAAAAATATTTAATAATTTTTAATGTAATATTTTTTAATTAAATTTTAATTTAGTTTTATGTTTTGTTAGTACGTTGTAAGGCATTCCTTTTGAGAAGAACTCCCCTCCTATGCCATATGTGTGTTTGTGTCTCATTGATTTTGGTGTTAGATGACAGAAATAGCTTGGGCCATCATATTGATTTAACTGGTATTAGGTAGTTACAAAATCTTGCATTCACTTTGGGATAATGGAAAAGGAAATTGAAGAGAAGTCTCGTGACATAGTAGTCGAGCTTCTCAAGAGATGGCTTAAAGCCCAAACCCCACACTTTTTTATCTCGAATTTAAGAAGATGTAGAAGGTTCTCTTTTACTTTGTCTGGCATGCCAACAAGCACCAAGTGGCCCATCTCATCAATAATCTCACTTCTCTTATTTGAACCCTCAACCTCGCTCAAGCTTGTAACTAATTCTAGGTGTTTCTCTTAACCATGTTATGTGAATGGAGTGGAATTGGTCATCTGTAGTAAGACAAATTCATCCTCATGCTCAATTGACTTCTTCATCATGTTTTTCTCCTTTTAAATGACCATGGGTGGCACTATGAGTTGACAAAGGGTTCGTGGCAGATTTGAAGGACATAACCCTTTTGGTTAAATATAACGAACCTACAAAGGGGGTTAATCCTCACTTTGAGGATGTTTATCTCAATGATATTACTTATTTTATCATGCTTAGGATTGAAACTTTTGTTATGGTATTTTAGCCCCTTTATTCTATTTTGGCTAAGTCTCTTCATAAAAGGAAATCTTGTGTTAAAGATAAAAATAGTGCAATGGGTGAAGAAATGATTGATCCTATAGGAAACACAGATGATGGTGCAAATAATTACCAAATCATGCCATATTTATATAATAATTCTCAATATTTCATGGCGTTTGGTGATTCGATGATAAATAATATGCTACAATTCGTGTCCTTTTGTGAATCTATGCATTCCTCATCTATGAATTCAATATCTAGGGATGTGAATAGTTTTTACACCACCATGATACAAGGCATAGAAAATATAGAATAGCCAATCTCTCCCCACAATTTCATGTTGACGGATTGACTTCAAGATTATTTCCTGTAAAGGTCTCTACACAGGGAAATCATCCAATTGGTGTAGGAATAATAGCTTCTAGTGGGAAACATATGGATTGATAAATACATGTATGAGAGATTAAAGCTCTGGGATGTGTGATATGTATCGAAATCTAGAATTAAAAGCCTAGAGAAATACCAAAATGTAGTAGAGAATATTTCCATGGCACTGAATGCTAATAGTGCAAGCACAATTTATAACCATTTGTTAATTCATTTCCAATTAATAATGAGATCAATTTGGAAAGAAAATATTTTAGGCTATGGCAATATTTTTAAAGTTTTTTTACAACCTTAATTTGTTTCTCTTCAAAAAGGAATTCATAGTGATTTAATATTTTCACGTCCCCCATGACCTTGTTATTTTTGCAATGCACGTAAGAATAACTTCTTCAGTCCAAAAAAAAATTCAGCAAGTTCGAGCAAGTAACTAGAAAAAATTAACTATGATGTCAATTATTAAGTATAACTATATCCAAATTGTATTAATTTCTTCTCAATATCTCAAGGAAATTCATTACTTTATTTATTCTAACATTATTATATACTTTAGGGCTTTGTAAAAATGTTTTCACCTCATGCCCTGCTTAATACAATGTTTGTATATTCATTCATGAGGAAATAATGTCAGTTATCCTATCATTTCTAACTGATACGTACGGTTTTTAAAATCGTACATTCTATTATATTAATGGTGTCTAGGCCATTAATATTAATGAAGCTACACCACTACAATGATGAGCCGACAACAGGCATTCAGGGGTGTAGCACATCACAATGTTGTTTGAACCTGTGACAACATGGTGACAAATGCTACAAGTGGCTGCTAAACCACAGGCCAATGGACATACATACATATATATAGTAAGAAGAAAAAATAATTATTTTTATTGACTGTGACAAAAAAATTACAAATGATCTCTTGGTCTTTGCAGATATTGGGATGTAGTGATCCTTGTTGCATATGATAAAAATGTGGATTACTTAGCTTAGGAAAAGGTGATCTCTATCTGTCAAATATGGTAGAAAAAACTTTGGTGCTTTCAAAATTCATTTAATCTAATACACTTCCACAATGTGTAAACTCTTACAAGCCTCAGTGAAGGAGTTGTTAGATCTATAGGGAATAAATTGATTCTCTAATACTTAAACATGGTATATGTAGAGCTAAAGTATGACTGGAAATACAGAATGTCCTAATTTCATGTCAATGGACTGGCTTCAATAGATTGTTACCCTGTTAATGTCGTTGCATAGGGAAATCATACACCTGGTGCAAAAACAACAATGGGCTCAATGGTTAGAGGGATCATATATGCAATGAGGAATACAAGCTCATTCTTGCTCATGTTATTGCTTTGGGGATTTATGTATAGTTTCAATGATAATTCAATTGTTACTGAAAATATGTGTTTTAGGTCTTCCTTTTTTTCCTCATCATCTCACAAGCAACAAAGAGTGGACATTGATATAAATTAGGTAATGCCCTCTATCAATACTACCATTTTTTGTATACCTGCATTTTTTTAGATGGGTTTGGCAAGACACAATCCTTGATGAGGGAGCTTTGGACCCAAATGGACCTTAGGTCTAAGGGTTCCCATTAGGGAAACAACAACATTGTTGACTACCAAGACAACCCCATTAACAAAATTGAACAATTGTAGCACTTTTCTGGTTTGTTCAAATATGGGCTCAACAAAATCGATATCCATATTGATGACTTCTTAGATGATATTTTCTATGGCAGTAAGATGCTCTTGGACATTTGTAGTTAGAGGTTTTATGCATTTGTATAGTCATTATCTAGGAGATGATAATTTAGATTAGGACCTTAAGGAACAACCCTCATTATATTTTTAAGGTTGTTTATATTTTGGATATAGTTGTAAGAATTAAAGAGTCGGAGCATGTTCTTTCTTTTTTTCATCATCGTTCAAATAATAGCGTTCTCTGTGGAAATTTTTTATTGAAGAAGATTTCAAGGAATTGGTGAAGCATATTGTGATTGAGTATCTATAAAAATAAATAACCTTGATCATGGTCTATTTCGATGTGTAGGACTTAAGGGGTTTGGCTTAATGAATGAATATAACCTTATAGCATAGAAGTGTTATTTGTTGAATCTATGGTTAACTAACTAGTTATATTCACAAGGAAAAATGGTTGTGGAGCTACAAGAGAAAACCCACTTTTTTCTTGTCCAATAATCAGATCATAATGAGTATGATTCAAAAATTGATAGTGTGATAGAGTTCAAGAGAATTGATTTGAGAAGAAGAAGGTTTTGTTGTTGTAATATTTTGTTGATATAATCATGGGACAAAAAATACTCCCTAAAATGACCCAAAGTTTTGATACATAAATTCAAAGTTGCAACCGAATATTTATATGTTTGGCCTCGTGAAGTTCTGGAAGAAAATGTTGGTAGAGAAATAAGTTTCAGTAGAAAAACATACCATTGGATTCTCCTCTTTAGCAATCATATATCTATATTCGTAAGTGTTAATACTAGGAATTGTGAAAAAGATTGGGTAATAGATGTTGTGAAGGGAACCATTGACTATATTTGTTTTGTTTACTTTCTTGGAAATGCTTATTATAATTGCTTAGACAGTCTCAGTGTATTTAATTTGGATGCATAAATAATGATCTTCATTATAATGGATTTTTATTTCATAGCTATATCAATTTTTTAAATCGCAGAGACAGACAAGGTTGGAATCACACATTTTATGTCATTAGAGATTTTTTAATAATTCAAGTTGGATAGGAAAATATTTCTTGAAAGTGGATCCAATAATATGTATGGAAATATGCCAAAAATAAATAAATAAATATGGAGTTGATTGTACTCATGGAAATTTGATAAGGAATATATCATTTTTCTCATTGTTATTCTTCATATTTTATCTTTATTTTTTATTTCACTGAAACTTTTCATTTAGTTTAGAAGAAGAAAACAAGGTATTAATAGACACCAAGATTCAAGCATATGGGAATTTATTTTTGCAATTGGATGGTAAGGTCATTAAGGCCGATTTTTCCAAGTGGAATGGGTTCAATGGCTTTAGAGGGGTCATGTATGAAACGAAGAGTACGAAACATTGCTACTTATGTTGCTTCTTTGGGGATTGGTATATAGTTTCAATGAGAATTCAATTGTTGTGGAAAATCTATGTTTTATGTCTTTATTTTCTTCCTCATCATATCTCCTGAAATAGAGAGAGGACGCTAAGATAACGATAAAGTCCTCTATCAAGACTACAATGTATAGTAGACCTGCACTTTTTTTATATAAGTTTGGAAAGACACAATCCTTGAAGGGGCATATATGGACCGAAATAGATGTTAGGTCTAGGGCTTCCTAGTAGGGAAACAAGAACATTTTCGACTACGAGGATAGCCTCATTGACAAAATTGAACAATTGGAAGAATTTTTGGGTTTGGTCAAATCTGGGCTCGAGAACATTTATAGTCAGCGTAATGACTTCTTCGATGAGTTATTATATGGCAAGAATATTCTCTTAGACATTTGCAGTCAGAGGTAATATGTAATTGTTTAGTCTGTTATCACCAGAAAATGATCACATAGCCATTTCTAACTAGGTGGATCAAGTTTAATTTTACCATAGTAAAATCACTTTCACTATAGGAAAAAATTTAGTAAATCATTTCTATTAAATTACTTCGGATTAAAATTTTAAAACCCCATGAGAGTAATTGAATAAATCATTATTTATTTAATTTTCTCTAGGAATAATTATTAAATCATTATTTGATAAATTTTCCTTGTCACATTTGACTAAATCACCTAGGAATAATTAAAAAAATCACTATTTACTTAATATTCCTTTACTCCATTTTTAGAATAATTGTTAAATCATTATTTAATGATTATTTCATTTCCACACCTTTTTTAAACTTCTTGAAATAATTAATAAATCATTTTATTTGTTAATTATTTCTAAATAAAGGTATTTGACCATTTTTAATACATTTCCCTCTCAAAAGATATAATAAAGTATTCCTAGAAGTTAGACCTTGATTTGTTCAATAATATTTTATTATTTGCCTAATTCAATATTAACCCAATACTTTGTTATAAATAAGAGTTTTTTCCATTCATTCTTCACCATGATCATTATCATCGTCACCAGTAATGTATCCTTGCGTTCGAACTCCCACTAGAGTTCTACACATTGTTTGGGTTTTTTCACATATTGAGAGAGGGAATAATTCACTAAAGTATCAAGAAAATCAAAGGAAACGTCACACAGAGGGGGATTTGTAGACCCTTTTGTAGATCTCCTTCACCAGGTGCTATCAATAAATGTTTATTCATTTAAATGTATTTTCATAATTGGGTTATTGCAATGGATTTCTTTTGATGTTTATTATTTTAAATTGCATATATAATTTTACTGCAAATGTTCACATATTATTATTGCATATATGAATTATAAGCAGACACAAACTAATGTTAGGGTCACTTGTTGTCTGTGACTTAAGTGAAGTGTTTTTGGTATACCTTCCAAGAAATTTCATACTAACAAATCACGACTCCACTGGTGTAACAATTCAATTTCCTGGGTGACTGCAGTTTCAGTGAATTTTTGGGGTTTTCTACAACTATATATAGCCTCTTAATTTCTATTTATAACTTTTCTTCCTTTTTTCTGTCAAATTTTCAGATTTTGGTGGTTTTCTATTTTTTTTCGTGGGTCACAGGTACTAGTTGGGCAGGATACAAAAAAATATATGCAAGATATTCCGACCAAGAATCTGGGATAAAAATGCACTTTTCAGCCCCACATATATGTTCCAGAATGCCCTTTTTGGCTCAAAAATTGTGTTTTCCACCTGCTTCAAGACAGTAACTGAATTTTGAAATTTTTTCGAGAAATTTTCAGATTTTTTCTAGATTTGTCGAGTGTTGTGTCTGTATTGGAAATATTTTATTATCTTTGTTTCAATATCTCATAGGCCTAGATTATCTTATTTTTTCCCTTTGAGGTAGGAAAAAATCCCCCTAGGGTTTGGAGTACACCACAACCTTTTTAGGAAGAGATTGGTTGGGTGAGGAGTCTAGGGTTTTAACATTTTTAGCTACTAGTTTTCAAGGTCTGGTCCACTTTATTTCGGCCTTTTAGGATATATTATTTCACCATTTTAACTCCATTTTGAGTTTACACTTGCCTTCCCCCTTAGGATCCCCTTGAGTGTCCCAGGTTTTTGAGCTAATTTCCTATCCTTTGCAGTATATTTCACCTCTGATTTTTGTTGCTTGTCTACACCATTTTCAGAAACGTAGTACCTTTAGATCACAGTCCCTTTGAAATTAGATCTTGTAGGCCTTTGTGTGTTTTTGAGTAGCTTATTTGTCTCTCCTTGTTTAGTTTTTTGAGAGCCTTTTTGGGTAGGGTTTTTGTGCTTGGAGTGGTTGTTTATTTTACTATCATTTACAACATTATTTACAGTTTTTCATCACTTTGTCTCAACAACACATGGCATCATAAAACATGCTCAATTAACTCATACATTGAACACAATTTTCACACACATTTTCACACCCTAAGCGAACATGATCTTGGTTAACACCGCCAAGCCATGGCTTCAAACATGCCACATTATAATAATCTAAAACACATATATTAAGCCCTCTTGGGCATCAAGGCCTAAACATTGGTGTAGTTATGTGTAGGATCAATGGGATAGGCTTCCAATAACACCCATAGATCATTTACATTGATACATAGAAGTTGAATTTATAGGGAGATTAAAATTATTCACCATCCCACGGTCCAAAGTCGACGTGCATCAGAAACCCAATTCAGAGGGGGTTAGGCTAGGTCATCATGTGGGAAAATCTCCCCGAGGCTACCCAACACGTGGTAGGGAATTTCATGCGTTGGATTATCACCAATAAGCTCAATACTTGACCACCCCCATCGAACGAAGGTAATTGTAGTGACCAATCATAGGAAAACACCCTATAGGACTAGCTGTGGGAAGCAATTGGTTCTCTACCCCACCTTTCTCTGGACAACTCTACTTGCGGGGATGAGATTCCATCAAGTAAGAAGTTCTTTTAAAGGCCATATAAAAAATTAGATTTAGGATTGTTTAAGTATTTATACCACCTATAGGCTAGAGGTCATTTTCTTTGCTAGTACACGATTTCTTTTATTATCATAGCATAATTCTATAGTTAGTTTACACTTGGCACCATTGCACTAGGTGTTTTCTTGTTGTTTTTTACTTTTTTTCTCTTATCATCCTTTACTCCTTAAGCATCATCATTGTATTGACATCATTTCCCCCCCTAGGTGTTTTTATTGGAGAATTTTAGGCCTTCGCCCTCAGTTTCTGTTATGACATATTACTCCTCCCCATCGAGTTAGATTTCATCCACATAGTCCTCCATCAAGTCCTCATTCTGAATTTGGTTATACTACTTCATCCAACTCTTCCTTTTATTCCGCGTCTTGTCAACCTCATACTGTCACCATGTCAAACACCAACACAGGTGCGGGAAACCAAGGTGGTAACTCGGGTAACCCCACCAGCTGAACCTCTTCTAGTATGGTCACTCCTACTCCATTGCTACCATTCATGGCTTGTTTGAGTCTCCCTAATTTTAACCAGCTGATCAATGACCCTCTTCTCCATAACTCTAATTCATTATTTATTCCTACCAAACATCCTTCTGACATACCCAAGTTTGAAGGAAATCCTAGAGAAGAGCTAATAAATCATGTTCACTAATTTCATATGTGGTGTTCATCCAATTCGAACACTGAAGACTCCATCCATATTCCTCTATTCCAATGCACTCTTACTGGAGTTGTTGCTAAGTGGTATGTATATTAGCCCAATGCCACTCATTCCACTTTTGTGACTCTTGCTAAATTTTTCCTCTCTTATTTCCAGTTACCTCCCCGTTATGACACTGGTACCAAAATCTTGACTTATTTTGGTCAAAATTATGTCACTGGCCTATCTAACAATGTTCAATAATGGCACAAAAGGAGCAGTATGTGTAGGGCCCCTATTTTTGAAGAAAATGATTACATGGATTGGTTACTTAAATCGCTTTTGGACCCCCATAGGTAAATAGGTCACTTCACACTTCCATCATTTTGAGGAATATGTGCTCCAAGTAGCTTTTAAATATGACCTAATCTATGCTCAGTTAGGTTATTTTTATAGCATTCTTCTCGATATGCCTTAGCCCGATGTTGCTAATGCACCGGGGGCATATCATTTTTCAGAAAATATCATTGGATCCATTTCACACCCTCACCCGCAACCATATACTCCACCTCCGATGAGTTATGGTCAACCCCAAGGGAGACCATTTCCTCTTATAATTATCCCCCTCCACATGGCAACACTTATCTAGGTCAAAGCACGTCATATGCATATCCCCAACCACATAAACAAATTTCAGGGCCAGTTGTTGCTCAACTTGTTTATCCAAATGTTTCCCCTCCTCCTTAGTATTTTTATGCACTTCCCAGTGCTTCAACCCCTCCAACACCAGTGCCCCATCCCTCGATGCCTCCTCCACCTTTGTCGCAGCAGAAGCCTCCTCCTCAAGGTCAGGTGTATTCTCATCAGACCACAACCAATCCCCCCAACCCCAATAAAAGGAACAAGAAAAAATGTAACTAGAACAAAAAATCTCAAAGTAATCAGGATAACTAGGGTCCACCACCTAATGCACCTCTGGGAATTCAGCGTAATCCCTCAACCCAACAATAGGGCAGACATCCCAAGAAAAAAAAGATCTTCATATGAATAAGCCTTGTGCCTATTGTGGTGTATATGGCCATTATACTCATGAGTGTCCCCTTTTACCTTAGATCCTCCAAGAATTGGAAGCTCAAGTAACTTCTTTTAGAGGACAATAGCCCCTCGGTCCATCTCCTATTCCTCTTGCTTCATCTCAATTGGTTGTGCTTACTAAATTCCCTCATCAAGAATATATAGTTGCTCAACCTACACAAGGTCATGCATCTCCACAACCTTCACAATCTGGCCACAATGATTTCATATCCTTATAATGAATTCTGATGAGGTCAACACCGAACAAGTCAACCTTAAAACTCGATCACACCAATATGACAAGCCACCTACTAAGTCTATGACTGAGTCCCAAACTCAAGTTTCCACCGAGCCTCTCTCTTCATTCAATGGTACCTTAAAAATCCCTCATCCTAAGGTATAGGTTATCCCCAAGATGCCCAAAGTTCCATTACGTTGAAATGTTGCTTCTGCTAAATGACTTGGTGCAGTCTTGTGATTCCATGTCAACACTGGAAGTCCTCAAGACATGCCCATCCCAACCGAAATCTCTACTCTTTTCTTTGGGTGTTGTGGAACCTTCTGATGATTGTATGATTATCTTTAATGTTGATAAATTGGAACATCCTCCCCTTCATTAATCTATTTCATTTCAAATACCAATTAGCATAAGAAACACCATTGTTTATCGGTGTATCATAGACGAAGGAACCTCCACCTGTGTGATGGTTTCTAGTGTTTGGAAGAAACTTGGTCTGCCTGACCTGTCCCCATACACCATCACTCTTCATGCTTGCGATGCTCATCCCTCATAGCCACTTGGCTTATATCACAGCTATCCCGTCACCATTTTTGGTAAGACTATATCTATTTACATCAAAGTCATTGATGCCCCATTAGATTATAGCACTCTTTTGGGTCGTAGTTACACCTATGCCATTTCAATTTTCACATTTGTGGATTTTCATAAGATTTTCTTTCCTCACAATGGAGATATCATCACCATCAATCAACTAGCATACTATGATCCTAAGTCTCATACTACACCTCAGTCCACTATCTCATTGATGACAGGAAATAAGATTTTCTCGTCCCTCACCAATGTCTCTCCTGGAATCTACAAATATTCCACTTTTCTTGGTGCTTATTATGGTCCACCACATACACCTTATAAGCCTAGCTCATCCAGTGTTCGCATTATGCAAGCATCATAGTCTACTCATAAGTGGTCTGATACACCTTCTTAGCAGTCAGCACCTCCTCAACCCTCTACTCCCACCTCAACCCAGCCTTTAGGTATAATTCCTCAAGTATCACTTCCTTTTGTTGGTATCTATCCTAGTCCTTTCCAACCTAGAACCATTCCTCTAGGAAATAACCATTTAGGAGAATTTACTACAGGTCATTATCCTTTTGGTCAGATACCTTTCTTGTTCCCTCCACCTGGAGTTTTTTCTATCCCTTTCATGGCTATATTGATTCTTCCTAACATCACTTTGGGGATCCCACTCTGGTACAATGATCCTCCCACAAACACTCCTCCTGATCAACTTAAACCTTACATTAATTTGACCCCGGTTCAACCTGTTGTTACTACCCCTTCCCTTGCTTTATTTCGATAGCAACCTCAATAGGAACCTAATCTTATTGTGAAAGCATCTGGTGAGGGGGGGGGGGGGGTAGACCCAGAAAAAGGGAACCAAAGACAAGACACCCCAAACAACTCCAGCTCCTCCTAAGCCTCCAAATCCTACCCCTTCATTCACTTTGTCTGATGTTGTTGGGAACACCACCAATAATTGTCCATATCTCCCCCATATCAAGAATGTGGTCATTGATACCTTTCCCATCTCTAATGTTCCTTGGTTCCATGTCACCTTACCTGAGTCAACTAAGAATAATAGATCATTACGCATGAATCACCTTTGTGCTTTGTGTGATAATTATGGCCATTATTCTCACCATTGTCCTTGTCTCGAAGATTTTTGTGATACACTTCAAGTGCTTCGCAAATTAGAGGTCGCTCATAGTGTATCCACTCCCTCTCTACCTGTGTATTATGGCCCCACTATTATGCTAGAATAGGTGGTATCTCAACCACCCATTTTGATCCCTCCATTAGGGGAATTTTGAGGTCTAAAATGGGCCTCCTAAGAAAAATCTAGAATCGCAATAAAATTTATAAGAACCAATAGGATTCAAGTTGATGATGTCAACCATGGGGGATGATTCACCATTTTTTGGGTAAAAAGTTAAAAAGATTAAAAAATAATAAAATAATAAAACTACTTTTTCAAGTTGTATTTTCAACTTATCTCCCTAAGGATTTACTCAAATTTCAAGTGGGAGTACTCGTTAGATGAAAAATTTGATTCTTCATCCAAGGAGCACCCATGTTTCATACATCCGATGGACACTGCTACCAAAAAAATGAAAAATACATGAAAAAACATTATTGCAATCACGTTTTTCATGTATTTCTCATTTTTCGTGTACCAGGGTCCATCAAAAGTATGTAGCGTGGGTAATCCTTAGATGAGGAATCAAATTTTGCATCCAATGAATGTTCCCACTCAAAATTTGAGTAAACCCATAGGCAGATAAGTTGAAAAAGTATCTTTTTTCTTTTTTTCCCTCTAAAATTTGATGATGTCATCTAATCTTATTTTATTATTTCCACTGTTATTTTATAATTTTCTTAAGAGGCCCATTTTAAACCTCAAAATTCCCTAATGCTCCCGATGCAGAGATTCCAGATAGCACCGATCATATTCTCTACCTGTCGTCATCCATGGGATTGATGTACTCGGACTCTCTTGAAGTTTCCTACTGTGATTTTGTCGAACCTTGTTCATCGAAAACCATAGTCCCAACATCAGTAGATGTCCCATGATGCAGGGGCATTAGGCTCAAAAGTTACTTTGTACATAAATAGACATAGGGGGTCCCATGTTCTTTGAATTTCTTGTAAATATTAATATTTTGAATATTTTGGTAGGGAATTGTAATTGTTCTCAAGCTATTTTGAGAACATGAGAATTGGTTAAGATAGGAATACGAAGAGTCACGTTAGGATTAGTTCAGTTATTGAGTCTGATTTTAGGAATTGGGAATACTAAGAGTTGTTGAACTGTTTGGAGACCTAAATCGATTCAGGTCATCCTTTTGGTATAAATGTAACCCTGCAGAGTCTAAATACAGGGAGAAGGAGAGAGAGGTAGAGAACCTCTTCAGCAACAGAGTAGGAGGATAATGGCCACTAACCTAAATATCTGGCCTGTCATGAAATTGTAAGAATTTGCTTTTGAGATTTATCGCCTGTATGTATATATATATATATATCTGTTTATGAAGAATTTTTTATGAGTTACATGTGTGATTTTATGTCTTCTTAGTCGAATCGTATGAGGAAATTATCTCATTGTAACTATGCATTTGTTGTTTAACCCTGTGGGGAGAGTACCTTCGTAGTTGTGCATTTATTGGTGAAATTCCTGTGTGAAATTGCCTTAATATCTTGTAGGAGCAGGACTCTATAAATTGAGCTGAGAGTCTGCTTGTGTATTCAGAAAGGAGAGTGTATGATAATGTGTAAAAATGTACTCTGTAATTTGGGGTTAATTGCACTCTGTATATGATTGGAGTGATATAGTCGTGAGTGTATGCCACGAACAGAGGCATGGCTTAAGCCACGCATAAGCGATAGTGGTGTTCATCGGAAAAGCACTGTATAATGAGGAGAAAAGGCGCATTAGTGACAACGCAGAAGAACTACGTTAATTTGAATATAACGGGCAAAACCTGAGCGCAACAGATTAGAGCGGAACCTGGCATGTCGAAAAAGCAGAACCATGACCAGATGAACAGTGAAGGAAATTTTTGGTTTTCATCGCACCACCTTTACACGGTGAGTGGTATTTGAGGAATTGGGAGCAATTCCACAGGACAGGCGACACGTGTCCCCGAGCGAAATTGAAAAACCGCCTCCATTTCGCACCATCGCGCGTTATTGTTCGTGCATCTTGGCCGAGCGATATCCGTCCAATCAAATGAAGCGAGGCGATGTGATAACAACCGTCAGACGGAGACAACCGTTAGTGTTGGGGCCCATATGTATGTGTTGAGGTTTGCGAGTTTAATACAAAGTTGTGATTATATGCATTGTATTATTATGGTTTGAACTATCACAAGGATTATTCGTACAAGATTTAAATATTAAGGGTGTAGACTATATGTATGGATATATTACGTATAATGGTTGTATATGTGAAGTTGGAGCAATATGAAATATGTGATGGAGGAACGTGGTTTAATATATGTACCTACCGAGGGTTATATGATATGGTTGATTTATATCAAGAACATGTTGAGTTGCCCAGATTGTGAGTTGATTGGGCATGAAATTATGAATGCAATTGTACACATAGCTTTGTTAAAGAGTTGAGAAAAATGGGACTGTGGATGACCCCGCTATCAAGTGGTATCAGAGCATCAGGAATAGCTCTTTTTGAAAATTCCAAGTTTGGTGAATGCAAGGAAACCAGACTTGTGGAAACTGATGACATTGTAGCCTACAAAAAGTGATTGCAGAATTACAGAGTCCAATTGGAGGACAAGAGTTTTGAAGACTACAGATTTGAAGAAGGAAGATCAGGCAGCAAAGTACACAAAATCATAGTGAACAGGATTTGCAGGATGAGTGGAGGATAGGATCATGATCTTGCAGGTAATTAATTTGATTTGTAATTGCAGAATTTTGGTTGCAGAAAATTAAAGACAGAGTTTGATAGTAAAGACAGTGAGCTTGGTATTCAGTTAGAGGCTGGATAAGGAGGACACTTGCAGTGTTCTCAAGAGAAATGAGCAGTGTTTAGCTCTGGTAAAAGGATTGGTTGCAGAAGTTAGAGTGCAGACAATTGAAGACATCTTAGCAGAAGTAGATCACAGCTTTGAGAGCAGTGATAGAGGAATCCAGCAAGGGATTCTTAGTGTAGAAAGAGTGTGGCAGAACCTGGAATATTCCCAACAGAGGTTGGATGATAGAAGAAAAGAGGTGTTCTTGAGAGAAGTTGCAGAGTGAAGCCTACAAGTTTCCTGTAGAGAAGGGGACCAGTACTTCCCAAAAGCCGGATCCAGAGGAAAGGATTGGTGAGGTGAGTTGCAACAAGAGAGCTTGTTGTTGCAGAGGCTTAGTGCAGCTTGTGAGTGAAGAACTCCTAGAGAAGAAAATGGCTACTGAGAGCCATAGTAGAGACTGCAGAGATTGCAGAGGTTCTGAGAGAGGCCACAACAGAAAAAGGAAAGAAGATGCCAAAGAAAATGGCATGAAAAAGAAATCCACAGATGAAGAATGGCAGAAATAATTTGCTAAGATCAGGGAAGAGTTCAACAGATTGAAACTGAGGATAGAAGAAAACCAGAGAGTTGGTTGGCTCATGAGGAAGAATGTGAAATGGCAACCATTACAGATGAGGTTGAGGCAAAAGAAGATTTCCTTGTTGAGAGAAGAACTCAGAGCAGCTAAGTTGAAAGAAGAAATTTTTGCTTGTGAAGCAGAACAGAGCACAGATGAAGAGTGGAGACCTGTAGGACATCTTGTGAGACATAGTGAAGACTTGAGGCAGCAAGAATCTTGTCTTGCTGAGGAGGAAATCATTGAGGAATTCCTGAGTTATTGGACAAGTCCAAATGATGTGAGGGCTTGTGTTCTTGAGTTGGAAAAATTTGAAGTGATGACAGACTCCACAGAGGAAGAAGAACCCAGAGTTCTTGAGGCAAGGAGGGAAATTGAAGATTCCATGTGCAGACCTGTTCAAGAAGAAGTGCTTGAGAAAGCAACCAATACTGAAAGGTCTTGTGATTTGAAAACTAAAAATTTATGTGTGTTTGCAGGTACACCACTGGGAGATGAACAAGCTTCAGAGTTTGTTGGTGAGAAGAAGACATTGAATCTGAAATATGTTCAGATCAATGCTGAGATAGTGAGATCTCAGGGAGAGATGAAGACAGAAGAGACAAATGAAGATATCCAGCAAAATGTTGAAGCTGAGAGAGAAGGGCCAACAGAGGATTGGTCAAGAATAACCGGAGGCATAAAAGGTTGTGTAAGGTTCCCGAAATCTACTCCTATTAAAGTTGTTGAGTTATATAGGAGGTTGGATTCTCAAAGAAGAGAATTGGAAAGGCAGAGGACCTATGCACTGGATGAGTTTCTGGGAAAGCAAGGCAGGAAGATCTTCATGGATGGATTTCATGAAGCAGATGATGGAAGAAAAGTGAGGCTAGCTGACAGTCTCATGAAGGATGCAGATCAGTAGGTTGGGGTGCCGACAGAAGATTTGGAAGGAAGTTTCGGAAAAAATAATGATGTGTTGTCAGAAGAAAAGGAGACATTTAAGCCTTGGAACTTTACTGCTGATGATTTATGTGTTAATTATGCAGAGAAAGAGGAAGAACAGCAGTTGGAAGTTGTCAGAGAGGTGAATAAGAAGGAAACTGTGTTGGCTGGAAACGTAGTGAGGGATCATCATTTGGACATGGTGATTGGAGTAGTAGAGAGGACTCTGACAGCTGAAGAGAAAGATGATGAAGAGTTTCTGAGCCTTGAACCAGACTTAGAATTGCCGGGAGAAGAATTGGTGACTAGGTCATCAATTGACATCATTGGGTCTCATGGTTTTAACACTGACAGTTTGTTTATGTGTACAGGTGATGCAGAAGAAAATTCATCCTTTTAAATTGTCTCGAGAGAAGAAACACTGTTGCTGAAGGAGGATGAGACAACCATGTCTCATATGCAAGAATCTGTCACTGTCACTGACAGAGAAGAATTGGCTAGACTGATGGGCCAAGAGCAGACTGATGAGCAAATTTTAAAAGCTACTAAAGTGAGGAGGAATCAGCATTCCATGCTGACAGAATATGAGAAAGAAAAGCTCTGAGAACTTGATTGGATTTCCAGAATCCATCAAGGAGATGAGAGGAAATTATTGAATATTGCCCATGAAGAAGAAGAAAATGTTGAGTCTAACTTCCAGCATGTTGAAGATGTAAAAAAAACACAGGAGAATTGGCTGAGTTGTTTGCTAGGAGAATTTGAAGAAGAGAAAGTGATTGCAGATCCTAGAGCAAGGATTCCTGAAGCTGTGAAGAAGAGAGGAGCAGATACTAGTTTGCATAATCATATTCTGTTTACTAGTATACTAGAGGAGTATGTCGCTGCTGGTAGGAATTTAAATAGTGGATTGTTTTCTGAGAATGAATTTGTAGATGATGAACAAAAGAAAAGTGTTGCAGAGGGACAAGAAGGGGAGGCAGTGACACCCATGGTGGCAATAACACCCACGGTGGCAGCAACACCCATGGTGGCAGCAGACACAACATGGGGGATGACACCTGCAGAAGTAGTAAACATGTTAGTAGCATGTGAGACTGCAAGAGCAGCAATATTGGCAGCGACAGAGATTGAAAGCAGCAGCAGAGGGCAAGATGATTTCCAGCTAGAGGATAAGCTGGACATGGAGATTGAATACATCAGAAGACTAATGGTAAGGGTGTCTCCGAAGTAGCAGACAGAAGCAGGAAGGCAGGAGAGTTTCAACAAGAGAAAGACAATGGGAGATTGTGAAAGCATAGCTGGGGGTAGATTACAGAACAAAGTCTGGAAGCCTGGAGAAGATCAGTTGAAGAATGATGCAGCTGATGGACAGTAGCAAAACCAAGTATGGGATCGTGGAGGCAGAGACGAAGAGCACATGATCAGGAGACCATGAAAAATTTGAAGCTTGGGAGTCTGATGCAAGGGCATTAGGCTCAAAAGTTACTTTGTACATAAATAGACATAGGGGGTCCCATGTTCTTTGAATTTCTTGTAAATATTAATATTTTGAATATTTTGGTAGGGAATTGTAATTGTTCTCAAGCTATTTTGAGAACATGAGAATTGGTTAAGATAGGAATACGAAGAGTCAGTTTAGGATTAGTTCAATTATTGAGTCTGATTTTAGGAATTGGGAATACTAAGAGTTGCTGAACTGTTTGGAGACCTGAATCGATTCAGGTCATCCTTGTGGTGTAAATGTAACCTTGAAGAGTCTAAATAGAGGGAGAAGGAGAGAGAGGTTGAGAACCTCTTCAGTAACAGAGTAGGAGGATAATGGCCACTAACCTGAATATCTGGCCTGTCATGAAATTGTAAGAATTTTCTTTTGAGATTTATCGCCATATGTATATATATATCTGTTTATGAAGAATTTTTTATGAGTTACATGTGTGATTTTATGTCTTCTTTGTCAAATCGTATGAGGAAATTATCTCAGTGTAACTGTGCATTTTTTGTTTAACCCTATGGGGAGAGTACCTTCGTAGTTGTGCATTTATTGGTGAAATTCCTGCGTGAAATTGCCTTAATCTCTTGTAGGAGAAGGACTCTATAAATTGAGCTAAGAGTCTGCTTGTGTATTCAGAAAGGAGAGTGTATGATAATGTGTAAAAATTTACTCTGTAATTTGGGGTTAATTGCGCTCTGTATATGATTGGAGTGATATATTCGTGAGTGTATGCCACAAACAGAGGCATGGCTTAAGCCACGCATAAGCGATAGTGGTGTTCATCGGACGAGCACTGTATAATGAGGAGTGAAGGCGCATTAGTGACAACACAGAAGAACTATGTTAATTTGAATAGAACGGGCGGAACCTGAGCGCAATGGAGTAGAGCGGAACCTAGCGTGTCGAAGAAGCGGAACCATGACCAGATGAACAGTGAAAGCGGTTTCTGGTTTTCATCGTACCACCTTTACACAGTCAGTGGTATTTGAGGAATTGGGAGCGATTCCACAGGATGGATGACACGTGTCCCCGAGCGACATTGAAAAACCGCCTCCACTGTGCACCATCGCGCATTATTGTTCATGCATCTTGGCTGAGAGATATCCGTCCAATCAAATGAAGCGAGGCGATGTGATAACAACCGTCGGACGGAGACGACCGTTATCGTTGGGGCCCATACGTATGTGTTGAGGTTTGTGGGTTTAATCCAAAGTTGTGATTATATGCATTGTATTATTATGGTTTGAACTATCGCAAGGATTATTCGTACAAGATTTAAATATTAAGGGTGTAGACTATATGTATGGATATATTACGTATAATGGTTGTATATGTGAAGTTGGCGCAATATGAAATATGTGATGTAGGAACGTGGTTTAATATATGTACCTGCCAAGGGTTATATGATATGGTTGATTTATATCAAGAACATGTTGAGTTGCCCAGATTGTGAGTTGATTGGGCATGAAATTTTGAATGCAATTGTACACACAGCTTTGTTAAAGAGTTGAGAAAAACGGGACTGTGGATGACCCCGCTATCATCCCATATACTAGCCATTCATCCCCTCCTATTGGAAATGCGCATGTGAACCTATCTCTCATTACAATACTTCAGGTAGTTCCTCCACATCACGTGGTCTCTCCTCCTTCTATCCTCCCATGTTTCATTCATATGAAGACATCATGGAAGCCATGAAGACCCCTAATTATTCTTGGGTCGATATGCACCATCGTGCATATTTCCTTCCAAGGAAAACCCATGATCAATATGTTGTGGAGTCTAAATATTTCATTCATGGTGAAGTTGATTGGTTTAGAAACCCCATTCCTCCACTAGATACTTTTGAAGACGGAAATATAGCCAGCATCTCCCCTACTATCAAAATTATCATTTCAAATAAACCAAAGATAAAAAAAAATATCACTTTTGGGACACAATGCACCCCAGAAGAAATTGATGCTTACACTAATTTATTCACAAACGTTCATGATGTTTTCACCTGGTCTTATTATGATATGCCTAGAATTGATCCTACCATTATTTAAAATCATATCGACACATGGACCAATGCCATTCCTGGCTTCCTAAAGCTGAGACCTATTCATCCTTCCATACATGAGGTTATCAAAACTGAAATCGATAATATCAAGCAGCCTAGCTTTATCTATCCCATTGAATACACCACATGGGTTTCCAATCATTTTCCCGTTCTCTAGAAACAAGGAACCATTCATGTTTCCATAGTAATCCGTGATATGAACAAATATTGTCCCAAAGGAGACTTCCCCACACCTTTCATTGTCCAAATCATTAATGAGTGTGTGGGGAATGAAGTTCTTTCCTTTATGGATGGATTCTCTAGATAGCCAGATAAGTATATGTTATGTTGATCAGCTTAAAACATATTTCATTAGTCCGTGGGGAAATTTCTCCTATAGGGTCATGCCTTTCGATTTAAAGAATGTTTGGGCCACTTTTCAACATGTCGTGTCTTATTGTTTCTATGACTTGGCTCATATTATCCTTACGTATCTAAATTATCTCACCACTTGTTCCAAACTCAGGTCACAACACATTCATGATTTTTGTACCATTTTCCTTCGATGTCGTAAGTATATAGTTTTCCTCAACCCCCTTAAGTGTGTATTTTGCGTTCATGTCACCTAAATTTTTGGCTTCATTGTGTCCAAAGATGTTATCAAGCTCAACCCTCTCAAAGTTCAAGCCATTCTCTAACTTCCTCCTCCTCGTACCCTTCTCCAGTTACAAAGTCTCCAAGGAAAATCCAAATTTCTTCGTCGGTTTTCTCCTGATTATGCCACCACTGTGCATGGGTTTCTTAGACTCCTTCGATCTACCATTCGATTCATTTTAAATGACTAAGCTCAACAGACTTTTGATTCTCTCAAACGTGCTCTCACTTCCTCTCCCTTGATCATTCCACCTAACTTTGAAATGGAATTCATCCTTTATATCTCAACTTCCTCCTATTCGGTCGTCGGGGTCCTAATCGAGGAAGATTCTACTAGAAATGAACATGTAATATACTATGTCGGTAAAAACCTTAACGGTACCACTATGTCCTATTAACATGAGTAAAAGTTAGCGTTGGATGTTTTGTTCTCTGTTCAAAATCTTCAGCATTATATCCTTATGCGTACCACCATATTTGTGACCAATTCCAACCCCATGGCATTCCTGTTGATTCAATGTATCATCAATGGGAAGTATGCCCATTGGACCATCATCCTTCAAGAAATCGATCTCAAATTTTTCACACCCAAGAGTAAGAAAAACTACAATGAAAAGACCCTCTAGCGGGAGGTTATAAAGGAGGTTTTTAGTGTTATAAAATTGGCCAAAATTTTCAAAAAAAAATTTACTACAACATTCGTTTTTTGTAACGGAGGTTTTGACGGATTTTCTAATGGAACTTCAACACAAATAAAAAAGAACTGGGCGGCCGGAGGTTTTTACGGATGTTTTTCTCGTCAGTGCACACATCATGTGTGAACACACCGGTGCATTTTACCTTGTATTCATTGGTACTGTAAATATACCAAGCACTGGGATGGAAAAAAAAATTCGGAAGACCCAGGGTGTTTAGCAATGTCCCAGTGTGTGTCACCCACAAAGACACATCGGGCCGATATAAGGTACATGCACCGACGTCGTTAAGGTTTAAAAATGCACCGGGTCGTCTAGGTGTTAAAACGCACCAGGATGTTAAGTTATAAAAACACAAAGGCACGTTAAAGGAAAACCATACCGATGCATGTAATGCCTATCCACCCGCCTGAGTAGTAGTCGTCGATAAACCACACTGGACGTTCTAATTGGTATTGGTATTTAGTGCGGTGCCCATAGGTTGTAGAAACACACCAATGAATAGTATCATACAAATGCACTGGTGCATAGTAACTAACATGCATCGGTGTTCATTTTCTATTTTTTAGAAACATCAACCTGTGACAGTGTAATTATTGTGAATTTTTTTAAATTAATTACTCATCAAAATTTGACAAATATCTTATAACAGTATTCATATCAATTAAATTTTTATTAGTGAATTTTGAATGTGATGTTTGGATGAATTTGTTATATCATATCATCATATTTTGCATCTATTCATTATAATATTTAATCATCCATATATTTAATCAGTGGTGTAACATTTCACAACGACAATGGAGAATGCAATATAATAAATTAAAACGTATTTTATTATATATCAGAATAAGACACTCTTTTTAGTACAAAATGGGGTAGTTATGGGTATCCCTTTGTCTTTAAATTGGGACACTATGTCCATTACATTAAACAAAATGTTTGATTTCACAGAAAAATATTTCAAAAAATACAACGCCTTGCTTTGATATCCAAACATATTCATCGTCATTCTTCGTTGGAACTGTTGTCACTGCTCAAGTCCATAACTTGTGTTATTTGGAGGAATGTTTTGTTCATTGTGTTGATTGTTTTCTTCTTCTTCAAGTTCCATCTACAAACATAGAAATAAAGTGTAATGAGTGTATATACATTGGTGAGAATAACGAAAATTTCAATATTAAATAATATACAACAAAGTAAATCGAAAATAAATGCACCACAACAAGAATTGACACGTAAACTATACACATTCTTTCAAAACCAAATTTCATGCCATATTTCAACAATTAATTTGTTGGCACAGTTCCATACTTTGTTTCCTACAAGTTTTATACCCCATAACAAATCATAGATTTAATATAAAATATTTTTTTGTTCTATTAATTATAGACAGAGCTAAGTAAAACAAGATAGATGATTACAAATTCCACAATTAATTTCTAATATGCCAACATATACTGGCAACCCATATTTAACCCAATGCCAATCAATTTTTCTGATGGTTCTTCTTTGTATGTTAGCCCCTTTTTGAAGACATTCAATGATGATCGTTGTAAAACAACTTAAAATATAAAAAAATGAAATATAGTTAAGTTATTATAAGGAACTAACAATTACTCACAAACATATTTATAAACCCTTTTCTTCGTTGTCATCCTGTTTTATGTGCTAAATGGGTTCCATTTTATTTTCTTTTCTGCAAAAAAATACTTGAAAATTAATATTTAATGCTAAATTATTTATTTATTTTACCTAATCGAAAAATTCAGTAATCAAATATTACATTTGAAGCATGTTGATGTTTATATGGCTCCTCGTGCGATGAAATTATGTGCATTTCTTTGATCATCTCCTTGTACACCTTTTTGGACATTCCTACTAGCATGTTTTTGATATCAGCGCATTCATCCTTTGAGATTTTCATAATCTATGTAACATGACAATAAACTATTTAATTTTTATATTTATATATGAAAACTAAATATAAAAAAATTGATATTTATAAATGATTTCTTTGTAGTAATATATACATATAATTCTAGAAAAACATTTAAAGGAATATTACTTTTTCAATCCTTCTTTTTTGTTGTTGTACGTTTTTCCTATTAAAAGTTTAACATGTCTCATTGACCAATTCTCTAGAAACTCATCCTATATTTTAAATAAAAATTGGTTCTTAGAATTATTGGATTTATTTTTGTATTGTAAGTGGAAAGAATACCTATACATTCGTTCTACTAGATCCCTCAAAATTTTGTGAAAGTTTTTCCCCTTTTCGTTAACCTCCAGCACCACTCCACATGAGCTAAGGAGCAATTCATTTTCATTTGCATGTTCTATTTTTTTTTCTCTACTTAGAACAACATTCCATTTCTTTGTTGTTGTTCCCTATAGAACATTAAACATATCTAAATTAATTGAATTTTTGAAACATGTTATCTAATATTTTTAACTATATTATTAATGAAAATTCACAAAAGAAACTCATATTGGACTGACAGTTATTTTTTATTCACCCGATTCATCCTTCTGCAATTTTTCCATCAAGATTTTACGCTCTTCTGGTCTTAGATCATAAATAATATTATCGAGATTCATCATTTTATGGCTCTACGTGATACATACTAAATAATACATATTAGTTAAACTTACATACAGTTCAAAAATAATAATTTTTGTAAAGAATTTACAAAGAACTTTCCTTTTTTTCTTTTTTGGATGTGCTATCAGTATTCTTGTTACTTGAACTCTTGTGAGCCATTTATTTATCAATATGAAAGTTGTACCATTCATTAATATATTTCATAAATAAATCACATACTTTTCAGGTAAAAAATAATAAAGAAAAAATTGTGCATTTCGCAACGTACACACCGAACGCAGTGCGATAGGTTCTTATAAATGCACTGCCAATACAGTAGAAATACCGTACGGTGCTCTTTGTCAACAAGGATACTCGGTGCATTATACTAATACCAGAGCACCGATTAACATAAACATAAATTAATAAAAAAAAATATCAAACAGTAGTTTTTGTCAATACACGCCCGGTGCGCTATACTACAATCGGGCACCGGTGCACTATTTTAGATAGTCCGCACCGATTAACAAATGTTGTTTTTTAAAAAATCGTGCAAGGGCCGACAAGGATTTATATTTGACCCTACAAGTGGTCACGTAAATTAGATGTCATATGCCGATATACATAGTAATAAAAACCCTATATATCTTAAATGAAAAGCCCTAATTGTGAAGTCACATAAACAAGAAGAAGGATTTAACGTAAGAATGGATTTTTTCTGTTTCTTCTGAATTTTAATTAAATGTAAATAGGAATAGATATTGTAAATAATTTTATTAGTAAAATGCACATTAAAATTTTAAAAAAATTCTATGCATGTATTAAATCTAACAGAAACTGTAAAAAAAACAATTATTACATTAAAATTTAACAATTTTACTATACTACATGGTTTTTGTGTGAATCACCAGATGTTTCAAATTTTGATTCTCTTAATAGTGTTGTTTTTTGAAATTATTTTGCTTCTCCACAGTGCTCTCCTGCTCTCTTGCTCCAGGTATGTCTCTCATGAAAATCCCTCCCTGAAAATTTTTGAAAAGAAATGAAATAATGAATATATTTTACTATTTAAAGAACTTTTTTTATGAAATTAGATTTCTGAAACTCATTTACCACTCATTTTTCAATTTACCTCTTTTTTTTCACTTCAAAAAAATAAAGTTGCACTTTTTTTCCCTGATATTCGGTGCATTTGTTAACTAACAACACCGGTGCATTAGGTAATAAAACCGCACAGGTGCAGTTAACAGTACATTAGCACCGATCACAATAACTCATTTTTAAGGCACCGGTTTATTGTTGATTTTTCTCAAATTTAGGGAGAAAATTTCATAATTATATCAAATGGACAATTCTTCAAAATCTAGCTCGTTCCATAATATTTCTCAAAGTCCATCACAGAGTTCTCCCTATCCATCTCTAGACGTAATTACTCTATATTTTATTTATATTTTCATTATCTAATTGAATTTTTTTTTATCCATGTCAATCAGTTGAATAAAATTAATGTATACAAATTTGCAGGTTCATGCAGATTCAGAATCGAGTTCAGATGCATAAAATATTCAAATAGTTCCAAAATGTTTGAAGCTCTTATCAGGAGCAGCATACCGCAAGGCATAGTTGGTAGATGAAAATGGATAGTCTCTTCACCCTACCAATTGTAACATGCCATCTTCTAGCCACAATCCTAGGACAATGATGGTAATAATAATTGTTTGGTATAATGTAATTATTTCAACGTCAAACCAATTAATCATGCATTGACGTGCTTACTAATTGATATCACCAATTTTTTACTAATCATGTTCAAATATATTTTTTGAAATTATTAGGATTATATTGATGATGACTGGCCTACCTACCATCTTCCATTGCACCCCACAACAATTTCAAATCAAGAGAAGGCTGAATTAAGAGAAAAACTCGAAGAGGAACGATACCAAGAATGGTTGAATCAACCACCTACTCAATTCCCACTACATCTAGATTCACCAATTAGGAGTGACTACAACAATAGTAGTTCTTCACAAGATGGCAATGAAGGAAATCAAATAGAGGTTGGTATGGATGATTACTTAAGGGATACGGCTACCATGGAGACAATGTTGTTAGATGCACTCCAGAGTGATGATAAGCAAGGTGATGATGCTCATATCATTGATACCTTTTTTTAAAGCCTTAAATTTGCTTCCACCACCCCTCTCTTTGGACCTGGCAGCCAGTCAAATTGTAATATTCTTTTTAAGGAATTTCTGCAATATGTTCAATGGAGACGTTGTATAAGGAAAACCATGCAACAAAAATGTAAAATAGGACTTGGATCCTCTTATATATGTTGTATGTAGCTTAAATATGAAATGGAATCAGAAAAAAATCATTCTAGCTACATTAAACAGATCTCCCCAGCTCATATGCGCTCAAAAGCATTCCAATCCCATGACTTCACACAATAGAATTTCTGAAGACTGCAATAGTGCAATTTTCATTAGGGATTCTAAAGAAAAATATGATTCAATACATATCTGGAGCTTTCATTAATCATAGAATAAAAAATGTTAGGTTTGACCTCTTTTACATGGACATTAGAACACCCCAACAAGGGTTTCTGGCAAAATACAAATGTAAAATGCCGTACTGCAGAAAATAATGCAGTCCACTGCAAATTTGTATTAAATAAGACTGAATATTAAATTAAATAGATGATCAATACAGAAAATGGCCAAAGCCCCTCCTTAATAGACTTTCCGGAGAGAAATAAACACCTCCTCCTCCAATACAAGCACAAAATCAAGGGGTTTAATCCTGCTACTGTTGCTCCTGCAGAAAAGATGCAGTTACTGGAAGTGACTACACTGTTGATGTTGATGACTGAATGACCTCAAGTTAGATGATGGAAAAATAGCTCAGGACCTTCCCTTTTGATATCTTAATCAAGTTGAACCAAAGGTGAAGATGGAATTCCCGCATGAGAATCCTTTGCACTAAGCAGTGTTGCAACTACAGTTAAATAGCTGAAGCTTGCAAGTAGTCAAAAGACCAAACTTAGATGAATATTGAATACCTTCCTTGCTACTATCTCCTTCTTCTTATCCTTGGTGAGCCTCCTCGCCCCGGACCCCACTCATCGATGAGGTGACTTCCTAGAAAAGATTCTTCTTTCAAAATTGTGTTGTCCTTGTTGGTTTCCCTCCTCTTGCAGCAGCGTCGTTGACTTGGTCAACTGGATCTAGTTCACCTGCATTGTCCCTCTTTCACACCAAGGTGGCTTTATTTTTCCTCCTAATCTGCTCCCTTTTCACACTGGGATTGGTTTTATTTTCCTTTTACTCTCCTACTGCAAAAATGGAGCAATTATAATATTCCAACTAGCAGTGGCTAATTGGGAATATTAAAGTGCTCCCCGATCAAAAGTTTCTTTCCCACAAGCAACAGTAAAGAAGGATGCTGCAATATCTTCTCTCCCTCCCAAGTGGAATCCTCATCTGGCAGATTCCTCTATCGAATCAGATATTCCTTGATGACTCTATTTCTTAGCTGCCTCTCCCTTGTGTCTAATATTGCTTCTAGCTGCAAAATTAGGTGGCCCTCATCATCAATGGGGGGGAGATCCATGATGGAAACTACATTCCTCCCAATTTCCTTTTTGAGGCAAGAGACATGGAAGATATTGTGGATATTTCTTCCCTTAGGAAGCTCCATCTCATATGCTACCTTACCAACACACCTGATCACTTTGTATGGCCCATAGAAACGTAGTTTGAGCTTCTCAGCTCCCTTCTCCTTGAGTGTGGACTGTTTATAAGGCTGAAGATGTAGATAGACTAGATCTCCCACCTCAAGTTGTCTCTCTATCCGACCACGGTGTGCATATATCTTCTGCTAGTTCTGGACAGTAGCAATGTTGTCATTGAGTGCTCTGAGTATGTCCTGATTCTCCTAAATCCATTCCTTTGCTCTTGGAGCCTTACTTTCCCCAAACATAACATCAGCAAACAAGAGTGCCTCATACCCATATAAGGCCTGGAATGGAGTCATGCCAATAGACATATGGTGAGTAGTGTTGTAACAATACTCTCCCAAGTGGAACCAATGCAGCCAAGCCCTCTGTTGCCATGCTACATAATTCCTCAAGTAGCCTTCCAGCCACTTGTTCACTATCTCGGTTTTTCCATCGGTTTGTGGGTGATAGCTAGTGCTTGGAGTCAAATAATTCCCCACTAACCGGAAAATTTCTTTCCAAAAGCCACCCATGAAGCGGCTGTCCCAATCACTCACTATGGTCCTTGGGAGACCATGGAGTCTAAATACATCTCTGAAGAAGAGCTCAGCTACTTGTGAAGTAGTATAATGTGCAGAAATGGCAAAGAAATGAGAGTACTTTGTTAGTCTATCAACAACTACAAAGATACAATCCTTACCCTGTACTGTCGGTAGGCCGGTGATGAATTCCATAGAGATGCTTTCCCACTTCCCATCCGGAATAGGTAGTGGCTGCAATGACCCAGCAGGGTGGGTGTGTTCTCCCTTGTTTTGCTGAAAAATTGTGCACCCTTTGACATGTTGGAGCACATCCTCCTTGAGACCCTTCCATGAGAATCTCTCTCTTATGGCCTTATAAGTCTTTGTGAAACCTTGATGCCCTGCAAGTGGGGAATCATGTGATGCTAGTAAGATCTTCTCCTTGAGCTTGGAATTCTTGGCCAAGAAGATCCAGTCCCGGTAATAGATGATCTCATCCATCACCCTATACCCCTCATCCGATAAAACCCCATCAAGTATCTCACATGCAAAGTGATCTTTGGAATACTCAACTAAAAGTTGAGCCTTCCAACCTACGTCCATGACCCTCAAAGACAGCATTATAGGCCTCCTGGATAGAGCATTAGCTACCACATTGCTCTTCCCCTTGACATACTCTATGTCAAAGTCATATGCTTGGACTTTTCTCACCCACTTCTATTGTCTCTCCTGGAGTTGCTTCTGTTCAAGGAAGAATCTAAGATTGTTATGGTCAGTCTTCACCTTGAACTTATTCCCCACCAAGTATTGCCAAAATTTGGCTAATGCATGCATGATAGCCAACATTTCTTTATCATAGATGGGGTATAACCTTTCATGAGGAAGTAGCTTCCTGCTATTAAAGGCTATAGGATGCCCTCCTTGCATCAAGACTGCTCCAATCCCTTCATCTGATGCATCACATTCTATAACAAAAGGTTGAGAAAAATCAGGCAAAACCAAAACAGGACAACTACTCATTACCTCTTTGAGCTTATCAAAAGCCCTTTGCGCTATAGGTGTCCAATGGAAAGCTCCCTTCTTTTTCAAGTATGTGATTGGTGCTGCTAGCTGTGAAAACCCTTTCACAAACTTCCGGTAATAAGTGCATATGCCCACAAACACCTGGAGTTCTGTGAAATTTCTAGGCTCAGGCCAATCTCTGATAGCCTAGATCTTTTCCTCATGTACCCTCACTTCATTCACTCTTATGATGTGCCCCAAATACAACATCTCTGTGAGGCCAAATTCAAATTTGGAGAGCTTGACATAGAATTGTTGCTCCTTGAGGATATGTAAAATTGTCTCAATATGCTGCAGGTGCTCCTCCCAAGTGCAGATGTAGATAAGAATATCATCAAAGAAGATCAATACAAAATTTTTCAAATGACCACGGAAGATGTGGTTCATGCAAGATTGGAAAGTTTTTGGGGCATTGGTCAATCCAAAGGGCATCACCAAAAACTCAAAATGCTCATAGTGACATATGAACATTGTCTTGGGGATATCTTTCTCCCTTACCTTGATTTGATGATACCCAGATCTCAAATCAATCTTGGAGAAGTATTTAGATCCCCTCAACTCATCCATGAGTTCATCGATCCTGGGTATAGGGTACCTGTTCTTCATGGTCTTCTTGTTCAAGGCTCTATAATTAATTCACATCCTCAATGTGCCATCCTTCTTCTTTACCAAGACCACTGAAAAAGGACTAGTACTAGGCTGGATGTGTCCTAGAGCTAGTAGCTCTTGGATGGCCCTCTCTATCTCATCCCTATAAGCCTTGGGGTGCCTATAAGGAGTGGTGATTACTACTTGGATCCCTTGTTCCAACTCAATAGTGTGTTCAAACCCTCGGTCAGGAGGTCTCCCTGGTGGGATATCCCCAAACACTGTAGAATACTAATCCAAAAGAGACTGAACATCTAGATGCACTGGTGAATCCTTGCCCCCTACTTCTGATATATGCAGCTCCACTGCCCATTCTACATCTCCCCTACACAGATCTTCTTCCATCCTGTGTGTTGAAACCACCTAAGGGGGGTATGTTTTTATGCCCTTGATCTTTTGATATTGACCACTCTTCTCTTATGTCCATTCCATCTCCAAAGTTTTCCAATTAGCGGTAACTCTCCGAAGAGTGATCAACCACTCGACTCCCAATATGATATTGGTGTCTGGAATATCTACTACAAATAAGTGATCTGTCAAGGTGTAGGTTCCCATGGTAATGGATAGTGCTAGAACATACTTGGCACACTGTAGGGTCATAGCTCTTGGGACCAATACTGGGAATCCCTCAAACTCCTCCATGTGGATCCCTCTAATTTGTACCAATTTTGCATTAATAAAATTATGGATTGCTCCACTATCTATTAGTACAGACACTCTTTGCCCCAAAATAGTACCTCTTACCCTTAAGGTCAGATATTTTGGGACCCCTCTTAAAGCTGCAATAGCTCCTCTTCTTGGAGAAAAGTCTTCTATGGATGGGACAGCGCTTTCCCCTCCCTTGGAGAAGGTCTTAACACAATGTGCTTCTCCTGCAACACATTCTTCCTTTAAATCATGAACAAGGATTGCCTTTCTTGGCCCTGAAGAGGTTTCTTGCTGCAATAATGTTCTTGCCCTGGGCAAGGTGTGCTGTAAGTCTCTAGCTTTCTCCATAGCTTCAAGGAGAGTGGTTGGTTAAGTAGACTTGACCAACCCCTCCAATGGTTCAACCACCCCATTAATAAACATTCATACCTTCCTGCTCATAGTGAGGTTGGATACCATCACTGAAAGCTGCAGATATTCAGAAATATAGTCTTCAAGATCTCCCTCTTGTTTGAGCTTGGTTAATTTGACAAAACGGGCTTCCGGATCCCTTGGATCAAATCTTTCCACTAAAATCTTAGTGAATACTGAGTATGAAGTGATATGATGATTCCCAAGTGTGGTCAATCCATGAAACCACCATTCATGAGCCTCCCCCTCCAAGTGCAACGTAGCTATCTTGATGGCTTCTATTTCAGAAACCTTGTTAAGCTGAAAGTAAATGTCCAGCTTCTCCATGCAAGCCTTGGATGTACACTTAGGTTTTCCATCATAAGTGGGTAAGAATAACCTCCCCATACTACGTTGTAGGTCTGACCTTTGCATAAAATTATCCTCCTTTTTATGAGGATTAATTCTCCTTCCATCCTTGATCTGACAAAACTCCAGAAAACTCAAGTGTTCTTTGAACCTTTGAGGTTGGGATTCATATTCCTAAAAATAATTTCCCAGGTTTTCCTCTTTATCTCTTCCAGATAGAAATTAAGGCATGGTAGATCATTGTGGTATAGCTGAATGCTCCATGCCATATGAAGTGCTGGTGCTTGCCTCATGGCAAAACCCTATAGAATCCCCTTTATACCTTATCTCCTTGAGGTCCCTTGCAATGTTC
This sequence comes from Pinus albicaulis, assembly GCA_034641835.2. Lineage (NCBI taxonomy): Eukaryota > Viridiplantae > Streptophyta > Pinopsida > Pinales > Pinaceae > Pinus > Pinus albicaulis. The sequence continues at coordinate 869,250,239 of CM076572.1, forward strand.
TGCAAGGTCTGAAGTAGGAGTTCTGAAATATCTTCCTCATCCATGATTAATATATATTATCCCCACAAGTTGAGCCAAGAGCCTAGCTCTAATACCACTGTAATATTCCTTTTCAGTAATTTCTGCAATATGTCCAATGGAAATGTTGTATAAGGAAAACCATGCAAAATAAATGAAAAACAAGACTTGGATCCTCTTATATACGTTTTATGTAGCTTAAATATGAAATGGTATCAGAAACAAATCATTATAGCTACATTAAACAGATCTCCCCAGCTCATATGTGCTCAAAATCATTCCAATCCCATGACTTCACACAATAGAATTTCTGAAGACTGAAATAGTGTAATTTTCATTAGGAATTCTACAGAAAAAAATGATTCCATATAGATCTGGAGCTTTCATTAATCATAGAATCAGAAACAGAAGGTTTGACCTCTTTTACATGGACATTAGAACACCCCGACAGGGGTTTCCGGCAAAATACCAATGTAAAATGCAGTACTGCAGAAATAACACAGTCCACTGCAACACTTTATTAAATAAGACTAAATATTAAATGAAATATATGATCAATACAAAAGATTTCCAAAGGCCCTCCTTAATAGACTTTCCGAAGAGAAATAAACACCTCCTCCTCCAATACAAGCACAAAATCAAGGGGTTTAACCCTGCTACTGCTGCTCCTACAGAAAATACACAGTTACTGGAAGTGAATACACTGTAGATTTTGATGATTAAATGACCTCAAGTCATATGATGGAAAATTAGCTCAGGACCTTCCCTTTTGATCCCTTAATCAAGTTGAACCAAAGGTGAAGATGGAATTCCCACATGAGAATCCTTTGCACTAAACAATGCTGCAACTTCTGACTAAAGCAATTTGAAAAGCTTACAAGTAGTCAAAAGAACAAACATAGATAAATATTGAATACCTTCCTTTACGCTATCTCCTTCTTCTTATTCTTGGTAAGCCTCCTCACCCTGGACCCCACTCATTGATGAGGTGACTTCCTAGAAAAGATTCCTCTTTCAAAACTGCGATGTCCTTGTTGGTTTCCCTCCTCTTATAGCAGCGCTGTTGACTTGGTCAACTGGATCTACTTCACCTAAATTGTCCCTCTTTCACACCAAGGTGGCTTTATTTGTCCTCCTAATCTAATCCCTTTTCACACTGGGATTGGTTTTATTGTCCTTTTACTCTCCTACTGCAAAAATGGAGCAATTATAATATTCCAACTAGCAGTGGCTAATTGGGAATATTACACAAATTCTAACCAGTTGGGGACAACTATGCTATGTACAAATTGAAAGAAAATTTTGGCTTATCGAATGCATGTTTCTCGAAAATTTTGAGGTAATTAACCATCAAGTCCCTTATATATTAAGAAATATTGTCACACAATCAACATTACAAATGGTCAATTTTATGAACGTTAATAATTATCGGCATTAATGTACATTTAATATTTTCCATGATCAAATACAGGTTATTCAAAGATAAGGTTCTTCTGAGTGATAATGTCTTTCCCGGTAGCTGTGAAGAGGCAAAGAAATTGTTGAAAATGTTGGCTGTTGAGTACATATCATATCATGCATGTCCAAATGATTGTATTCTATATAGAGGAGAATATGTAGACAAAGAGATATGTTTGAAATGTGGGCATGACAGGTATGATAAATAAAAAAATAAGGGTAAATCACATGGTCCTCCTTTTAAGATATTGAGGCACATGCCTATAATCCCAAGGATTCAAAGGATCTTTCGTTGCAAAGAATCAGCGATGTGTCAGGGATGGCATGCCTCACATAGAAGTGAGTTGGGAGTTATGAAAATTCCAATAGTTTCAATAGCCATGAAGCATATAGATGATACATGGCCCGAAAAATTCAAGGATGAAGTACGAAGTCTACGACTCAGCATAGCCATGGATTGCGTCAACACATATTCCCTCCAGAACACAAACTATTCTGTTTGGCTTGTAGTTGTGATCAATAATAATATCCCCCCATGGTTGTCCATGAAGAATGAATATCTTATGTTGGCTATCATAGTCCCTGGTAGAAGACAAGTGAAGAATATGGATGTCTAGTTACAAACACTTGTAGATGAATTGAAGGAATTATGGATGGTATAAATGTATACGATGTAAAAAGACCCATCTCATCAGAGAGGAGTTTTATGTTGTATTGCATATGTGCTTAAATGACACATGGTTATCCAGGCTTAGGATTTTACTCTGGTAAATTACATTTTTATTGATTTGTTTATATACGTAACAATATTCTTTCGCATATTAATTATTTAATTAATTTTAATTGTTTTATCTTCATGGTATTCTTTAACGTGCCATGCATATTGTATACAATAATTTCGTAGGTATTGTAACAAAAGGGTATTATGGATGTAAATGTTGTGGACTTTCTCTGAAAGCTAGATGGTCCAACGACCTACGAAAGCTAGTGTATGATTGCTCCAGGGTATTCCTCCCAGAAGAACACCCTTAAAGATGAGCAACATCTGCTTTCAATGGTAAACGAGAGAGAACCCAAAGGCTTGAAATGAACGACACTAGCTGAATGAATTAGATCATATGAGAGAGAGAAGGAGAAGGAGCTCATAGAAATGTTCGATTTAAATGGGGAGCCTATGTTCGATGATCCTGAATTCTTTGACACCTATGTTGAGAAATTTCCCATTGAGATAAAACGAAAATCTATATTTTATAACCTCCCATATTGGGAACATCTTAAGATTACCCACTTATTAGATCCCATGCATGTATTTAAAAATGTTTCGTCTTCTTTATGGAGGCACATATCATCGAAAAAAAGTGACACATTGGCTGTTAGGAAGGATATTATTACTTCAAAAACTAAAGAAACATTGGCCAAGACGATTTGAAGGTACAAGATCAGAGGCTAGTTCCTCTAATTGGTATTTCAAAGAAGGTGATGATGTTCCATGGATTTTTAAAAAAATATGATCTTTCTTTGGAAAAGGAATTTATAATGGGTGTGAGGGTACTATCTTCATATGGGTCTTCACTATGGTGTTGCTTCACCGTGGAAAACCATTTGTCAAGGTTGATGTTAGGTCCCTATATTACTAGTATAGTCCCTTATTATTGTTAGTGTAACCCCCTTATTGTTATTATTGTACCCTTGTAACCCCCATATTGTTATTATTGTGCCCTTAAATTATTATTGTTAGGTTGGCTAGGATTACATTGTGGCCCCACTAGGATTAAATTATGGCCCCATGGACTCCTATATATAGGAAGGAGGTTTTGTAAATTGTATCATCCAAGAATTTTTCATTTATGTAATGTATTGGAGGTTGGCCCCTAGAAGTGGCTTATTTCTAAGGCATTGATATATCTTTTCTTCTATTTTTGGAGCTGGTTACACAACATTTGGTATCAGAGCTTTGGATTCTAGGGTTTCGCTGCTCTAAACAGGTCATCGTGGAATTTTCGCTATAACTGTTTTTCTACGAAGGTTAAAAATCTGAAATTTTTAGGGTGCGAAGCCAAAATCCTGAGGAAACTCTTCAAAAAAATTCAGAGCTTGGTTCGTAATATTTTTGGAGATATGATCTGTGGAATGTAGTGCTTTTTCAGGCTCCCAAATTTCATCACAAAGAGGTGATCATGGGAAAAGTCTCATAACTCTCTCTCTGAACATCAGATTGGAGTGCTGTAAAAAGTGGTCACAACCACATGGACTGTAGTTTTTTGGCTATCATTTTCATAGCTGAAGGACTAAACAGTGACACGTGGAAAGTCATACAAGTTCGCTCTACTGAACCAGTCCATAATTAGGTCATTGTGGGAGATTGGACATAACTTTGTCTTGGAGAATCCAAATCAGGTCAGACCTGTGGCATTCAAAAGAGAATTAAAAGGGCTACTTCAATGTTTAATTTTAGATATTTAAGAACTGCAATCACAGAGATAATCCAATTTCAATATCGAGCTCCTCAAAAGCAAGAAAAAGGTGTGTATTATTTTTTCCGAATTGAATAAGTCTTGTTTGAAAAATCAATTTGAATTGATTCCAAGGGCATATTGTAGAATAGATATCAGTATTGGGTTCTAAAAAATGCCCCGTAAAAATAATTCAACACCCATTAAGCCTTCAGAAGGCTCTACTATGACTCATGAAGATGAAAAATTGCAACATGATCTATCAAAATTACAAGAGCAAGTGCACCAAATTTCGCTCTCGCAAAGAGCAGCAAAAAATGAAATGGAAGTTTTGAAGAAAGGCATGGAAGCAAAGATGGATGGTGTGAAGAATAATATGAATGGTTTGAAGAAAGGCATGGAATTTAAGATAAATGGCATGGAAGCTGGCATGGAATCTAATATGGATGACATGGAAGCTAAAATGGAAAACATGAAGAATGATCTAAAAGCAAAAATAGAAGGTTTGAAAAAGTTGATACAAGAAATGTTTCCTAATGGTGAAAAGATAGTAGAGGAAACTCATGATGAGAACAAAATAAATGTTAATCGTGATTTCATAAACTCTAATGTTGGCGGGAAGAACCACCATATTCTAAAAATGGATATGAGGAAGTTTGATGGAAAGGATCCTGTAACATGGATACTACAGATGGAGCAATATTTTGATCTCCATAATGTACAAAACACACAAAAGGTACGCATTGCAACTTTACATTTAGAACAAAATACATTTGTATGGTATCAATGGCTTTGCTCCCGTAAAAAAATTGTCACTTGGTCAATTTTATGGAGGAAATGATAGCACATTATGAGGATACAAAGAGCAACACCTTCTTTACCCAATTGATAAATCTCAAACAAAAGGGTTTAGTGGGGCAGCACATTGAGGACTTCCAAAAATTGAATATAAGGGTAACTGATATTCCAGAGGAACACGGGATTGATCTCTTCATAGGCACTTTAAAGGATAACATCCAACATGAAGTTCGCGTAAAAAGGCATTCAGGTTGGCAAGAAAAATTGAATGTAAAAATATGGCGACAAGGAAGCCTACCACTCACTTCTATAAAGAAGGAAGTGTTGCTACTCCTAGATTTCCACAACCTACAAGGTTGACACCACAACAATTGGAAGAAAAAAGAGCAAAAGGGCTTTGCTACGGTTGTGATAGAAAATACACTAAAGGTCATAAGTGTGCTGAGAAGAAATTATTTTACATAGATTGTGAAGAGGAAGAAGAAAATGAACAAGAAGAGGATATATACCAGGAACCAGCCCTAGAAGAGGAAGAAATGAATCCGACCATATCGTGTAATGCACTGGCAGGAATTACCACTCCTCAAACTCTCAAGATAGAAGGACAAATCAAGAAGAAAAAGGCAGTAGTGTTGATTGATTCAGGTAGCACCCATAATTTTATTCATTGTAAGGTAGCCAAGGAATTAAATTGTTTCCTATACCCAGCACCAGAATGTCAAGTGATGGTTGCAAATGGAAGAACTATAAATTGCTCTGGAAAATGCCATAATATCAAGCTAACCATGGGGGGATATGTATTGAATATTCCAATGCTTTCCATTCCTATGGGAGGTGCTGATGTTGTACTAGGAGTACAATGGTCACAACTTTGGGGACGATAGCTTTTAATTTTCAAGAAATTTTCTTGAAATTTTTTTCAGAAGGAAAGGAAGTCGAATTACGGGGTATTGCAGGGAAGCCGAGAAAGATAATAAGCTCTAATGTCATGACAAAGCTTCTAAATAAAGAACAATGAGGCGTAATTGCACAATTATGCTCACTAGAAGTTCCAACATCAAAATCATCTATTCTAGCAGATCTCCAACAAGTATTGGACAATCATTCCAAGGTGTTTGAAACTCCCAAAGGACTCCCACCTATTCGTGATCATGATCATGCTATTCATTTGATTCCAGGAAGTGTTCCTCCAAACATCAGGCCTTATAGATATCCTTACGTCCAAAAGAGCGAAATTGAGTGTATGATTGCAGAAATGTTAGAGGCGGGTATAATTCAACCTAGTCAAAGTTCTTTCTCTGCTCCTGTAGTATTGGTACACAAGAAGGATGGATCATGGCGAATGTGTTCGGATTATAGGGAGCTTAATAAGCTCACCATTAAAGATAAATTTCCCATTCCTGTGATTGATGAATTATTGGATGAATTACATGGAGAAATTTATTTTACCAAGTTGAATCTTCGTTCAGGATATCATCAAATTAGAATGAAGACTGAAGATATTCCGAAAACAACATTTCGAACTCATGAGGGTCATTATGAATTTTTGGTCATGCCTTTTGGCCTTACCAATGCACCTTCTACATTTCAAGTGTTGATGGATTCCATTTTCAAACCCTTCCTTAGAAAATTTGTGCTAGTATTTTTTGATGATATACTCATCTACAGTAGGTCTTGGAAGGATCATGTTCAACATGTTGACAAGGTGCTTAAACTATTTGAGGAGAAACAATTATATGAAAAAACATCCAAATGTTTCTTTGGAGTACAAGAGGTGGAATATTTGGGTCATATTGTATCTCACGAGGGTGTTAAGGTAGACCCTAACAAAATTAAAGCCATTAAGGAATGGAAATTCCCCACAACCATAAAGAAGTTGCGAGGATTTCTCGAGTTAACGGGGTATTATCGCAAGTTTTTTAAGAATTATGGGAGAATATCACCACCTCTAATAACATTATTGAAGAAAGATACATTTTCATGGACTTCTGAAGAAACTAAGGCCTTTGAACATCTTAAATAGGAAATGTGCCTAGCACCGGTCTTAACTATGCCAGACTTCACAAAAACCTTTAATGTGGAATGTGATGCCTCAAGAAATGGAATTGGTGTTGTTTTAATGCAGGAAGGAAGACCCATTGATTTTGAAAGTCGTCCAATCAAAGGAAAGTATTTACAAGAACCTATTTATGAGAAGGAAATGTTAGCAATACTTCATGCACTAAAGAAATGGCGAACTTACCTAATGGGAAGACACTTCAAGGTAAAAACTGATCATGATAGTCTTAAACACTTTTTGGAACAAAGACTATCTTCAGAAGAGCAACAAAAATGGGTCACAAAGATGTTGGGTTATGACTTTGAAATAATCTACAAAAAATGAAAGCTTAATGTTGTTGCAAATGCACTCTCAAGAAAGAATGAAGAGGTGGAAGCATTTCTTTGTGCCATTTCTATTATCCAACCAGATTGGATAACCAAAACAAGAGATGAATGGAAAAAGGACAAATATGTATGGAAACTCATTCAAAAGTTGCACCAAGATCCTAGTACATCTGATACATTTAGTTGGAAAAATGATTCTTTATGGTACAAAGATCACTTATATCTTTGTAAGAATTCCCAACTAAAACAAAAGATTCTTTTGGAATTTCACACTTCTCCTTTAGGAGGACACTCAAGATTTTTAAAAACTTACCATAGGGTAAAGAAAATATTTTTTTGGGATGGCCTTAAATCTAATATTCAAAAGTTTGTGGCAGAATGTTTGGTTTTCCAGCAGAATAAAGTTGAGACAATTAAGACCCTGAGACTTCTACAACCTTTATCCATTCCAAGTCAACGTTGGGAGGAGATTTCAATGGATTTTATCACAGGCTTACCTAAGTCTGAAGGAAAGAGTGTCATCATGGTGGTAGTTGATAGACTTACCAAGTATGCACACTTTTGTGCATTATCTCATCCATTTAAAGCAAGTACAATTGCTACTACATTTATGAACACAACTCAAAATCTACATGGAAGCCCAAGGGTTGTTGTGAGTGACAAAGATCCCATTTTTACTGGAAAATTTTGGACGAAGTTATTTTCTTGTTTGGTTACTCAATTAGCTCATAGCTCATCTTATCATCCTCAATCTGATGGTCAAACTCAGATAGTAAATAAATGTCTGGAAGGATATCTTCGTTGTTTTGTATATGATAAACAAACACAATGGGTCAAGTGGTTACCTCTTGTTGAATGGTGGTATAACACTTCCTTCCATATTGTAGCAAAAATGACCCCATTTATGGCACTTTATGGATATCATCAAGCAGTGGAAGATCACATCGAGCATCAACAAGAAGTTCTCCAACTCTTAAAGGATAACCTGAATTTGGCACAAAGTTGAATGAAACAACAGACAGATCAACATCACAGTGAGAGAAGTTTTGATGTAGGATATTGGGTATTTTACAGCTACAACCATATAAACAAATATCCCTGAAGCAAGCTAAGAAGGATAATAAATTATCGCCAAAGTACTATGGTCCTTACAAGGTGTTGCAAAATATTGGTACTATGGCATACAAATTGGAGCTTCCTGCTTCTTCGTGAGTGCATCCAGTTTTCCATGTTTCATGCTTAAACAAGGTTATAGGTGAAAATATTCAAGTTCAAACAATATTTCCAGAACTTTATGAGGAAGGAAAAATCATATTGGAACCTGAAGCGGTCACGGAAACAAGAACTCGACAGCTACGGAACCGATCAATTTCAGAGTATCTCATCAAGTGGAAGAACTTACCCACTGAAGATTCTACATGGGAGGATGAGAATTTTATACAGAAGCACCCAGAGCTACTCAAGCGTTGAGGACAACACTTTTTTGAAGGAGAGGGGCATGTTAGGTCCCTATATCACTAGTATGGTCCCTTATTATTGTTAGTGTAACCCCCTTATTGTTATTATTGTACCCTTGTAACCCCCATTTTGTTATTATTGTGCCCTTAAATTATTATTGTTAGGTCGGCTAGGATTACATTGTGGCCCACTAGGATTACATTATGGCCCCATGGACTCCTATATTTAGAAAGGAGGTTTTGTAAATTGTATCATCCAAGAATTGTTCATTTATGTAATGTATTGGAGGTTGCCCCCTCAAAGTGGCTTATTTTTAAGGCGTTGATATCTCTTTTCTTCTATTTTTGGAGCTGGTTACACAACAGTTGAAATCGCATGACAAAATGAATCTTCTAAGAGTATGTATAATGTCAAAAGCATGATTTTATTATTTGGTTATATTAATAAGTTTTATCCCATGCATGGATCATAAAACATAACTAATTTTGTATATTATTGCATGTGTTTATAACTTTGCAATGTCAATATCCTTTTTTTGTGCATGGGTTTGTGAAACATGACTTCCCCCAAGACCTAGGATGTGCCATATCTAAATTATCTACATATGTATGTTGGATCACGTCTAAGGAGATTCCTATGGCTAGAATTCCAGGGTGGCATCAAGAGATAATTGAGATTGTTTGTATGTTTGAGAAGGAACTGCCAACGATTTTCATGGAATTGTAGGTTCATATTCTAATCCACCTAGTAGATGAGGTTGAATTAGTTGGGGTTGTTTATTGTTGTTGGATGTTCTTCTTAGAGAGGTACATGAAGAAATTGAAAGGTTTTATTTGACAAAGGGAAAACCCCGAGGGGTCTATGGCATAGGGGTACATATCGTATGAGTCTTCCTATTATTCTAGTGAGTACATCAAGAAGATCGACAACAGACCAGATGCAGTGATTTGTGTAGGATTTAACACTGTACAGAAATTATCTGCAAACGAATCTTAAAAACAGAAAATAAACAATAGCAAGAGCATAAAACATAAAACAAATATACATAGAGATTTTCCCCTGGATCCCAAATCGGGATGACCAACTTGATTTTTCATTATATTCCTTTTAGTGTTACAACACATATATATACATGTCGAAGCATACATAAACCCCAATCCATTAACCCTGGATTTGAGCATAATCGTAGTTCCCTTGACCGGATCTACAAGATGCCTGGGGCCGAAAACCATCATGCCCCAAAACCATCTGCAAACCCATGCACAAAACTATGGGTGGATCCTCCCACCAAAAAATAAGGCCCAAAATTTTTTTCCCAGGGCATTGCCCCATACCCCGACAGGGGGGGCTACCGCCACCCCTGTGACCCCCTGATGCGCCCGGTACAACTTACAAGGAAGGCTATTTCCCCCCCTGTGATCCCCCCACATGTGACTGGTCATGGAAAGAATATAACATATACCCAACATTCTCCCACTTGTTGTTTTCTTTCCACAAGGGGCCACAGGAGAGCTTAGTCATTAGCCCAGATTTGCAACACCGATTGTTTCTCTACACCAAGAGAACTTCTGAGTGCTCACAGACTTCATCAATGCATATGAAACATTCTTCAAGGTGTCCACCTTTACCAGCAACACCCTTTTAGCCTCAACCATATCTCTCACAAAGTGATATTGAACATCAATGTGCTTTGTCTTTGAATGATAAGCAGGGTTCTTAGCCTAGAAAATTGCACTTTGGCTATCACGGTCTATCCTTATATCTTGCTGCACCAACCCCATACTTGAACATAATCTCTGCAACCAAACTTCTTCTTTGCTTCCATGAGTGGTTGTTGTGTATTCTTCCTCTGTAATTGAAAGAGCCACTTCAGACTGTCTTTTACTCATCCAACTGACTGCACCTCCAAATAGGCTAAACACATACCCACTTGTAGATCTTATTTTGTCCAGATCTCCAGCCCATTCTGCATCAACAAAACCATGAATGTCCAACACTCTTTCCAATCCTGGTCTTCCCTGGTAGCACAAGCCGTAATCACTAGTGCCACGCAAATATCTGAAAACCCGCTTCACTGCTATCCAATGCTCCTTCCCTAGGTTTGACATAAACCTGCTCAATACTCCCACTACATGTGAAATGTTTGGTCTAGTACAGACCATTTCATACATCAGGCTACCCACTCCACTTGCATAAGGAACATGGGACATATCCTCCTCTTCTTCTTGTGTCTTGGGACATTGTTCAGCAGACAACTTTACACATACAGGAATCGGAACATTCACTGGTTTACTATCCTGAATATTGAACCTCTGCAATACAGTCTCGACATACTTCCTCTGGTTTAACCAGAGCTCCCTCTTTGGCCAATCTCTCTTAATTTCCATCCCCAAAATATAGTTTGCAGCACCAAGATCCTTCATGTCGAATTTGGAGAATAGTTGGGTCTTCAAATCTTGGATAATTCCTTTGTCATTTCCAATCAACAACATATCATCCACATACAAGACCAGATAAATAACACGGTCACCAATTAATTTAAAATAAACACAGTGATCCTCCTTGCTTCTGGTGAAGCCAAGTCCCCATATATAGGTATCAAATTTCTGATACCGCATCCTTGGTGACTGCTTTAACCCATGCAGAGACTTCTTTAACATGCATACCAGTTATTTCTTCCCCTTCACCATAAAACCTTCAAGTTGTTTCATGTATATCTCCTCTTCTAGATCCCCGTGAAGAAACGACGTCTTCACATCCATCTGTTCTACCTCAAAATAAAATGCAGCAACAACAGATAAAAGTAATCTAATAGAAGTAACTTTGGCAACAGGAGAAAAAATATCACCAAAATCAATTCCCGACACCTGGGAACAACCTTTTGCTACCAACCGAGCTTTGTATTTCTCCACCTTGCCTTCTACATTCATCTTCTTCTTAAACACCCATTTGCTCCCGATGGGCTTCCTTCTAGCCGGCAACTCCACTAGATCCCATGCCTCATTTTTATGCAAGGATTCCATTTCATCAACCATGGCCTCCTTCCAAATTTTTCCATCCTCTGAATCTACTACCTCCCTAATGGTTCTGGGATCATCATCAGTTATAGTTAAACCAAAATTTTAACAGAAAGCAGATGGACTATACCTTTCTGGTTGTCATCTTTCTGAACTAATATTCTCACAACTAGCGTTTGTGGCTCTTCCTCTTCTGAGTCTTCTTATGTTGTAGAGTCTGATTCATCCTCATTTAGCTCAAACTCTATCTTCTCATATTCCTTTGGTAGGACTTCATGTTTAACAACATATTTCACCTCTCTAAACACCACATCTCAGTTGTACACAACCTTCCTTGTTTCCAGGTTCCAAAGCTGGTATCCCTTTAAACCATCCTTATACCCAATAAAGATGCACCTTTCATATTTATTATCCAACTTGGTCCTTTTCTCCTTTGGAACATGTACATATGCATCACATCCAAATACCCTCAAATGTGAAAGAGAGGGTTTCTTACCAGTCCATACCTCATGTGGAGTCTTATCCTCCAACGCTGATGAAGGTGATATGTTAACCAAGTAACATGGAATCTCCACTACCTCTGCCCAGAATTCTTGTCCTAACCCAGTACCACTGAGCATGCTTATTTCCTTTTCAATGAGCGTTATGTTCATTCCTTCTACAACTCTATCTTGTTGAGGTGTGTATGGCGTATTATTCTACCATGATATACCACACTTCTTACCGAACTCTTCAAATTCCTTCTTGTAGAACTCCCCACCATTATCTGTCCTCAACACCTTTATCTTCTTCTCTGTCTGGTTTTCCAGCAGAGCCTTAAATTCTTTAAATCTGTCAAAGACTTCAGATTTCTTCCTCAAGAAATATATCCATGTATTCCTTGAGAAGTCATCTATGAATGAAACATAGTACACAGACTTACCTAGTGATGGAACCGACACAGGTCCAAACACATCACTGTGCACAAGCTCTAATATCTTGCTTGCCCTCTTCGCACTAGAAGGAAAAAACACCCGATTCTTCTTCCCATATACACAATATTCACAGAAATCGAAATCCAAGGAGCTATTAGACATACCTTCTACCATACCATTTCCATGCAATATCTGAAGGCCCTTCTGTCCTATATGTCCAAGCCTTTGATGCCATAGCATGGTATTTTCTCCAGAGACCGCTAGGCTTTCCACTCCACTTTTGGGAACCACAGAACCGTTGCACCTATTAATAACAATGCTACCCTAAAGCTTGTACAGAGTCCCAATCTGAACTCCCTGCATTAATACCACTGCTCCCTGAACCATCTTATAGGTATCTTTCTCGAACACTGTTTTTACACCTGCATCATCCATCTTGCTTACACAAATCAAATTTTTGGCCGAAGCATGAATGTGCAGAGCACTAGGAAGTGTTCTAATCCTTCCACCTTACAGCTTTAGCTTGAATTTTCCACGTCCAACGATTCTGGCCTTCCTATCATCACCTAAGAAGACATCATCGCCATCATATTTCTCATACTTTCAGAACCACTCCCTATGAGGAGTGAAGTGAAAGGATGCACCCAATTCAATCAACCATGACTCATGATCTACATGTGTATTTGAAGAAGAAGCCAAATACACATCCCCACCTTCATCCAAGGTGGTTTTTTTCTCTGCATAAGGAGCATCATCAGATCCCTTTCCTTTCTCAGGAGCTTTAAATCTGCAGTCCTTTTTTTAGTGCCCTTCCTTTCCGCATTTCCAGCACACCTTTACAAACTTTCCAGGAGATTTAGAGCTCCCTCTAGATTTAGATCTCCCACTCGAAACCTTATTCTTGTTTATGTTCTGGGACCTTCCTCGTACAGATAAGGCATCTCCATTCTAACCCTCCATATTTATCTATCTCATTTCCTCCTACAGCAAGGCTGAGACAATGTCATCAAAATTCAAGGCAGTTGTATTGCTACCTGTTGCAATAACCAGGTTGTCCCACAAATTTAGTAGAGAACACAACAAACTGATGCACTTATCTTCATCTCATATTTTAATATCAAAAAATGATAGTTGGCTTACCACAGTATTGAAGGCATTCAGATGCTCTATCACTAATTCCCTATCCTTCATCCTCAGGTTATACAGCTTTTTCTGTAGGAAAATTTTATTCACCAGATACTTAGATTGGTACAATGTCCCCAACTTGTACCACAAGGTCTTCATCGTAGCTTCCCCAGATACATTCAACAATACTAAATTTGAGACACGCAACCATATTGTGCTCTTTGCCTTCCGATCCAGCTTCTTCTAGTCTTCATATGACATTTCCATTAGTTTAGTACCCGAATATACCGCAATCCACTAATCTTTATCCACCAGCAGATCCTCCATCTTGAGGTTCCACAACTCAAAACTCTGACCATTAAATTTCTCGATCTCTATCTTCCTGTCGCTCGCCATCTTCTTTCACCGCAAGAATCAATCACGCAGATCTCCCACTGAACAGGGTCTACCTCAGGCCCGAGTAAAAAACCCTTAGCAGCAAAGGCGTCCCCTTGAAGCCGAAACTGCTCCAATACCAAATGTAGGTTTTAACCCTGTACAGAAATTATCTGCAAACAAACCTTAAAAACAGAAAATAAACAATAACAAGAGCATAAAACATAAAACAGATATACACAGAGATTTTCCCCTGGATCCCAAATCAAGACGACCAACTTGATTTTTCATTATATTCCTTTTACTATTACAACGCATATATATACATGCCAAAGCATACATAAAACCCAATCCATTAACCTTGGATTAGAACATAACCATAGGGTGAAAATGTGAAGTTGGGAAACACTTTTTGCCCTTTTTTGACGTTGAAAATTGTAATTTTCTATGATTTTCAACTTCAACTCCACTAAACTCATATTTTTATTGCAAATTATGCTTTGACATAAAAACAAGAATTGTAGAGAATTGTCTTACCTCCATACCCATATTTAAAAAAAAAATATATTGACATATAGAGGGGTAAATTTCTTGTTTACTAACTGCATATACTTGAAATTTTCAGGCAAACATAAATAGTCACTTTATTATCCTTTACTTTTTTTAGGGAAGGTTATTCATTTTTTGGAAAAAAACCATAGCATCATAATCTGCATATATTGCACTAGTGCACAAACTATTTTTCGGTAATTTTCGGATTAAATCACTATTTTTTATTATTTTTTGAAATGGATGAAGACAAAAAAACAGTGATGTTTCAGTACATTTTATTATCCTTTGATTTTCTTTTCAATGTGATCGTCAATAATAAAAATGAGAGTACCCTTTTGAAGTAGACAGGGAGAGGAAGTGCAGTATGATTTTTTTGAATTTTTTGGTGTCCTCGTTTGAAAGTTATTGAATTTTCATTCAGTGCAATTTTTCGAACAATGAAATTCCACAGTGACACAGTTTAGTAAAAAATTAATAAAAAATTGAATTTTTGAATGAAACTCCACAAATCTCATATCATCAGAAACTAGATTCAGAGATGAATCTAATGGTACTTTTTCTGACATATAACATTTTGTTTTTGTAGGTGTTCTGCCCCTCCAAAGTTGCAGGTTCCTGAAAACTGCAAAATTTTCTGTGTTTTTCGTTGATCAGAAACTCTCGGCCGAGATAATGTCTCGGACGAGAAATTTATAAAACTCTCGACCGAGATTTTAACCCACCTAAAGTTACATTTAAATGCACGGCCAAACTCTCGGCCGAAAGTTTAAAAAACTCTAGGACGAGAGTTTGCGCCCGAGAGTTTACCCGATGAAACTCTCGGCCGAGAGTTTAGAAAACTCTCATATGAGAGTTTTAGAAACTCTCATCCGAGAGTTTTAGAAACTCTCATCCGAGAGTTTTATTCCTATAATAAAACACAAAAAAATTTAAGTTTTTAGAATTGGTACGTTATATAATTTAAATAGTACTGTATTAAAATTTAAAAATGATATAAAATAATAAAATTATAATTTTATTTTAAATTATTTTATTATTATTAATGATAAAAAATACATGAAGATTTAATTAAATAAAATTTGTTACAATATTTTGTAATATCAATGTTATATAAAAAACTAAAAATATTTTTATATAAAACTAATTGATATATTAATATAAATAAAATAAAATTCTAAAACATAAATCAAAATAAAAACAACTATATATAATTTATATAACATTTTTTTTGAAGTTAATGAATAAATTTAAATTTAAAAAACAATTGACTAAATGCAATGAGGTGATAAAGGAGACAACGCATAGCACCTTAATATCGTTATAAATTCTTGGAAATCTCGATAAATTTTTGAAGTAAGATGAGCTTCTTGGAATGGGTCACTTTATCTTCCACTTCAGTTTCACACAATTAACTTGAAAGGAAGTCTATTTTTCTAGGTATGGATGTAAGGGAATGAACAATATTATTTGAACATTGAGTGAGATGCCCTTCTTGGAATGGGTCCTCCTATATTCCACTTTATTTTCACAAGATTAAATTGAAATGAAGTTTATTTTCCTAGGTATGAATGTAAGGGGATAAAGAATATTATCTGAAAAGGAAATGAACGTTAAGTTTGACATTCCAAGCAGAAGTGTATGGGATTGGAGAATTATGTTATTGCAGAAAACTAACCCTTGACCCCTTAAACCCTAATTCCTAACCCCTAAACCCTTAACCCCCTAAACCTTAAACCTCTAAACCCTTAACCCCTAACCCATTTACCCCCACTAAACCTCTAAATCCCTAACCCATTTACCCCCACTAAACCTCTAAATCCCTAACCCATTTAACCCCTAAACCCTTAACCCGTACCCCTAACACGTTAACCCCTAACCCATTTAAGCACCTAAACCCCAAAACCCCTAACTCCTAACCCCTAAAATACTTAACTGCTAAATCCCCTAACCCCCTAAACCTCTAAACCAATCCTAACCCATTTAATCCCCTAAACCTCAAAACCCCTAACCCCTTAAACCCTAATTCCCAACCCATAACCCTTGACCCCTTAAACCCTATTTCTTAACCCCTAAACCCTTAACCCCTAACCCCTTAAACCCTAATTCCCAACCCCTAACCAATTCAACACCATAAACCCCTAAAAACCTAACCCATTTAAGTGTTTATTCCATTTAACCCCAAAAACCCTAACCCCTAACCCCTAAAATCCTTCACTGCTAAATCCCCTAAACCTCTAAACCTATAACCCATTTAACCCCCTAAACCCTAAACCTCTAAACCCTTAACCCCTAACCCCTTAAACCCTAAGTCCCAACCCCTAACCAATTCAACACCCTAAACCCCTAAAAACCTAACCCATTTAACCCTATTAACCCCTAACTTCTAACCCCTAAAATCCTTAACTGCTAAATCCCCTAACCCCCTAAACCTCTAAACCAACCCTAACCCATTTAACCCCCTAAAACCTAAACCTATAACCCCTTAAACCCTAATTCCCAACCCATAACCCATTCAACCCCTTAAACACCTAAACCTCTAACCCATTAACCCTTGACCTCTTAAACACTAATTCCTAACCCTTAACCCATTTAACCCCCTAGACCCTAAACCTATAAACCCTTAACCCCTAACCCATTTACGCCTACTAAACCTCTAAAACCCTAACCCATTTAACCCCTAAACCTCTAAACCCTTAACCCCTACCCCTAACTCGTTAACCCCTAACCCATTTAAGCCCTTAAACCCCAAAACCCCTAACCCCTTAAACCCTAATTCCCAACCCATAACCCTTGACCCCTTAGACCCTAATTCCTAACCCCTAAACCCTTAAGCCCTAATTCCCAACAACTAACCAATTCAACACAGTAAACCCCTAAAAACCTAACCCATTTAAGTGTGGATTCCATTTAACCCCCAAAACCCTAACCCCTAACCCCTAAAATCCTTCACTGCTAAATCCCCTAACCCCCTAAACCTCTAAACCTGTAACCCATTTAACCCCCTAAACCCTAAACCTCTAAATCCTTAACACTTAACCCCTAAAACCCTAATTCCCAACCCCTAACCAATTAGACACCCTAAACCCCTAAAAACCTAACCCATTTAACCCCATTAACCACTAACTTCTAACCCCTAAAATCCTTAACTGCTAAATCCCCTAACCCCCTAAACCTCTAAACCAACCCTAACCCATTTAAACCCCTAAACCCAAAACCTATAACACCTTAAACCCTAATTCCCAACCCATAACCCATTCAACCCCTTAAACACCTAAACCTCTAACCCCTTAACCCTTGACCCCTTAAACCCTAATTCCTAACCGGGCTAACCCATTTAACCCCCTAAACATAACTCATTTAAGTGTGGATTCCATTTAACCCCCAAAACCCTAACCCCTAAACCCTAAAATCCTTCGCTGCTAAATCTTGTAACCCCCTAAACCTCTAAACCTATACCCCATTCAACCCCCTAAACCCTAAACTTCTAAACCCTTAACCCCTAACCCCTTAAACCATAATTCCCAACCCATAACCCTTGACCCCTTAAACCCTAATTCCTAACCCCTAAACCCTTAACCCCCTAAACCTCTAAACCCTTAACCCCCAAACCATTTACCCCTACTAAACCTCTAAATCCCTAACCCATTTAACCCCTAAAACCTAAACGTCTAAACCCTTAACCCCTACCCCTAACTTGTTAACCCTTAACCCATTTAAGCCCCAAAACCCCAAAACCCCTAACCCCTTAAACCCTAATTCCCAACCCATAACCCTTGACCCCTTAAACCCTAATTCCTAACCCCTCAACCCTTAACCCCTAATCCCTTAAACCCTAATTCCTAACCCCTAACCAATTCAACACCCTAAACCCCTAAAAACCTAACCCATTTAAGTGTGGATTCAATTTAACCCCCAAAAACCTAACCCCTAACCCCTAAAATCCTTCACTGCTAAATCCTTTAAACCCCTAAACCTCTAACCTGTAACCCATTTAACCCCCTAAACCCTAAACCTCTAAACCCTTAACCCCTAACCCCTAAAACCCTAATTCTGAACCCCTAACCAATTCAACACCCTAAACTCCTAAAAACCTAACCCATTTAACTCCATTAACCCCTAACTTCTAACCTCTAAAATCCTTAACTGCTAAATCCCCTAACCCCCTAAACCTATAACCCCTTAAACCCTAATTCCCAACCCATAACCCATTCAACCCCTTAAACACCTAAACCTCTAACCCCTTAAACCCTAATTCCTAACCCCTAACCCATTTAACGCCCTAAAACTTAAACCTCTAAACCCTTAACCCCTACCCCTAACCCATTAACCCCTAACTTCTAACCCCTAAAATCCTTAATTGCTAAATCCCCTAACCCCCTAAACCTATAAACCAACCCTAACCAATTTAACCCCCTAAACCCTAAACCTATAACCCCTTAAACCCTAATTCCCAACCCATAGCCCATTCAACCCCTTAAACACCTAAACCTCTAACCCCTTAACCCTTGACCCCTTAAACCCTAATTCCTAACCCCTAACCCATTTAACCTCCTAAACCCTAAACCTCTAAACCTTAACCCCTAACCCATTTACCCCCACTAAACCTCTAAACCCCTAACCCATTAAACCCCTAACCCATTTAACCCTTAAACCCTAAACCTCTAAACCCTTAACCCCTACCCCTAACACATTTAAGCCCCTAATTCCCAACCCCTAACCAATTCAACACCATAAACCCCTAAAAACCTAACCCATTTAAGTGTGGATTCCATTTAACCCCCAAAACCCTAACCCCTAACCCCTAAAATCCTTCACTGCTAAATCCCCTAACCCCCTAAACCTCTAAAATTGTAACCCATATAACCCCCTAAACCCTAAACCTCTAAACCCTTAACCCCTAACCCCTTAAACCCTAATTCCAAACCCATAACCCTTGACACCTTAAACCATAATTCCTAACCCCTAAACCCTTATCCCCCTAAACCGTAAACCTCTAAACCCTTAACCCCTAACCCATTTACCCCCACTAAACCTCTAAACCCCTAACCCATTTAACCCTTAAACCCTAAACCTCTAAACCCTTAACCCCTACCCCTAACACATTTAAGCCCCTAATTCCCAACCCCTAACTAATTCAACACCGTAAACCCCTAAAAACCTAACCCATTTAAGTGTGGATTCCATTTAACCCCCAAAACCCTAACCCCTAACCCCTAAAATCCTTCACTACTAAATCCCCTAACCCCCTAAACCTCTAAACTTGTAACCCATTTAACCCCCTAAACCCTAAACCTCTAAACCCTTAACCCCGAACCCCTAAAACCCTAATTCCCAACCCCTAACCAATTAGACACCCTAAACCCCTAAAAACCTAGCCCACTTAACCCCATTAACCACTAACTTCTAACCCCTAAAATCCTTAACTGCTAAATCCCCTAACCCCCTAAACCTCTAAACCAACCCTAACCCATTTAACCCTGTAAACCCAAAACCTATAACCCCTTAAACCCTAATTCCCAACCCTTAACCCATTCAACCCCTTAAACACCTAAAGCTCTAACCCATTAACCCTCGACCCCTTAAACACTAATTCCTAACCCTTAACCCATTTAACCCCCTAAACCCTTAAGGGTTTAGGGGTTAGGAATTAGGGTTTAAGGGGTCAAGGTTTATGGGTTGAGAATTAAGGGTTAGGGGTTTTGGGGTTTAAGGGCTTAAATGGGTTAGGGGTTAACGAGTTAGGGGTAGGGGTTAAGGGTTTAGAGGTTTAGCGTTTAGGGGTTAAATGGGTTAGGGGTTTAGAGGTTTAGTGGGGGTAAATGGGTTAGGGGTTAAGGGTTTAGAGGTTTAGGGTTTAAGGGGTTAAATGGGTTAAGGGTTAGGAATTAGTGTTTAAGGGGTCAAGGGTTAATGGGTTAGAGGTTTAGGTGTTTAAGGGGTTGAATGGGTTATGGGTTGGGAACTAGGGTTTAAGGGGTTATAGGTTTAGGGTTTAGGGGGTTAAATGGGTTAGGGTTGGTTTAGAGGTTTAGGGGGTTAGGGGATTTAGCAGTTAAGGATTTTAGGGGTTAAAAGTTAGGGGTTAATAGGGTTAAATGGGTTAGGTTTTTCGGGGTTTAGGGTGTTGAATTCGTTAGAGGTTGGGAATTAGGGTTTAAGGGGTTAGGGGTTAAGGGTTTAGAGGTTTAGGGTTTAGGGGGTTAAATGGGTTATAGGTTTAGAGGTTTAGGGGATTTAGCAGTGAAGGATTTTAGGGGTTAGGGGTTAGGGTTTTGGGGGTTAAATGGAGTAAACACTTAAATGGGTTAGGTTTTTAGGGGTTTAGGGTGTTGAATTGGTTAGGGGTTGGGAATTAGGGTTTAAGGGGTTAGGGGTTAAGGGTTTAGGGTTTAGGAAATAAGGTTTAAGGGGTCAAGGGTTATGGGTTGGGAATTAGGGTTTAAGGGGTTAGGGGTTTTGAGGTTTAGGGGGTTAAATGGGTTAGGATTGGTTTAGAGGTTTAGGGGGTTAGGGGATTTAGCAGTTAAGTATTTTAGGGGTTAGGAGTTAGGGGTTTTGGGGTTTAGGTGCTTAAATGGGTTTGGGGTTAACGTGTTAGGGGTAGGGGTTAAGGGTTTAGGGGTTAAATGGGTTAGGGATTTAGAGGTTTAGTGGGGGTAAATGGGTTAGGGGTTAAGGGTTTAGAGGTTTAAGGTTTAGGGGTTAGGAATTAGGGTTTAAGGGGTCAAGGGTTAGTTTTCTGCAATAACATAATTCTCCAATCCCATACACTTCTGCTTGGAATGTCACACTTAACATTCATTTCCTTTTCTGATAATATTCTTTATCCCCTTACATCCATACCTAGGAAAATAAACTTCATTTCAATTTAATCTTGTGAAACTAAAGTGGAATATAGGAGGACCCATTCCAAGAAGGGCATCTCACTCAATGTTCAAATAATATTGTTCATTCCCTTACAACCATACCTAGGAAAATAGACTTCCTTTCAAGTTAATTGTGTGAAACTGAAGTGGAAGATAAAGTGACCCATTCCAAGAAGCTCATCTCACTTCAAAAATTTCTCGAGATTTCCAAGAATTTATAATGATATTAAGGTGCTATGCATTGTCTCCTTTATCACCTCATTACATTTAGTCAATTGTTTTTTAAATTTAAATTTATTCATTAATTTCAAAAAAAATATTATATAAATTATATATAGTTGTTTTTATCTTGATTTATGTTTTAGAATTTTATTTTATTTATATTAATATATCAATTAGTTTTATATAAAAATATTTTTAGTTTTTTATATAACATTGATATTACAAAATAGTGTAACAAATTTTATTTAATTAAATCTTCATGTATTTTTTATCATTAATAATAATAAAATAATTTAAAATAAAATTATAATTTTATTATTTTATATCATTTTTTAATTTTAATAAAGTACTATTTAAATTATATAACATACCAATTCTAAAAACTTAAAATTTTGTGTGTTTTATTATAGGAATAAAACTCTCGGATGAGAGTTTTCAAAACTCTCATACGAGAGTTTTCAAAACTCTCATACGAGAGTTTTCAAAACTCTCACGAGAGTTTTTAAAACTCTCGTCCGAAAGTATTCCCGAGAGTTTCCGTCAATAAAACTCTCAAACGAGAAAATGCATAAATCTAATCCGAGAGATTTTTAACTCCGGTTAAACCCAATAAAACTCTCGGATGAGAGTTTTTTAAATTCTCAGTCGAGAAATAGAGTTGACTATTTTCTCGGACGAGAAATTAAAAATTTCTCCCATATTCTAGCCGTCCGCCAAAAAGTGTTTCCCAACTTCGCGATTTCACCTTATGCTGGAGAACTTCTTCTCCCTGCGGCTAATCAACTTTGGCAAACTAATTCAATACATTAAATGAAATAGAGTTTAATATTGATGTCTCTATAATGTATATTCATTTATAGAACACACTTCTACAAATCATAAGGCTATTTTTTTGTTGAAACTATGCCGTAATAGTTGGTTATGTACAACATTCCTATTGTGAGGGACGATTTTCTGTAAAGTAATTGGTATTATCAGTATTTACATGTATTTGACATGATATCGTCATAAAGGTTACTTCTATTTCATGATATGTATATATATTTTGCACTTCCAGTGACAAGTGCCTTCGTTTATGTTTATTTATAATATTGTGTTTGGTCCTTGCCAAACCTATTATTAATGGTAAATATCATACACTCAGTTCTATTTTTAAATTAATAATTTTTTTTTGGTGACGTTTTCCCTATCGCATATTTTTTCTATGAATTTATTTTAATCTCCATATCCATGAGTCGTAAAGGTTAATATTCCACCGAATAAAAGAGGACTGGACCCAGGTTCTCGTTCACCTAGAACCAGGGTCTCAACCTCTCTGTCAGGATACTAGTTATTATTCGTGATTTAGCTTTTTTATTCCTCTTGTCTTCTCACTAAAATTTTCAATAATATTTATTTTGAACTAGGGTTTGTTTTTCTTTTTACAGTACAGTCTCAGGCATTAATCCCCTTGTTCTATGTTGTTTCCCTATACATCCAACAAATACTTTGCTATTGCGGCTTGTCCTTCTTTCGTTTTTCATTACCAATTGGTACTTGAAAAGTCTAGCCGACCAAACCTACAGTTGTATGGCCCCAATAGTCTCTTTAATAGTCGGCACAACGCACAGTCCCGTAGAACCATCAGTAACGTATGGTTCGATATTTCTTTATTTTAGTTTCATCAATTGGTTAGTAAGCATTTAAGCTCAATTTAATTTTTACTTGAAATATAACTTTCAACTAACTATACAGGTAAGTTACATTATTCATGCCCAACCTCATGCACCCTTTATTTAATAGTATAACTAAAATCCCTCCTATAGGAATAAATAACCAATCATACAAGTCATCCCATTTATTATCAAAGAATAAAAAATATTCGTACACAAACTATATATATAATTGACAGGACACTTATCTCAAACACACAAGACTAATCTGGTCCACCCAACCTTGATAAGGAAAATTATGTTCTCTTCTTTCCTCCGAGCTCCACACCAAAGCAGTAGAAAACAATTTTCAACAAAAAACATTGTTAGGCATCAAGACCGCAATCTAGCCTTAATTTATTGTCTAAGTAGAGTTCCATTGGCTTTTGTCTATCTCTGACTACCTCTATCACAATATCCTTCCATTCTCAGACCTCTTCCCTTTTCGTTTCTTAGAACATAACCATGTTTTCCTCCTTGAGGTTCCTTTTTTTCTCTTGAGAATAAGGTAATTGTTTATTTAACTGCTTCTAACTTCTTGAGGTGTTAGAATTCATTTTTCTTGGATAGTCTTCTTGAATTCAATTTTTTTCATATTATAAAATAATAATTATTATTATTTTTCAAACAATTTTATAAATTTTTACTGCATCTTATCAGTCTTTACCATAAAACTAAATTAAATTTAAATTAAATGTTCATACCTTAATACGATCTTGGGGTGTCACATCTTCCCCCCGTGAGGCAATACACTGTCCTCGATGTTTACACTTGTCCCTGGAAGAATTACGGATAGGCATGTCTCATGAAGTATTCTTCTTCCCATGTGCCTCTTCTCGGCTTAATTTCCTCCACTGCACCTTAACCTTGATGATAGCTCATCTCTGCAACATTGCTTCTCTCCAAACTAGGATGCGTACAGGTTCTATTAGGAATTCCTCATCTGGTTCGACTTGAATTTTTTTAGGTCCCTATATTACTGTTATAGTCCCTTATTATTGTTATTGTAACCCCCTTATTGTTATTATTGTACCCCTGTAACCCCCATATTGTTATTATTGTGCCCTTAAATTATTATTGTTAGGTCGGCTAGGATTACATTATGGCCCCACTTGGATTACATTGTGGCCCCATGGACTCCTATATATAGAAAGGAGGTTTTGTAATTTGTATCATCCAAGAATTTTTCATTCATGTAATTTATTGGAGGTTTCCCCCTCGAAGTGGCTTATTTATAAGGCGTTGATATCTTTTTTCTTCTATTTTTGGAGCTGGTTTCCGAACACTTGGTATCAGAGCTTTGGATTCTAGGGTTTCGCTACTCCAAATAGGTGAGCATGGAATTTTTGATATAATTTTTTGCTACGAAGATTCAAAAGCTGAAATTTTTAGATTGTGAAGCGGAAATCCTGAGGAACATTATCGCAAAATTTCAGAGCTTGGTTCACAATATTTTCGGAGATATGATCTGTGGAAGTTAGGTCCTTTTGCAGGCTCCTGAATTTCACTTAAAAAGGTCAATGCAGAAGTTACGCTATAAATTTTTTTCCACGAAGGTTCAGAAGATGAAATTTTTAGAGTGCAAAACCAAAATCCTGAGGAACATCTTCACAAAATTTCAGAGCTTGGTTTGCAATATTGTTGGAGATATGACATGTGGAAGTTAGGTCTTTTTCAGGCTCCTAAATTTCATCTCAAAGAGGTGATCATGGGAAAATCTTCATAACTCTCTCTCTGAGCATCAGATTGGAATTCTGTAAAAATTGATTGGAAGTACACAGACTATAGTTTCCTTTCTGTAAATTTTAGAGCCAAAGGAGAAAAAAGTAACACATGGAAAGCCATACAAGTTCACTCTACTGAACGAGTCCATAATTAGGTCATTGTGGGAGATTGGAAATAGATTTGCCTTGAATAATCCAAATCAAGTCATACCTATGGCAATTGAAAGAAGATCTAGGGGGCTACGTCAGGGCCTAATTTGAGATATTGAAGATCCAAAATCACTGAGATAATTCAGTTTCAATATAAAGCTCCTCAAAATCAAGAAAAAGGTGTGTATTTTTTTTTTTCAAATTGCATAAGTCTTATTTGAAAAATCAGCTTTAATTGATTCCAAAGGCCTATTGAGCATAGATTTCAGTATTGGGTTCTAAAATGCCTCCTAAAAAGAATTCAACAACTACTAAGCCCCTCCGAGTACTCTACTATGACTCATGAAGATGAAGAATTGTAGCATGACACTATAAGGAAAAGACCCTCTAGCAGAGGTTATAAAGGAGGTTTTTAGTGTTATAAAATTGGCCAAAATTGTCAAAAAAACATATGCTACCACATTCGTTTATGGTAACAGAGGTTTTGGTGGAGCGTTTAATGGAAATTCAACACAACTAAAAAAAAATGGGCGGCTGGAGGTTATTACAGATGTTTTTTCATCGGTGCTCTTATCACGTTTTAACGTACTGGTGCG
Organism: Pinus albicaulis; assembly: GCA_034641835.2. Classification (NCBI taxonomy): domain Eukaryota; kingdom Viridiplantae; phylum Streptophyta; class Pinopsida; order Pinales; family Pinaceae; genus Pinus; species Pinus albicaulis. The sequence continues at coordinate 869,276,041 of CM076572.1, forward strand.
TATCGGTAGACAGCGCACCGAGGCGGTTGAAGGAGAATGCACTAGGCCGTTAAGGAAAACAACAAAATCAGGCCTGCTGTAGGTGATACAATGCACGGGGCCGTTCTAATTGGTCTTTGGATTTGATTGGTGCCCATAGGTCGTATAAGCGCACCAGTGCATGTATCTTTATGAGGCACCGGTGCTTCGTATCACAGAAAGGAACCGAGATTTATAATTCGTATCGGTATTCGTGCAGTGCACATGGAATCTACAAATGAACCGGTGCTTATAGATACATAAACGCTCTGGTGCGCAGTATCACACAAACACATCGATATTTATAACTGGAATTGGTATTAGTGCGGTGCCCATAGAATCATAAATGCACCGGTGCGTCTAGACACATAAACGCACCATTTTTCATATTTTTTTTTTTAAGAAACATCCACCTCTGACAGTCCAATTATTGTGATTGTTTTAAATTCATTATTCATTAAAAGTTGACACATCTTATAACAATACTCATATTAATTACATTTTTATTAATGCATTTGAATGTGTTGTTCGGATTAATTTGTTATATCATATCAGAATTATTTCGGTTTTTTAAAATTCATTATTCATCAAAAGTCGACATATATATGTATAATCTTATAACAATATTCATATGAATTAAATTTTTATTAGTGCACTTGAGAATGACAATGGAGAACGCAATAGAATAAATTAAAACATATTTTATGACTATATATACATATATATATATATATATATATATATATATATATATATATATATATATATCTGTGTGTGTGTGTGTGTGTGTGTGAATAAGAGAGTCTTTATCATACAAAATGGGACAATTATTCGTATCCCTTTGTCTTTCAATTGGGACACTATGTCCATTGTATTAAACAAAATGTCTGATTTCACAGGCATATTTCAAAAAATAAAATGCCTTGCTTTGCTATCCAAATTACATAGTGATTATCATTCTTCGCTTGAACTGTTGTCACTACTAGAGCTACTTCCATGACTTAGGTTATTTTCAGGAATGTTGTGTTCACGGCGTTGATTGTTTTCTTCTTCTTCACTTTCCATCTACAAGCATAAAAATAAACTGAAATGAGTGTATATACATTGGTGAGAATAATGAAAATTCCAATATTAAATAATATACATCAATGTGAATCGAAAATAAAAATGACATACCATAGCAACAATTGACTCATAAACTATACACATTCTTTCACAACCATGTACCATGCCATCTTTCAAAATTTCATCTGTTAGCGCAGTTCCATACTTTGTTTCCTGCAAGTTTTATACCCCATAACAAATCATATATTTAATATAAAATATGTTTTTGTTCTATTAAATATAGACAGAGCTAATTAAAAGAAGATCAATAGATGCTTACAAATTCCACAATTAAATTCTGATACACCAACATATACTCACAACCCATATTTAACCCAATTTCAATCAATTCGTCTGATGGTTCTTCTTTGTATGTTAGCACTTGTTTGAATACATTCAATGATGATTTTTGTAAAACAACTTAAAAAATTCAAAAATGAAATCTAGTTAAGTTGTTATAAGGAAGTAACTATTACTCACACACTTAGATATCAACCATTTTCTTCCTTGTTGTCCTGTTTTATGTGCTAAATGGGTTCCATTTTCTTTTCTTTTCTGCAAGAAAATTCTTGAAAATTAATATTTAATGTTAAATTGTTTATTTATTGTACCTAATGATTGAAAAATTCAATGATTACATATTACATTTGAAGCACGTTGTTGTATTAATTCCACTAGATCCCTCAAACTTTTTAAAAAGTTTTCCCCCTTTTGTTAACTTCCAACACCATTCCATATGATCCAAGGAGCAATTCATTTTCATTTTCATGTTCTATTTTTTTTCTTTTCTTAGAACAACATTCCTTTTCTGATTTGTTGGTCCCTGTAGAACATTAAATAGACGTGAATTATTAAACTGTTTGACACATTATATCTAATAATTTTAAGTATATTAATAATGATAATTAAAAAAGGAAACTCATATTGGATCGATAGTATTGTTTCATTCACTTGATTCATCTTTTTGCAATTTTTCCATTAAACTTTTACGCTCTTCTAGTTGTAGATCAGAAATAATCATATCGAGCTTCATCATTTTGTGGCTCTGCATGATACACAGTAAATAATACATATTATTTAAAGTTACATATAGTTCAAAAATAATATTTTTTATAAATAATTTACAAAGAACTTTCCTTTTTTGCTATTCTTGATGTGTTAACAATATTTTTGTTACTTGATATCTTTTCAGTCATTTCTTTATCAATCTGAAACCTGTAGCATATCATTCATTAATATATTTATAAATAAATTCTTAACTTTTTAGGTATAAAATAAATCTCGAGACACCAGTGCACCTTTCATGAAATCTGCACCACCGCCGATGCATGGATATATTAACAACGCACCGCAAAACAGTATAATACATTGTACGGTGCATTAGGTATTATAAACGAACCACAAAAATAGTGTAATAGACCTAACGGTGCGTGGGGTATTATAAACGCACTGTAAAAATGATGTAATACACCGTACGGTGCTTTCCTAGTTAAAGAGAGCAACGATGCCCTATTTCAGATTTGGTGCACGGATTTAAAAAAATGTTTTCAATTTTTTTACGACACAAAACTTGCACGGTGCACTGTAATAATATAGAGCACTGGTGCGGTGGCGTATGCAGGGCACACCGATAAAGAGAAATCAATTTTTTCAAAAATTCACGCAATGGCCGAATGGATTAGGATCCGACTATGCAAGTCGTCCCGTGGGTTGGACGTCAATCTAAAATAAAAACCCTAATTTTGAAATCATAGAAACAGGGAGAAGAAAGGGAAAAACAAAGAAATGAAGCATTCAGGGTAAAAATGGATAAAACTGCAGGAAAAAAAAAAAACTACAGAAAAAAAGTAAAAAAAAAAGAATTAAATTTAATCACGAAATGGTTTGAAATTCTATGATAAAGGGCTTGAATCACTAGAGTTTTGGTTTTTGATTGTTTGAATACTTTTGTTCGAACGTATTTCGCCATCCACAGTGCCCTCATGCTCTCTTGCTCCAGGTCTGTCTCCTGCAAAATCTGACTAGATATTTTTAGCAAAAATAGTGAAATAATGAAAAGTGTTTAGTATTTAAAGAATTATTTTATCAAATTAGATTTTCGAAAATATTTTGCCGCCCATTTTTCAAATTGCCGCTTTTTTTTAACTCAAACAAAATAGAGTTGCATTTTTTTTATTTGCTTTTATTCGTTTCTGGTGCTCGGAAATGTGACGCACCAGTGCGTTGTATTAATACGACGCACCGGGGCCTGTTAGGATGATAAGCACACCGGAATTTTAAAGTTTTTTTTTTATGTATGTAAGATCATAATAAAATAATGATAATTATAATGTACATGAGTTTATTTTCATTATTTTCTAAACTTTATATATGTAAGATCATAATAAAATAAAAATAATTATAAGGTGCATGAATTTATTTTCATTATTTTCTAAACTTTATGTTGCAAAAATTTGTATTATTCTAGATTTGTTATTTTACAATTATTTGCGAATTTACAAATTTAAATATTTTAATAAAATCATTTCACATTAATACAATTAAATTTTTCACATTAATAGAATTAAAATTTTACATACAATTACATTAGTTAAAATTACAATTACAATTTTACATTAATTTCACATACATGAATCGATTAGAATTACAATTACAATTTTAATTTTACATAAAATTACATTTACAATTTTAAATATAATTACATTTACAATTACAATTACACTTTTACAAATATTTTACAGACAATTCAATTAAAATTACAGTTACAAATACAATTACATTTATAATTTTACATAGAATTACATTTACAATTACAATTACAATTTTACAAATATTTTACATACAATTCAATTAAAATTACAAATACAATTACAATTTGCGAAATTTACATACAATTACAATTTTACAATTTTTCATATATGCAATTACAATCATTTCAAAATAAATTAAATATTACAATTACAATTAAAATTTTGCATTAATAAATATTTTACATACAAGTACACTTAAATTACAATTAGTACAAATACAGATACAATTTTACAATTTTATATAAAATTAAAATTTAAATTACAATTACATTCACGACATAATATTTAATAAATACCATGGTCATTTAATAATATTAAATGAATTAATAAACATCATGAAGATTATGATAACCATTGTAAAAACATCATATTCTAACCATTAAATGATCATCATCATGAAAATTAAGTACAACTGCAACATGAACATAAAATACATGGACTATATATATATATAATTGAATAATGTTAAAAATATACAACTGTAATATAAATTTCATGGATCAGGCGCTGGTGGTAGTAGAACAACTTCAATAACACTATTACAAGTGGATGCGGCCTACTTAGTAAAGCTGGGTGCAACCTCGATAGTCAATGGTCGACTAGCCTACTCTGATCATGATGACCACTAGTACTGATGGATGCATCCACTGGTGGTAGTACAACATGATCAATATGAGGCGCAGCAGTATTGGAGGCCTACTCAGTCAATAATACTGCAGCCTCGATGGTCGATGGTCCAGCCTACTCATGATGATCATGACTAGTACTCATGAAGGATGCTGCAAGCTGTTGACTGGACGTGGCTGATGGTCCAACCTCATCTCCATGATGACTAGTGTTAGATGCTGCTAGTGGAGCCTCATGTTGATCATCAGGCACACCGCAAGGTGAATGATCACGAGATGCATCTGAGTCGCTACTCGCGGACTGTCCATCACGTGCCACAGCTCAACTACGCCTATAGCTATGGATAATCCTCCTCAATCACGTAACAACTATCGTAGCTCCTACGACATGATGCATCAGGATGTACATGTCATGCAGCATGCCTCTCCACATCCGTAGCAGTCTATCATCACCTCGTGTCTCTCTGTAATGAGCGGGCATAATGCCTGCATCTGAAATCAATCCACAGAGTTGGCTGCCCAGCTCCATCTGGTATCTACTCTTAGGTCGACCATGCTTAGAAAAAGGTGGTACTGTTGCACCATGAGGCGGAGGATCTGCACATCTCTCTATTGCGCCACCAGCCTCATCCTCCGCCGCATCAGCCATCTCCTGATCGTAATCATGAGGATCGACACCTTGATCATGTGGTGGATCCGACATCTCATCGCCATCAAAAGAGCCAATGTTTGCAAAATATATACAAGTACACAACAATAATTAGACAATTTAATTACACAATTTAATAAAAACAAGTTAAAGAACATGTTAGAATAAATATAAATAAAACTATAATAATACCTCTATCATCTGGCGGCTCATCAGGAGTGAAGATGATGTTGGGACACCCTCGCCAATCTAGTCCAGCATAAGGACATGGGACCATAATGAAGGGATGCAGCCCACCAAAACTAGCTAGTAAGTCTAGCGAATCATTGTATATCCTCGCTAGAAACATAGTGTCTCCCCTCTTGGGCATCATATGCCTCCACATGTGCATCCAGGCCTCGAACATCGGCCTATGAGGCTATCAAACAAAACTAGGTATCATCTCTGGAAACCTCTCCAAAAATAAACAAAACAGCTCTGAAGAAAAAGGGAAGTTGACCCTCCCTTGTGCATGAGCACAACATCTATCTAAGGTCGTACAAAACTGTCGCAAAAAAATGGCAGACCACCTGACAAGTCGTGGCTACTGTACTAAAGAATCAACGTAATATAAAAGCAAGCAACTAATGTGTTGTCTATCACTGGTGTTGTGCAGAATGATCGAAGCAATAATAGAGAGGCACTACACGTCCTGTCTACCAAAATTACCTATACGTAACTGACCTCCAAGTACCTCAAACTCTGAAGGAGACAATACATGTGCTCCAATGTATCTCTGGGAGTAAACTAACTAACTCCCTGCTACACAACCATCTAGCACATCTGGGAATGAGGGAAAATCCACCCCTCTCCTTGATAGTCCTGTAATAAAATAAATGTCCTCCTCAGTGGGTGTGTACCGCTGGTCAGGACCAACATGAAAAGCCTATCGGTGGGCATTCCACTTGTCGATAAAATGTCTTAAAATCACACTATGGCCCTTTAGGCCAGAAATAGACTCCTCATAGAACTTGAGGAGGCCTACCCGCATAACAATCTCTTGGGCATCTACAGTAATAGGGCAAGGGCATCCATCTCTCTCCCTCTCTCTTGCCTCCCATTGGCGAATCATGTCATATTTTTCTGCTTGTTGTTGCTGCTATTTCTCCTGTTCTCTCTTAATCATTGCCATATTAAATAATTTTTTTTATTAAAATAGAAATGTATTTATAAATATAAATATATAAATTTTTTTGAAAAAAAAAACATACAAGTCGGTGCTCCATAAAAACTGTCATGCACCGGTGTCAGTGCATCCTAATATTTTAGCGCACCATCCCTGGGGCCCCTAATGAAACAGACTGCATTGGATCCGGTACAGATGTCTATTTTTCAAACACCGTGGACTGTATATAATTAAGAATAGTGGTGTGTTGACTAAAATATACGCCCCGGTGCGTATAGTCGTGTCAGCGCACCGACTTCATGACAATGACATAGTTGACGGTACAGTCTTTTACCTAGTCACATCGTTGACCCTCTCGGAATGCAAAATATAGTGTGCTGACATAAATCGGGGCAGCAAATTAAGTCAACACACTGCACTATGATTTCTGGGGTCAACGGTGTGCCTAGATAAATGAGCGCACCGCCTTTTTTATTTTTTATTTTTAGTTTAAAATTATTCAGGGCGCCTTCTGGCACTGCCTTGGAAACAATGCAGTTATTGTTAGCACCAGTAGCAGTGCTTCCTATAAATTTTACGGGCAGCACCACTATCCATGCGAGCCGAACAACTTGAGAGCATCGTGCGACAAATTTTTTTCTTTTTTCTTTTTTAATGGATATTTTTAACTTTATTTCAATTTATAATCTTATAAAAGGCTTAATTATAGAAAAACTAGAAAAATACCTGTACATTTCGCTGTCGAGGAGGCATATTGGCTGTAAAATTTGGAAAATAAAATTTTCCCACTATTTTTCAAAATGAAAGCTGGAGATTGGTGGCCAATGTAGAGCAGTAGTGCGTGCAATGGGTGCAATGAGAGCACCGATGTTACGGCAACTCAAAAATAAGGAAATAGCACTAGGGCTTAAGAACTCTGGAGCACTAAGGAAAGTGAATAATGAAGTTTTTAAGCTGTAATTTTTTTTAATTAACCCTGTTTTGGTGCACGGGGTTTTATAATCGCACCAGTGCTGTTAAATAAAACTGCACCAGGCGGTATCAATTTTGGCATGTTGTTTATAACACGCAGGGGCATTTCCCTAACTACGCACCGAGATTTTTCAGTTTTAGCGCGAAAATTTGATGATGCACCGAGGAAACGTAATGGTAAAGCATCGGTGTGTAATAGTCTCAAAGCACTGGTTTTTTGGCCTTAATTTTTTTTAATACATATAACGCTATTCTAGTGTGTGTGGTTTCTGGCACACTGGTGCTCTTAGATAAGAATGCATTGGCTCATTTATGTTTTGGCGTAGCATTTTATGATGCACCAGCACGGAAGAGTATTGACGCCCCAATGCGTTACAATAATTGGATGCCTAGGCAAAATGTGTTCTTCGTGCATGTTTCCCGTTGCGCCAATGTTTGCTACGCATTGGTGCATTCTATGGTATTGTGCGCACCGGTAATTGATATCTCAAGAGCACTAGAAAACTAAAAATCTGGTTTTTTTATCGTAAATATTTTCTTTTAATTTAACCCTTTACTGGTGCGTGTTTTTATAGGCGCACTGGTATTTTTTGCTACAAAAGCACCGGTCGGTTTTTGTTTTGGCAGATTTTTTATGATGCATGGTGCAGTTTCTTTCCACCACACCGGGTGGTTTCAGTGTTCACATTTTGTTTTATAATGCATCGTCGCAGATGAGTTGTGACGCACCGGTGCTATATTATATTACGACGCACCGAGCGGGTGTGTATGGAGTGCAAGGTGTATGGTGTGCCAATGATTTTGTCTGCACCGGTGCTTTCTTTTTCTGAGAGCACTAGTGCGAGTTTTAACGATAAGACCACCAATAGGAAAACATCCGCAAAACCCTCCGCCCGCCAACCTCCTCTAGTAACCTCTGCTAGAAATGGATGCATGGGGTATTTTTCTTTTTGGTTCCTCAAAAACATCCACTAGAGGGTATTTTCCTTGTAGTGTGATCTATCAAAATTACAAGAGCAAGTGCACCAAAATTTGCTCTCGCAAAAAGAAACAAAAAATGAAATGGATGTTTTGAAGAAAAGCATGAAAGCTAAGATGGATGGTTTTAAGAAAGGCATGGAAGCTACAATGGATGGTTTGAAGAATGGTATGGAAGATAAAATGGATGTTATGGAAGAAAAAATGGAAGGTTTGAAGGAAGACATGGAAGGTTTGAAGGAAGGTTTGTCAAAGTTGATACAAGAAATGATTACTAATGGAGAAAATATAATAGATGAAAATCATGATTAGAACAAAATAAATGTTAATCGTGACTTCATAAAATCTAATTTTGGATTAAAGAGCCACCATATTCCAAAAATTGATATGAGTAAGTTTGATGACAAGGATCCCGTAACATGGATACTACAGATGGAGCAATATTTTGATCTCAATAATGTGCAAAACACACAAAAGGTACGCATTGCAGCTTTACATTTAGAACAAAATACATTTGTATGGTATTGATGGCTTTGCTCCCATAAACAAATTGTCACTTGGTCAATTTTTACGGAGGAAATGATAACACATTATGAGGATACAAAAAGCAACAACTTTGTTAGCCAATTGATAAATCTCAAACAAGGGTTTATGGCAGAGCACATTGACGACTTCCAAAATTTGAATATAAGGGTAACTGATATTACAGAGGAACACATAATTGATCTCTTCATAGGTACTTTAAAGGATAACATCCAACATGAAGTTCGCTTTTGGAACCTGATTCATTGGAGAAGGCATTCAGGTTGGCAAGAAAAATTGAATGTAAAATTATGGCGACAAGGAAGCCTTCCACTCACTTCTATAAAGATGGAAGTGTTGCTACTCCTAGATTTCCACAACTTACAAGGTTGACACCACAAAAATTGGAAGGAAAAAGAGAAAAAGGGCTTTTCTACAGTTGTGATAGCAAATACACTAAAGGTCATAAGTGTGTTGAGAAGAAATTATTTTACATAGATTGTGAAGAGGAAGAAGAAAATGAACAAGAATAGGATATACATTAGGAACCATCCCATGCTTTCCATTCCTATGTGAGGTGTTGATGTTGTACTAGGAGTACAATGGTTACAATCTTTAGGGATGGTGGCTTTTAATTTTCAAGAACTTTTCTTGAAATTTTTTTCAGAAGGAAAGGAAGTTGAATTACGGGGTACTTCAGGGAAGCCGAGAAAAATAATAAGCTTTAATGTCATGAAAAATCTTATAAAGAAAGAACAACGAGGCGTAATTGCATAGTTATGCTCACTAGAAGATCCAACATAAAAATCATCTATTTCTGCAGATCCCCAAAAAGTCTTAGACAATCATTCCAAGGTGTTTGAAACTCCCAAAGGGCTCCCGCCTATTCGTGATCATGATCATGCTATTCATTTGATTCCAGGAAGTGTTCCTCCAAACATCACGCCTTATAGATATCCTTATTTCCAAAAGAGTGAAATTGAATGTATGATTGCAGAAATGTTAGAGGCGGGTATAATTCAACCTTTTCAAAGTTCTTTCTCTGCTCTTGTAGTATTGGTACACAAGAAGGATGGATCATGGCACATGTGTTCGGATTATAGGGAGCTCAATAAGCTCACCATTAAAGATAAATTTCCCATTCTTGTTATTGATGAATTATTGGATGAATTACATGGAGCAATTTATTTTACCAAGTTGGATCTTCGTTTAGGATATCATTAAATTAGAATGAAGACTGAAGATGTTCCGAAAACAACATTTCAAACTCATGAGGGTCTTTCTGAATTTTTGGTCATGGCTTTTGGCCTTATGAATGCACCTTCTACATTTAAAGGGTTGATGAATTCCATTTTCAAACCCTTCCTTAGAAAATTTGTGCTAGTATTTTTTGAGGATATACTAATCTACAACAGGTCTTGGAAGGATCATGTTCAACATGTTGACAGGGTGCTCAAACTGTTGTAAGAGAAAAAATTATATGCAAAAACATCCAAATGTTTCTTTGGAGTACAAGAGGTGGAATATCTGGGTCATATTGTATCTTACGAGGGTGTTATGGTAGACCCTAACAAAATTAAAGCCATTAGGGAATGGAAAGTCCCCACAACCATAAAGCAGTTGCGAGGATTTCTCGGGTAAACAGGGTATTACTGCAAGTTTGTTAAGAATTATGGGAGAATAGAAGCACCTCTAACAACATGATTGAAGAAAGATGTATTTTCATGGACTCCTGAAGCAACTAAGGCCTTTGAACATCTTAAAGAGGCAATGTGCCTTGTACTGGTATTAGCTATGCAAGACTTCACAAAAACCCTTATTGTGGAATGTGATGCCTCAGGAAATGGAATTGGTTCTATTTTAATGTAAGAAGGAAGACCCATTACTTTTTAAAGTCATCCAATCAAAGGAAATTATTTACAAAAATGAGAAGGAAATGTTAGCAATACTGCATGCACTAAAGAAATGGCGAACTTACCGAATGGGAAGACACTTCAAGGTAAAAACTGATCATGATAGTCTTAAACACATTTTGGAACAAATATTATCTTCATAAGAATAGAAAAAATGGGTCACAAAGATGTTGAGTTATGACTTTGAAATAATCTACAAAAAAGGGAAGCTAAATGTTGTTGTGGATGCACTCTCAAGAAATAATGAAGAGATGGAAGCATTGCTTTGTGCCATTTCTATTATCCAACCAGATTGGATAACCAAAGCAAGAGATGAATGGAAGAAGGACGAAGAAGTGTGGACACTCATTCAAAAGTTGCAGCAAGATCCTAGTAAATATGATACATTTAGTTGGAAAAATGATTCCTTATTGTACAAAGATCGCTTATATCTTTGTAATAATTCCCAACTAAAAAAAATATGCTTTTGGAATTTCACACTTCTCCTTTACGAGAACACTCAGGATTTTTAAAAACTTACCAGAGGGTGAAGAAAGATTTTTTTTGGGTTGGCCTTAAATATGATATTCAAAATTTTGTGGCAGAATCTTTGGTTTTCCAGTAGAATAAAGTTGAGAAAATTAAGACCCCAGGTCTTCTACAACCTTTATCCATTCCAAGTCAACGTTGGGAGGATATTTCAATGGATTTTATCACAGGTTTACCTAAGTATGAAGGAATGAGTGTCATCATCGTGGAAGTTGATAGAATTACCAAGTATGCACACTTTTGTGCATTATCTCATCCATTTAAAGAAAGTATAGTTTCTACTACATTTATGGACACAATTCAAAAGCTACATGGGAACCCAAGGGTTATTGTGAGCGAAAAAGATCCCATTTTCACTAGAAATTTTTGGACGGAGTTATTTTCTCGTTTGAGTACTCAATTAGCTCATAGCTCATCTTATCATCCTCAATCCAATGGTCAAAATAATATAGTAAATAAATGTTTGGAAGGATACCTTGGTTGCTTTCTATTTGATAAACAAACATAATGGGTCAAGTGGTTACCTCTAGCTGAATGGTGGTATAACACTTCCTTCCATACTACAGCAAAAATGACCCCATTTATGGCACTTTATGGATATCATCCACCATCCATCACATCATCTTTAAGAGAAAATTTGAAGGTTCAAGAAGTGGAAGATCACATCGAGCATCAAGAAGAATTTCTCCAACTCTTAAAGGATAACTTGAATTTGACACAAAATTGAATGAAACAAAAGGCAGATAAACATCGCAACAAGAGAAGTTTTGATGTAGGAGACTAGGTATTTTTACGGGTACAACCATACAAACAAATGTCCCTCAAGCAAGCTAAGAAGGATAATAAATTATCACCAAAGTACTATGGTCCTTACAAGGTGTTGCAAAATATTGGTACTATGGCATACAAATTAGAGCTTCTTGCTTCTTCACGAGTGCATCCAGTTTTCCATGTTTCATGCTTAAAGAAGGTTATAGGTGAAAATATTCTAGTTCAAACAATATTTCCAGAACTTTATGAGGAAGGAAAAATCATATTGGAACCTAAAGCGGTCACAGAAACAAGAACCCAATAGCTACAGAATCGATCAATTTCAGAGTATCTCATCAAGTGGAAGAACTTACCCACTGAAGATTCTATATGGGAGATACAGAAGCACCCAGAGCTACTCAAGCGTTGAGGAAAAAAAATTTTAAAGGAGAGGGGCATGTTAGGTCCCTATATTACTATTATAGTCCCTTATTGTTCTTATTGTAACCCCCTTATTGTTGTTATTGTACCCCTGTAACCCCCATATTGTTATTATTGTGCCCTTAAATTATTATTGTTAGGTTGGCTAGGATTACATTGTGGCCCCATGGACTCTTATATATAGAAAGGAGGTTTCGTAATTTGTATCATCCAAGAATTGTTCATTCATGTAATGTATTGGAGGTTTCCCCCTCGAAGTGGCTTATTTCTAAGGCATTGATATCTCTTTTCTTCTATTTTTGGAGCTGGTTTCCCAACATTCTTGCCAATTAATTATGTGCCTTGAATCATACACATATTTCTTTAAAAGGGAAATATGAAACACATTATGAAGTTTTATATTGTTGGGAAGAGCAAGCCAGTAAGCTACAAGACCTATTCTCTCCAACACCTGGAAAGGCCCACAGTAGCGGGTTTCCAACTTAACACACCCATGCCACCGTAAGGTACCCCTCTTGGGTTTATTCCGTAAATAGACATGATCTCCCACCTAAAATTACTTAAAGATAATTTTCCTATCTGCGTACACTTTTTTTTTGTCTTGGGAAACCTTCAAATTCTTCCTAACCCTCTTGACTTCCTGCTCTGTTTCCGCTAGGCTATCTAGAAAAAGATTCATGTTGTCCTCGAGACTACTCTAGTTAGAAGGTGTTCGACATCTTCTACCATAAAACACCTCATAAGGGACCATCTTTAATGGTTCATGGTAGTTTTTATTATAATAGAATTCAACCAAGTTAAGGTACTCTTCCCATTTATTTGGTTTTTTCAATACAATATATATTCACAACATATCTTCTACAACCTGAATCACTCGTTCAATTTTCCCAAAAATTTGAGGATGATAGGCAGTGTTGAATTCAATTTGGGTACCCAACCCAATAAAGAGGGCTTTCCAAAATGTAGAGGTAAACTTCACGTCCCTATCTGAGATTACTATTTTTGGTATGTCATGCAATTGGAATATCTCTTTCATGAATATATATGCAATTTCTACAGATTTATAAGTAGATTTAACAGGAATAAAATGAGTAGACTTACATAATTTATCCACCACCACCATGATCGAATCATGTTGCCTTTTTTTTTTGGTAATCCCATTATCAAATCCAAAGCGATCATTTCCCATTTCCATTCAGGAATGGGGAGAGGTTAAATCAACCCAACAGGATGTTGGTGCTCTGGCTTAATTAGCTAACACTCCATACACTTGGATAAATATCCAACTATATCCTTTCTCACACCAGGCCAAACTTAATCTTTCCTAATTGTTGAAAACAACTTTTGATACCCAAGATTTGCATCATATAGACTACAGTGAAATTCATCCAACAGGATTTGTTTTACACTCATATGATTAGAAACATAAAATATCCCTTTGAAAGTTAATAATTCTTTGTTATTTATACCATAAGTTTGCTTTCATACGTTTTTCTCCTATTTAACTTGCTTCCACAAAAAATCATATTTCGGGTCTTTACAAAAATATTCCTGAAGTTGTTAGGAGACATTGAATTTCATACACACACTACACCTTCTTGCTCAAGGCATCAACTACATGGTTTTCCTTTCCCTTTAGATGCCTTATATCGAAATAAAGTTCACTTAAAAGTGTAGTCCACCTAGCTTGTCGTGCATTCAAATTGGATTGTTTAAAAAAATGGTTATACTACCATGGTCTATTAGCAAAAAAAACTTTTTCCCCAGCAAATAGTGGCCCAAAAATTTTAAGGCATGTACCACGTCAGTAAGTCCCAGGTCATATGCATAGTATTTATACTCATGCTCTTTTATTTTACGTGATTCATAAGCTATCACCTTTCCTTCTTGCATTATGAATCCTCCCACTCCTTCACATGCATCAGTGTATACCATGACTTCTTTTTCTAGATCAATGACTTTTAATACCCGAGTTGTTGTTACTAATTGATTTAGTTGATTAAAACTACATTGATAGTCTTTGGTCCATTTAAATATCTTCCTTTATTCTATAAGGATGTTATGGGATAGGAAATTCTATAAAATCCTTCGATGAAACAGTGGTAGTACCCCACCAATCCCATAGAAGACCAAATGTAAGCAACGTTTTTAGGAATGGGCCAGTTCATGATTGTACTGATTTTCTCTGGATCAAAAACTATACCTTTGAATGAGATTACATGACCCAAATAATGGATCTGTTCCTTATAAAAGTCACACTTGCTAAATCTAGCATATAGTTGATGCTCCCTCAATACTTGCAACACTATCCGAACGTGCTCTTCGTGCTCCTTAACATTCTTGGAATAAATAAGGATATCATATATAAACAGTAAATAAAACATTGTCCAAATATGGATGGAAAATACCATTCATAAGGCTCTTAAAAGTGGTTGGTACATTGGTCAACCCAACGGGAAGCACCACAAATTCATAATTTGCATAACGCGTTCTAAAAGTTGTTTTACATACATCCTCATCCATCACCCTAATTTGATGATAACCAAATTGCAAGTCGATCTTCGAAAAAACTGTAGCACCCTTGACTTGATAAAAAATATCATAAATTTGGGGTAAAGGATACTTATTCTTTATATTCAACTTGTCAAGTTGCCTATAATCAATACAGAGTCTAAGCGTTCCATTTTTTTTTTGATGAATAGTACTGGGGCTCTCGACATTGACACATTAGGATGAATATATCCCTTGTCAATTAATTCATGCAGTTGCATCTTAAGCTCTGTTAATTCAAGAATGCTCATATGATAAGGATATTTTGATACAGGGGCTTCCCCTTGAATCAACTCAATTGTAAAACCAATTTCTCATTTTTGGGGTAATCCTGGAATACTTTCAGGAAATACATCCACAAATTCCTGAATCACAAGAATTTTCTCTAATGTGGTTTTTTTGTCCTTGGAATTAGTATATCCTACCTAGATAACATAAATCAAACACTCTTTTCTCATTAATTTTCCTAACTGAGAGGTGGTACTTGTTGAACCCTTAGTTAAACTGAGAGGGAGGGGGGGTGAATCAGTTTAATGCATTCAAGGTCTTGTAAGTATTTCTTTTACACTTATTTAAATCTTCATTTCATGATCAAATTAATGTACATAAACTCAACAATATTAATAGTGAGCAACAGGTATTAAGCAGATTAAATACAGAGTATCAACACATAATCATCATGCACATAGACACTTGATATAAGTGGGAACCCATAAGGGAGAAAACCACATCTTATTATTGTTGTGATGCAAAGGCAAGCTCCAACTCCCTCTCACCACTGATTTTCTGTAGGCTCCAACCTACAGGAGGCTACTACCTTAATTATGCAAGCTGCAACTTGCAAGGAAGCTCCAACTTCCATCTATTTTCTATAGGCTATAACCTACATGAAGCTCCTACCTCAGCCAGCTACAACTGACATCTATCAAGCTACAAACTGACATGGAAGCACCAACTTCCTCACTTTACAATTAAATCATATGCTAATTTACCTGGATATCAGCTCTGCTTTTCTCCTCCTTCAATGCTATCCTCCAACCTTCATATCTTCCTTATATCATCTTTGTGTCTTCACAGCTTCTCTATCTGCTCCTTCTTCTTTTTTCACTCCCTCTGGCCTCTTTCTGCTTTCTCTCTCCCCTTTCCTTTTTTTTGTATATCTTTGTAATATCATTTATAAATATTACCTCATGACTGTTAGAATTCCAGAGGGAATTCGAAATGAACAACCATGACTCTTTGCCTTCCACCTTCTCATTTATTTTTCCAGCTCATTCAAAAGAATATAATAATATATACATATTTCAGTTTTACACTGGATTTTTTTCCTTCAGATAATTTCCTTTGCATAACATACAATAAAAAATAATTAAATCATCAACATCTACAGTTACAAAAAAAAAAATCAATTTCACTTAGCCCTTTTTAGCCCTTGGCTTGTTGTGCATTTGTCCCTTCTGTTGTTGTCGTTGTCTTTTTTAGTTTCTGTTTTTATTTTGTGACTATTCTGCATAATCATCTTTTGCCCAATTCGACCCATGCTGCCCATGTTTCAAACAGAGTGACATAATTGAATTTTTCCCAACTCTGCCTATTATTCTCTGTCTGCAGTTTTGCTGAGCCCAACTTGCCCCATGGTGCCTATCTCGTTATGATCACGACGTTCAACTTTCTTTGCCTTCTGCCCTGTGTCGGGTCACATACCCGAGTCTTTTCTGCTTGTCCACATGCACATCCACCTTTCATATCTAACGGTCATCGCACTCCACCTCATTTAACTTTTTCCAATCTGACGGTTGAGATTCCATCACACTATCGCTATAGCAATCGCAATCGTCTGTTGTCTGATGTGCTTTTGGACACTGATCTCTGCCGATGTAATGAGTGAAGGGTCCCACTAGCTATCAACCAACTCAGCGCTCGATCCAACGGTTACAAATAATCATGATCTAATGGTTGCGATTGGATCGAACCATCACAATCGCAAGGTTCAGTGGTTCGTTCCCCCTTACTCTTCCACTGTGCCGATGCGATGAACCACCAATGCGATGATTGCTGATACGATAACTCTGATGCGATGTCTTCCAATGAGATATTCACCATTGATTTCTTGCCTTTTCTCCTCCGATCTAATCCCGACCATCTGCTTTCCTTCACACAGCTCTTTCTTCACCTCTTCTTCCTGCTTTAATCTCAGCCGTCCATTCTCCCATTACATATCTACGATAAGATCTCTGTCGATATTCAATACTTCCACTTTAAGCATTAACATTAAGTCTCCGTGTTTCACGTGATGTGACCACCGTTATATCTTCACCGATATTGATCTGACGAATATCACATTCACAATATACCTGCTGTTTAATATTTCCAAACATCCATACAATTTTCCCCTACGATCACCGTTAGATATTCGCTGCATCAAATTGGACGGCTATAGTATTACTTTGACCCCTCACCTTTAATTATCAAAAAATTATGCGAAATAGGTGGTTTTAGTATTATGACATGTCGTAATATGATATGATTGCATTCCAATTGGAATAAACTGCTCCCGGCTTAGAAGTTGTGCAAAATTGGTGGTATGGTTTTTCAAAACCACCAACCTTCAAACCTTAAATTTAAACGCAATTTTAATGTGGAATTCTGCCATTTCTTCAGGATTTCGCTCAATATCTATTGCTTCCTTTTACCTTCTACTCTGTGCCTTCATTCGAAATGGTTTCCTACCATGTCCAACATATCTCTCACTTCGCCTTTCTACAGTCGAATGAACTTTTGATGTGTCATTACTTCACTCCATCGCACAGATCTTCATTACTGTTCTTGGATCACTGCAGATCTCTAAAGACCCAAAAAATTTCTTTTCTTTAGTGCAACTCCCTCCTAAGCTTGTTCTGTATAATATCTCTGGCCCTTGCTGTATCTTGCAACTCCACTAGCTGTCTGTTTCTTTTTTGCCTCTGCCTCAATTCGATGTCTCTACTTCTAGTCACCTATCTGCTTCATTCGTTACCTCTGCTTCTTGTCTAATGCTCTCTCTGTTGCCTTTGCTTCTTCCTAGTGTTTCTCATGTCTTCTCCTTTTCCATCAATGAAAATATTTCCAATAGTCTCCCTCTTAGGCATTAATGGAAATACTCCACCAATACTCCAATACTTCCTTTAGGACTTCCTCTGCCTTTCTTCTTTTGCTTGCTTTTCCTCCCACTTTGACATCAATGGCAAGGGCTACCCACTTCTCAGTGTGGTTTACAAAAAAAATTTCATAATACTCTGATCTTGAGGACCTGTTCCATGCACTGCTCACTTGCTCTAGCTCTTTTGTGGAAATATTTGTTGACTGATCTCCCCTTGGAATGATGCTTTCTTTTCTTAAACCCTGTATCTCTAGTACTTGTCTTCTGCTCCAATCCCATTCTATATATATATAAATATATATATATATATATATATATATTATTTTTATTTATTTTTGAACATGTCAGAGAGTAACAGCTGCAGACACTAGCCCTAGTTTTTCTCTTATATATTCGAATGGTTCTTTAGCAAGTGGTTTTGTGAATATGTCTGTTGTTTTTTCCTTTGTTGGTACATATTCCAACTTCACTACTTTCTGTGCTAATTATTCTCTGAGGAAGTGGTATTTTATTGGGATGTGCTTTGTTTTTTAGTGAAATACAATATTTTGTGATATAATTATAGCACTTGTATTGTCACATTTGATTGAAATGGGATCTTCAATGCTTACCTTCATGTCTTAGAGAGTTTGTTTCATCCACATTACTTGTGTGCAATATTCTGCTACTGCTATGTATTCTGCTTCTGTTGTAGATAGAGAGATAGAAGTTTGCTTCTTTCTTAGCCATGCCACCAAACTTTTTCCCAAAAAAAATGCACCTCCACTTGTGCTTTTCCTGTCATCCATGCAGATGGCCCAATCTGCATCTGTATATGCTGTCAAAGTGAAGATTTTTCTTTTTGGATAGCATAACCCATAATGTGTAGTTCCTTGTAGATATCTGAATATTCTCTTGATTGCTAGTAAGTGATTTTGTTTTGGTGCTACTTGATATCTTGCCACAAGTCCTACTTCCAACACAATGTCTGGTCTAGAGGCAGTTAGGTATAGCAGACTTCCTACCATAGATTTGTAAAGTCTTTGATCTATATCTGTAGATCCATCATTAGCACATAGCTTGCATCCAGTGATCATGGGAGTTGACACAGGTTTGCAGTCTTCCATTTGGGCCTTTTCAACATCTCTCTTAGGTATTTTTCTTGTGAGATGAATGTTCCTGTGTGCTTTTGTTGGATTTGACGTCCTAAATAGAAGGTGAGCTCTCCAATCATAGACATCTCAAATTCTGATTTCATTTCATCAGTAAATACTTTTGTTAACGTATATTTGTTGCTGTCGAACATGATGTCATATACATAGACTACTACAATTAGGAGATCATTTTCATTAGCCTTTATGTACAAATTTCTCTCTACTCCTCCTTTCTTAAAACCTTGTTTTTGTAAGTATTTGTCCAGCCTTGAATACCATGCACGAGGAGCTTGTTTCAGCCCATATAAGGTTTTCTTTAGTCTGCACACATAGTCATGTTTATCTGTTAAGGAGAATCCTTCGGGTCGTTCCATGTAGACTTCTTCCTCTAAATCTCCATTCAGGAAGGAAAACTTCAAATGCATTTGGTATACCTTGAAATCATGATAGCGTGCAAAGGCCAAAAACATTCTGATTTCTTCCATTCTGGCTACAGGGGCAAAGATTTGATCATAATCAAGACCTTTGATTTGTGAGTATCCCTTGCATACAAGTCTGGATTTATTTCCGATTACCTGTCCTTGTTCATTCATCTTATTCTTGAATATCCATTTTGTGTCAATGAAATTTTTCCCCATGGGTATTGGTATTAAATCCAATGTATTATTCTTCTTAATCTAGTCTAGTTCTTCATTCATAGCATTTACCCAATATTTGTCTTTGCTGGCTTCTTCAAACTTCTTTGGCTCTATTTGTGATAACATGGCTAAGTATACTTCTTCTTTCTATTCAGCTAATTGTCTTCTAGTCTGGACTCCAACACTCTTGTCCCCAATGATTTGGTCTTCCAGATGATTTTTTTGAGTGTGTCTTGAGGGACCTCTTGAGTTTAGGTCAATATCTTCTGTTGTCTTGCTCAGTTCATCATTATCTTGGTTCTCATCTTCAAGATCATCTGGAGTATTTTCACATCTTGTGCTCTTGTTTTATTTGGTAGTTCTTTGTCGAATCTTACATCAATGCTTTCCATAATCTTATGCAGTCTTTTGTTGTAGTTCCTGTAACCCTTAATCTTGGATGCATATCCTAAAAATATTCCTTCATCTGCTCTTGCATCAAACTTTCCCAGATTTTCATCATTTTTTTTTATGAAACACTTGCTTCCAAAGACTCTAAAGTGCTTGATTGATGCTTGTTTACCATTCCATAATTCGTAAGGAGTCTTGTCACATTTTGGTATGAAATGAGCTTTGTTAAGAATGTGGATAGCTGTGTGTACTGCTTCTGCCCAGAAGGTTTGGGGAATGTTACTTTCTTGCATCATTGCTCTGGCAATCTGTTGAATTGATCTTTTTTTCCTCTCTGCCACTCCATTCTGTTGAGGTATTCTAGAAATTGTAAATTGTTGTTTTATCCCATGTTCATTGCATAGGTCTACAAAATCATAGTCTGTGAATTCACCTCCTCTCTCTAATCTGATGCACTTTAGTTTGCATCCTGTTTGATTTTCTGCTAGTGCCTTGAATATTTTGAATTTCTCAAGTGCTTCAGATTTATATTTGAGGAATGCTACCCATGTCAATCTGGTAAAATCATCTATTATCAACATGAAATAATATTCTCCACTTGGTGTTTTAGTTATTGAAGGTCCACACAGGTCCATGTGTACAAGCTGAAGAAACTTACATGTAGATAATTTCTTTTTGGTCTTGAAATATGTGCGGGTCTGCTTGCCCAGTTGGCAAGATATACATATGGTATTTGAAGGCTTCTTTATTGTTGGCATATCTCTGACTGCGTTCTTCTTTCTCAGACAAATGATTTGGTCAAAGTTAAGGTGTCCCAATCTTATATGCCATAACCATGATTCATCAAGTTTGCTTTGGTGGCATGCTTCATTCTCTTCTTTCACTATATAGACATTAATTTATGTTTGAATACCTTTGATCAAGGTCTTTCCCGTGGTGCTTGATCTTACTTCACATTCTTGGGGTCTAAAACGAACCTCACAGCCTTTGTCACACATTTTACTAACACTTAGTGGATTGGCTTTCAGCCCATCCACAAATAGTACATCTTGAGCCTTTCCTCTTCCATTATCCAAACTGACTGAGCCTTTCCCTTTGATTTTCCCTGCTTTATCATTGCCGAATGTTACATTCCCAGATTTATTTTCATCAAAGGTTACAAACTTGCTTCGATCTCCAGTCATATGTTTTGAGCATCCACTGTCCAAATACCATTGGCTTTTCTGGTCTTGAGCTATTAGAGCCAGGTCACACTTATTCAACTTCTTTTTCCACTGCATGCATCCTTTTGTTTGGTACCTTTCCTCAGATGATGGACCACATTATCTGAGAGGACATTTGTGACACTTGTGCCCAACTTGATGGTATTAAAAATACTTGACTATGTTTCTGAAGAGATTATGTCTACGAGTGCATTCCCCATTGTTCTTTACTCTCCTTGAGTTTCCATACTTTAGTATTTGTCTAGACGCTCTACACTCCATGGCTTTATGGTCGTACCCCTTACAATAAGAACGATACCCATGGGAATGATTAGTGTACCTGGTGAAGGGTATTCCTCTCCATTTGTTTTCTTGAGGTAGTATTTTCACCTTATGCACCCTCTGCTGGTTGGAATCGATTCTCTTTGTTTGACAATATGCAGCAATATGTCACATTTTGTGGTAGGAAAAACATGGGAAATTTCTCATAGGTGGAAATAATCTTCTTTGACAATTTCCGAATTTTATATATTCAGGAGTATATGAGCCCTTTTCAGCGGACTGTATTTTTAGTTCCTTCTTTATCATTTGAGGTTCCTTCTTGTGTCTGTTTACTTCATTGCAGGTTTCTACATCTGTAGGAACCTTCTGGGCTACTTCAATGTCCTTAACAGCTTTTACAAAAATGATATTTTTGTAATCTTCTTCCTTGGACTTACTTGTTTCTCCTTCATATCCTATCCCAGTATTTATCAAGGGAGATCTTTGAGCATTTAGAATTTTATTCAACTATTTAGAGCTTGTCATTTGAGAAGAGTTCATTGACAATTTCCTTTGGGAGTTTTATAATTTCCTTCTTAAGCATACTACTTCTTGTTCTAGTTTCTCTTGCTTCTGAATTTTATCCTCAATTTTCTTTAGTAGAGTGTCTTCCACCTTCTTAGATTCTTCAAGTTTTACTTTCAACTAACTGAGGTCTTCTGAATTTGGTTCTTCTTTTACATATTTGAGGAGAATGTCTTTTAGTTTTCTGCACTTCAATTTAAGTCTGTCTATTTCCTCCAGGGCACTTCTTAGCTCCCCCTCAAGATCTACCTCACATTCTTCATCAGACTCCACAAGATCATTTTCAAACTCTCCCTTGGCCATTAAAACAAATTCAGAGGTTCCCTCTTCATTTGAGGATTCATCTAAGCTTTCAGTTGCACTGCTGTCTTGATGAGCATAAAATGATTTTCTATTGAATCTCTTCCCTTTCTGCCAGTTATTTGTTTTGGTTTTCTATGTTTCTTGAGTCTGATTCTTTGTTTTCTTATGAGGACAGTTAGAAGCATAGTGCCCAACTCTTCCACAATTAAAGAATTTAAATGGAAGTTTAACTTTATATTTTCCAGAGCCTCTATCCAATCTTCTGACAAATTTGGCCTCTTCTTCATCAGAGCAAGACCATATATCTTCTTTGTCTTCTTTGTTCTTCTCTATCTTAAAGGTTGTCTCCCTCACATTTGACTTCCTCTGTGGCAGTCTCATCTCATAGGATGGTAAGTTTCCAAGTAATTTTTTCATGGTCGGAGTTTCCCGATCAGCTATTTCTTCTATGGCAGAAACCTTGGGGTTAAAGCTGGATGGTAAAGATATTAGAATCTTTTGAAAAATTACACATTTTTTTCAACCTTTCTTTTGAACCTTTATTTTCTTTAGCGCAACTCCCTCCTGAGCTTGTTCCGTATAAGATCTCTGGCCCTTGCTGTATCTTGAAACTCTGCTACCTCTCTGCTTCTTTGTTGCCTCTACTTCAATTCGCTGTCTCTACTTCTAGTCACCTATCTGTTTCATTCTTTGCCTCTGCTTCTTGTATAATGCTCTCTCTGCTGCCTCTGCATCTTCCTATTTTTTTTCATGTCTTCTCCTTTGCCATCAATGAAAATATTTCCAACAGTCTCCCCCTTTGGCATTGATAGCAATACTCCACCAATACTCCAATACTTCCTTTAGGACTTCCTCTGCCTTTCTTCTCTTCCTTGCTTTTCCTCCCCCTTTGACATCAATGGAAAAGGTTTGCCCACTTCTCAGTGTGGTTTCCAAAAGAAATTCATAATACTCTGATCTTGAGGACCTATTCCATGCACTGCTCACTTGCTCTAGCTCTTTTGTGACAATATTTGTTGACTAATCTCCCATTGGAATGATGATTTCTTTTCTAAAACCCTGCATCTCTAGTACTTGTCTTCTGCTCCGATCCCATTCTATATATTATTATTATTATTATTATTATTATTATTATTTTTAAACATGTCAGAGAGTAACATCTGTAGACACTACCCATAGTTTGTCTCTTAGATATTCGAATGGTTCTTTAGCAAGTGGTTTTGTGAATATGTCTATTGTTTGTTCCTTTGTTGGTACATATTCCAAATTCACTACTTTCTGTGCTACATGTTCTCTGAGGAAGTGGTACTTTATTGGGATGTGCTTTGTTTTTTAGTCAAATACAAGATTTTTTGATATACTTATAGCACTTGTATTGTCACATTTGATTGAAATGGGATCTTCAATGCTTACCTTCATGTCTTGGAGAGTTTGTTTCATCCACATTACTTGTGTGCAACATGCTGCTCCTGCTATGTATTCCGCTTCTGTTATAGATAGAGAGATATAAGTTTGCTTCTCGCTTAGCCATGCCACCAGAATTTTTCCCAAACAAAATGTACCTCCACTCGTGCTTTTCCTGTCATCCATGCAGATGGCCCAATCTACATCTATATATGTTGTCAAAGTGAAGCTTTTTCTTTTAGAATACCATAGCCCATAATGTGCAGTTCCTTGTAGATATCTGAATATTCTCTTGATTGCTAGTAAGTGATTTTGTTTTGGTGCTGCTTGATATCTTGCCACAAGTCCTACTTCCAACACAATGTCTGGTCTAGAGGCAGTTAGGTATAGCAGACTTCCTACCATGGATCTGTAAAGTCTTTGATCTATATCTGCAGATCCATCATTAGCACATAGCTTGCATCCAGTGATCATGGGAGTTGACACACGTTTGTAGTCTTCCATTTGGAACCTTTTCAACATCTCTCTTAAGTATTTTTCTTGTGATATGAATGTTCCTGTGTCCTTTTGTTGGATTTGAAGTCCTAAATAGAAGGTGAGCTCTCCAATCATAGAAATCTCAAATTTTGATTTCATTTCTTTAGCAAATCCTTCTGTTAACTTATCTTTGTTACTACCAAACATGATGTCATCTACATAGACTACTAAAATTAGAAGATCATTTTCATTAGCCTTTATGTACAAATTGTTGTCTACTCCGCCATTCCTAAAACCTTGTTTTTGTAAGTATTTGTCTACCCTTGAATACCATGCGCGAGGAGCTCGTTTTAGCCCATATAAGGCTTTCTTTAGTTTGCATGCATAGTCATGTTTATCTGTTAAGGAGAATCATTCAAGTTGTTCCATGTAGACTTCTTCCTCTAAATCTCCATTCAGGAAGGAAAACTTCACATCCATTTGGTATACCTTGAAATCATGATAGCGTGCAAAGGCCAAAAACATTTTGATTGATTCCATTCTGGCTATAGGGGCAAAGGTTTCATCATAATCAAGACCTTCAATTTGTGAGTATCCCTTGCATACAAGTCTGGCTTTATTTCTCATTACCTGTCCTTGTTCATTCATCTTATTCTTGAATATCCATTTTGTGCCAATGACATTTTTCCCCGTGGGTCTTGGTATTAACTCCCATGTATTATTCTTCTTAATCTGGTC
Source organism: Pinus albicaulis (assembly GCA_034641835.2). Taxonomy (NCBI): domain Eukaryota; kingdom Viridiplantae; phylum Streptophyta; class Pinopsida; order Pinales; family Pinaceae; genus Pinus; species Pinus albicaulis. The sequence goes on from CM076572.1 coordinate 869,301,337, forward strand.
TAGTTCTTCATTCATAGAATTTACCCAATATTTGTCTTTGCTGGCTTCTTCAAACTTCTTTGGCTCTATTTGTGATAACATGGCTAAGTATACTTCTTCTGTCTTTTCAGCTAACTTTCTTCTAGTCTGGACTTCAACACTCTTGTCCCCAATGATTTGGTCTTCCAGATGATTTTTCTGAGTGTGTCTTGAGGGACCTCTTGAGTTTAGTTCAATATCTTCTGTTGTCTTGCTCAGCTCATCATTATCTTGGTTCTCATATTCAAGATCATCTGGAGGATTTTCACATATTGTGCTTCTTGTTTTATTTGGTAGTTCTTCGTCGAATCTTACATCAATGCTTTCCATAATATTATGCAGTCTTTTGTTGTAGCACCTGTAACCCTTACTCTTTGATGCATATCCTGAAAATATTCCTTCATCTGCTCTTGCATCAAACTTTCCCAAATTTTCATCATTATTTTTTATGAAACACTTGCTTCCAGAGACTCTAAAGTGCTTGATTGATGCTTGTTTACTCTGGCAATCTGTTGAACTAATCTATTTTGCCTCTCTGCCACTCCATTCTGTTGAGGTGTTCTGGAAATTGTGAATTGCTATTTTATCCCATGTTCATTGCGTAGGTCTGCAAAATCATAGTCTGTGAATTCACCTCCTCTGTCTGATCTGATGCACTTTAGTTTGCATCCAGTTTGATTTTCTGACAATGCCTTGAATATTTTGAATTTCTCAAGTGCTTCATATTTATATTTGACAAATTCTACCCATGTCAATCTGGTAAAATCATCTATTATCAACATGAAATAAGATTCTCCACTTGGTTGTTTATTTCTTGAAGGTCCACATAGGTCCATGTGTACAAGCTGAAGAGGCTTATTTGTAGATAATTTCTCTTTGGTATCGAAAAATGTCTGGGTCTACTTGCCTAGCTGGTAGGATTTACATATGGTATTTGAAGGCTTCTTTATTGCTGGCATATCTCTGACTGGGTTCTTCTTGCTCAGACTGATGATGTGGTCAAAGTTAAGGTGTCCCAATCTTCTATTCCATAACCATGATTCATCAAGTTTTCTTAGGTGGCATGATTCATTATCTTCTTTCACTATATAGACATTACTTTCTATTCTAATACCTTTGATCAATGCCTTTCATGTGGCACTTGATCTTACTTCACAGTCTTGGGCTCTAAAAAGAACCTCACAGCCTTTGTCACAAATTTGACTGACACTTAGCATATTGGCTTTTAGCCCATCCACAAATAGTACATCTTGAGCCTTTCCTCTTCCATTATCTAGATTGAATGAGCCTTTCCCTTTGATTTTCCCTAACTTATCATTGCTGAATGTTACATTCCTAGATTTATTTTCATCAAAGGTTACAAACTTGCTTCGATCTCCAGTCATATTTTTTGAGCATCCACTATCCAAATACCATTGGCTTTTCTGGTATTGAGCTATTAGAGTCAGGTCACACTTATTCAACTTATTTTTCCACTACATGCATCCTTTTGTTTGGTACCTTTCCTGAGATGATGGACCACATTCTCTGAGAGGACATTTGTGACACTTTTGCCCAACTTGATGGTAGTCAAAATACCTGATTATGTTTCTGAATGGATTATGTCTACGAGTGCATTCCCCATTGTTCTTTACTCTCCTTGAGTTTTCATACTTTAGTTTTTGTCCAGTTTCTCTACACTCCATGGCTTTAACATTGTACCCCTTAGAATAAAAACAATACACATTCAAACGATTAGAGTACCTAGTGAAGGGTAGTCCTCTCCATTTGTTTTCTTGAGGTAGTATTTTCACCTTCTGCATCCTCTGCTGGTTGGAATCGATTCTCTTTGTCTGACAATATGCAGCAATATGTCACAGTTTGTGGCAGAAAAAACATGGAACATTTCTCATAGGTGGAAATAATCTTCTTTGATAGTCTTCGAATTTTATATATTCAGGAGTATATGAGCCCTTTTCAGCTGACTATATTTTTAGTTCATTCTTTTTCATTTGAGGTTCCTTCTTGTGTCCGTTTACTTCATTGCAGGCTTCTACTTCTATAGGAACCTTCTGGGCTGCTTCATTGTCCTTAACAACTTTTAAAAAAATGATATTTTTGTAAAACTCTTCCTTGGACTTACTTGTTTCTCCTTCATAGCCTATCCCAATCTTCATCAAGGGAGATCTTTGAGAATTTAGAATTTTATTCAACTATTCATAGTTTTTCATTTGAGAAGAGTTCATTGACAATTTCCTTTGGGAGTTTTCTAATTTCCTTCTTAAGCATACTACTTCTTCTTCCAATTTCTCTTACTTCTGAATTTTATCCTTAATTTTCTTTAGTAGAGTGTCTTCCACCTTCTTAGCTTCTTCAAGTTTTACTTTCAACTGACTGAGGTGCTTGGAATTTGGTTCTTCTTTTGCATATTTGAGGAGAATGTCTTTTAGTTTTTTGCACTTCAATTTAATTCTGTCTATTTCCTCCAGGGCACTTCTTAGCTCCCCCTCGAGATCTACCTCACATTCTTCATCACATTCTAGGAGATCGTATTAAAATTCTTCCTTGTCCATTAAGACAAATTCAAAGGTTCCCTCTTCATTTGAGGATTCATCTGAGCTTTCATTTGCACTGTCGTCTTGCTGAGCATAAAATGATTTTCTATTGAATCTATTCCCTTTCTGCCAGTTATATGTTTTGGTTTGCTCTGTTTCTTGAGTATGATTCTTTGTTTTCTTATGAGGACACTTAGAAGCACAGTGCCCAACTCTTCCATATTTAAAGAATATAAATGGAAGTTTACCTTTATACTTTCCATAGCCTCTATCCAATCTTCTGACAAATTTGGCCTCTTCTTCATCAGAGCAAGAGCATATATCTTTTTTTCTTCTTTGTTCTTCTCTATCTTAAAGGTTTCCTCCCTCACATTTGTCTTTCTTTGTGGCAATCTCATCTCATAGGCTGTTAAGCTTCCAAGTAATTGGTTCATGGTAAGAGTTTCCCAATCAGCTCTTTCTTCTATGGCAGAGACCTTGGGGTTAAAGATGGATGGTAAAGATCTTAGAATCTTTTGAACAATTACACATTCTTTTATGGTTTCTCCTAGAGCTTTCATGTTATTCACAGTTTCTGCATCCCTTAAGAAGAAGATGGAAATGTATTTATCATCATTTATTTTATATTTTAAAACTGAGCTCTATAGACTTGTAGTTTGGCTATCTTCACCTTTTTGTGTCCCTCATGGATGCTTTCTAATGTATCCCATATTTCTTTGGCTGCCTTGTTGTGCATTACTTTGATAAATTCTACCTCACACAGTCCACTTAAGAGTGCATTCATGGCTTTGGCATTAGCCATAAAGTCTTGTTTAGCTTCTTTCTCTGTGTCAGAATCCTTTGGGGCATATCCCAACTCCACAACAACCCAAACTTCTATTCCTAGAGACATTATGTACGTCTTCATTCTTATTTTGCAGAAGGCATAGTTTGTTCCATTGAACATAGGGGCTTTATTTGCTGAGCATGCTTCTAGGCTAGACTTCTTGGGGACCTCAGATCTCCTTCCAGTTGTTAAACTGATACAGAAGGAACCAACTCTAATACCAAATGTTGAAACCTTAGTTAAACTGAGAGGGAGGGGGGGTGAATCAGTTTAATGCATTCAAGGTCTTGTAAGTCTTTATTTTACACTTATTTAAATTTTCATTTCATGATCAACTTAATGTACAAAAAATCACAATATTAATAGTGAGTAGTAGGTATTAAGTAGATTAAATATAGAGTATCAACACATAATCATCATGCACATAAACACCTGATATAAGTGGAAACCCATAAGGGAGAAAACCACATCTTATTATTGTTGTGATGCAAAGGCAAGCTCCAAATCCCTCTCACCACTGATTTTCTGTAGGCTCCAACCTACAGGAGGCTACTGCCTCAATTTTGCAAGCTGCAACTTGCAAATAAGCTCCAAATTCAATATATTTTATGTAGGCTACAACTTACAGGAGGCTCCTACCTCAGCCAGCTACAATTGAAATCTATCAAGCTACAACTTGACATGGAAGCACCAACTTTCTCACTTTACAATTAAATCATATGCTGATTTACCTGCATATTAGCTCTACTTTTCTCCTCCTTCACTGTTGTCCTCCAGCCTTCATATTTTCCTTATATCATTTCTATGTCCTCACAGCTTCTCTATCTGCTCCTTCATTTTTCACTCCCTCTGACCTCTTTCTGCTTTCTCTCTCCCCTTTCCTTTTTTTTTTCTATATCTTTGTAATATCATTTATAGAGATTACCTCATGACTATTAGCATTCCACAGGGAATTCGAAATGAACAACCATGACTCTTTTCCTTCCACCTTCTCATTTCTTTTTCCAGCTCGTGAAAAAGAATATAATAATATATACATATTTCATTTTTATAGTGGAGTTTTGTTTTTGCCTTCGGAGACTTGCCTTTGCATCACATACAATAAAAAATAAGTAAATCATAAACATTTATAGTTACAAAAAAAAAATCATTTTCATTCAACCCTTTTCGGCCCTTGGCTTGCTGTGCATCTGTCTCTTTTACTGCTGTCACTGTCTTTTTCAGTTTCTGCTGTTATTTTGTAACTATTCTGCATAATCACCTTTTTCCCAATTCGACCCATGCTGCCCATGTTTCAAACAGAGTGACATAATTGAATTTTTCCCAACTCTGTCTATTATTCTCTATCGGCATTTTTTCTAAGCCCGACTCACCCTATGGTGCCTATCTCCGTATGATCACGATGTTCAACTTTCTCTTCCTTCTGCCCTGTGTCGGGTCACATGCCCGAGTCTTTTCTACTTTTCCACATGCACATCCACCTTTCAGATCTAACGGTCATCGCACTCTGCTTGATTTAACTTTTCCAATCCAACGGTTGACATTCCATCGCACTATCGCTATCACAATCGCAACCTTCTGTTGTCCGATGTGCCTTTGGCCACTGACCTTTGCCGATGCGATGAGCGAAGGATCCCACCAGCTATCAACCAACTCAGCGCTCGATCCAATGGTTACAAATAACCGTGATCTAACAGTTGCGATTAGATCGCACCATCGCAATCACAAGGTTCAATGGTTCGTCCCCCCTTACTCTTCCACTACGCCGATGTGATGAACCGCCAATGCGATAACTCCGATGCGATTAACCGTCAATGCAATGATCACTGATGCGATAACTTTGATTCGATTTCCACTGATGCGATCTTCACCATTTATTTCTTGCCTTTTCTCCTCTAATCTGATCCTGACCAATCGCTTGACTTCACACGACTCTTTCTTCACCTCTTCTTCCTGCTTTAATATCAACCGTCCATTCTCCCATTAAATATCTACGATAAGAACTCAACCGTCGATCTTCAATACTTCCACTTTATGCCTTAACATTAAGTCTCCACCTTTCGCATGATGTGACCACCATTAGATCTTCACCGATCTTGATCCAATGAATATCGCATTCACAATACACCTGATGTTTAACATTTCCAAACGTCCATGCAATTTTCCCATGCGATCATCGTTGGATCTTCACTGCATCAAATCAGACGGCTATCATATTACTTCGACCCCTCACCTTTAATTCTCAAAATATTATGTGATATAGGTGGTTTTAGTATTGTGATGTGTCGTAATATGATACGGTCATGTTCCAATTGGAATATACCGCTCCCGGCTCAGAAGCTATGTGAAATCGGTGGTATGGTTTTGTAAAACCACCAACCTTCAAACCTTAAATTTAAATGAAATTTAAGCGTGGAATTATACTATTCTTCAGGATTTCGCTCAATCTCTGTTGCTCCCATTTCGCCTTCTACTCTGCGCCTTCATCTGAAATTGTTTCCTACCATGTCCAACATATCTCGCACTTCGCCTTTCTGCAGTCGAATGAACTTTTGATGTGCCATTACTTCACTCCATCACACAAATCTTCATTACAGTTCTTCGATCACTACAGATCTGTAAAGACCTCGAACATTTCTTTTCTTTAGCGCAACTCCCTCCTGAGCTTGTTCTGTTTAAGATCTCTGGCCCTTGCTGTATCTTGCAACTCTGCTACCTCTCTGCTTCTTTGCTGCCTATGCTTCAATTCACTTTCTCTGCTTCTAGTCACCTACCTGCTTCATCCGTTGCCTCTGCTTCTTGTCTAATGCTCTCTCTTCTGCCTCTGATTTTTCCTGGTGTTGCTCATGTCTTCTCCTTTTCCATCAATTACAATATTTCCAACAGTACTGGTACGTAGCTTTAGAGGCTTTTTAATTCCCACGATTTCCTTCCTAGACACACTTTCTGTAAGATAACTAAGTGATTTTTCCTTAAAATTTACCAAGGACCAATTTTCTTCCAGTCAGTCCATTCTTATGAGCATATCATAGGATCCTAATCGAAAAATATTTAAATAAATTTTAATTGGATGATTTTGTACATTCATAGGACAATATGACACCTTAGCAACCGCTCTTCTTTTCGTTCCAGTGGTAGTTTTACTAACCACAAATGTTTAAATTTTTGGGTCTAAAGATGCCATTTTTCTAAAAATTTAGGACTGACATACCTTAAGCTGGCTCCTAGATCTACTAAAATACATAACAATTGATTAAATAAATTATCTTCCAATTCAACCATGATATTCCGTTTGTTGATATTCCAACACTACATTGATTCTGGACATGCTCCTAGCCACCTCCCTGACATTAGATTCCTCGTGAATATTAGCAACTTGCTCAGGTCTAGCTCGATGGGGACAATTCTTATAATACTAAGCTTCTCTACAACCCCAACATTGTAGAGGGGGATTTTGTACCTAGCTCGGTTTGGGCTTACTAGATGCTTTAGTAGGCATGTTTTCCACTTGTCATTTGGATTTTTGTTGATTCTTTCCAAAAAAATTACTGGGAATATTCCCCTGTGAGTTCCTAAAATTTGTAGATTTAGCACCTCTGAAACTTTGGAATTTTTTTTGTCCTTTCTTTTGAGATCAGTTTTTACTAGAGTTCGCTTTGTGTTTTGTTTTTTGATAACAAAATCAAGCCTTTCAGATTTCTTCATCCATGTTTTTTGGACTATCAAATTCTATTCTCTCCTTCATGAATGCTGGTAGAATACTCAGAAAATGTTTCACTTTGGCTTTTTTCCTCTTGAAGATAAGGCACATACCGAAATAGAGAGGTAAATTTTGTTATGTATTCATCCATGGTCAACTTCTGTAGTCTTAAGTCATGGAATTATTTCGCTTTCTCATCATAAAATCATTTCGTTGTGTATTTTTTCTTAAGTGCTTTTGAAATTCATCCCAGGTGACGTTCTTCTCTTCTATGTCTTATATTGACTTGACCTATTCCCACCACAAGGTGGCCTTTACTTAAAGCTAATAGATATCTATCCTAGCCTTACGGTTATCATTGTACTTGTAAACCTAAAAATATTTATTCATATTGATAATCCAAGCTTCAACAACTTCCTCTACTTCTCTATCAAAAAATTGGGGTTTTATCATTCTAAATTCTCCGTGCAAACCCATTTTTTGTTTCCTTGTTTCGAAGCATTACCTAATTATTCTCCATTTTCAACTCTATTTCTATTAATTCTCTGAGTATTACTTCCTTCTCGACTATCATCAGTATTTTTTTGTTGTTACCCTTCATGATAGGTTCCATGCTTAGGACTAGGTTGATAGGTTCTATAATTTTTCCTATATGAGAGGATTTTCAGGATTCTTTCTTTCTCATGCATTAACCTTCTGTTATCTGTCCTTAGTCGAGCCATCTCTTACTGTAATTTTCTTACAGTCTTAAGTAGCCTACTTTTCTAGTGCTGCTGTTTGACACCCAGTTGCACCCATAGACTTGTAGACTTGGCGGGAAATTGACCTTCAAATCCCCTTGTCATCCTGGTCTGATTACCCATTCCCTTCTATGTTCTTTCTATGTGCACATTTCAACACACTTCTCAATACGATTAGTTACCCATCAGACCATAGTTTTGAAATTGCGCTCTGATACCACTTGTAACAGGTCACAAGGCCCAACTTCCCATACATAAAAAAAATAAAAAATAATTAGATCAAGGTACTATATGATCGTAACATATCTACTATGATAACCTTTCAAACATACTATGATGTCATAAAAATTAATTTAATGATCTACCATGAAATTTTAATGTTTAAACTTTACTATTACACTTCATTTAATGTCAATGTTTTAACTCTATCATTGCACTTCCATTAATGTTGTTTTATTTTGGTAGTATATATATGTATGAGTACCACTTCTAGGTTTCTGTAAATAAGTCTTATCGAATTAGGTGATGGAATTTACCACCCTATTCGATCCTCCCAGACTTCCTTCATTCAGACCTATTCCACTAGTCAACAAATGGTCTCGTGTGGAACTATCTAGCCATTATCCATTGGCACATGGCAGTTGTGAGATGTGGCATCTAGATCCCATTCTCATCATATATATTTTTGCCAATGATATAGCAGTCATAAAGCATGAGATGTATGTTAGGGTAACTAAAACATACCCAAACCATTATCCTGCTCAACATTTGACTCCCAACTCTATCGGGTCAAGCTCTACAACAGAACCACTCTTTCATTTCCGATAGGGTCCTTATGTTTAGAGCTGATGGAAATTTTCGTAAATCACATAGTTTATTGTTTCCTTTTTCCATTACTTGAATTTTATTTGATATTCTACCTCTGTCTAAACCTTCTTGGTGACTTACATGTCTCATTGTACTCGAAGAACTCAAAGCTCAGGGTGTCGAAGTACTGGAAGAGCTTTTTCGTCAACAAACTAGTGATTAACTAAGCCCTTTCCTCAACAAGAAATCATATCTTGTATTTTCCTTTCTCATTTCGAAATATGAAATTCTAATTTGTGTCAATGTTTACATCTTCCCAACACAGGAACTTATGCGGGTCGACTTCATCAGTCCTTTGCCTCGGCTGGCCACACTAGGTAGGCTATAAGCTGACGTGAGTGTAGAAATTATATAGACGCTCTGATACCATGTAGAAATTTATAGAAATTCTATATCAATGGATTCAATATAATCTTATGATGTAATAAAACAAGATACTGAATCCTTCTACAATATTTACGGAATACAAAACACGATCACTCAATCACATGCAAGTAAGACAAATAAGTAAATCAATCACACAACAAAATATGTTCTTGGGGAAAGAAAATGCTCAAAACCCCCCTATCATATATTGTATAAATTCAATAAATCATGAAACAATACAATACTTAATCTCCCATGAGATTCTCCAACACTCTTTCAATTGTCTCCTGCTAATCTAGGAAATATTGGACTAACACATAGCCAATTCTCTGCCTTCCTTCAGCCCCAATTTCTCAACTAATTCCTAAAGAATTAGGCCCCTATTAAACAGGAAAATCAGTCTTCCCTAGTTGCACAATCTATTGAAAAGTGTAACTAGGTCGGTCTTCATGTTGACTATGTAATTATGTATTTATATAAAGAAGATGTCAAATATGATAAAATGTATTTTTGGTATACTTTCTTCATGGGTTTCATGACCAATATTTTTATTATGTAGATAGAATTCTTCTTGATGTCTATTATGTTGAATTAAGTGTCTCATACATGAAGGATATAGTCTAGGCATTTATTCTCCAAGACCTTGTTGAAGACGCTCACAAACAACCCTCAATGCATAGATGAAAGACATGTTTTAAAGAAAGTAAAGAAGCACCTTATCTAGTCGGCATAATTGAAGTAGTCAGCCTAAATCTTAGTTGTATGGTCGGCTCATTTGAAGGTGTTGAAGCCCCGAAAATTGGGTCTACAACAAGGGGGATACCCACCCGGTCCAGACCTTGGTTAGCAGCTCCTTTTCCGTTTGGTGTAGTGGGTCCAACTGGGGATAATGGGACCAGTTTCCCAATTTGTGTGTGTGTGTTGAGAATAGATATTTCCTTTCTAAAAAGGTTCCTAAGTTAAGTGCTTTTATGCTTTTTCTAATCTAATCATATGCAAATTGTATTCTAATTAAAACATAAATATCTAATTATAAACTAAACCCGGGATAAAATCTTTTTTATGCGATCTAAAATGATTTCGAATAAAAATTAGTAATAAAGATCATTCAACTGCTATAAGAAAAGAATTCAATAAAGATAAACCACTTCATATAAAAAGTTAGATGAAACAGTTGTGAGAAACATATCACATAATAAGCTATTCATACATTAAGAATAAACAAATAGTCATCACCGTACAAAAGTGCCAAATGATAAATGAATAATTCAAGCATCAATATATAAATAATTGAACTTAAATATCACTTTTAACACAGAAGCAGAAAAAGTTAAGAGATAAAAGTACCATTTATAACTAGTTCTACTCATGAGCTAGAAGCAATAATGATTTATCTTCTTCTAATCCAACATCTACTAAGAGTACATAAATGCAACATCAGTAGCAGATATTAGACACATATATCAATAAATCTCGTTCCATTCATTCATCAAAACCTCCTCTGAGGGTGCAGAAGTGCATGTTCTGAGGATATGTTTTTGACAAATTTCTGGACCCTTCTCTAAATGCATGAGAAGGGTTTAAATACTACTAACTAAATCTAATTATAGTTTATTACAAAAATTTAGGATTTGGTTTAAATGACTGTCCTTTTTCTAGGAAAAAATAAAGTAAAACTAACACTAAATCTAAAATTAAAATTAACAACTAACTACTTATGACTCTGGTCTTTGAATTTGCAAGCATCCAACATTGATTTGAGAAGAGGGGGCCGGCGGACTTCAGATTTCAATTGTCCTGAAAAGACGGAATCAGCAAGAGTGGGCATGATCTTCTCAGCAGAATTAATGATGCAATTAAGAGTACTGCATTGACTATGTGTTTTTACTAGACAGGTCCAGTAAGAATCCCAGTTTAATTTTGTCAATTCTTGAATTGATTTTGCCTTTTCTTCCACTTTCTGTTTCCATTCTGTTTGCAATTGTTGTGCTTGTGGTAGATATCCCGGAATGGTTTCTGAAATTAAATTAACCTTGTGAAAATTATCATTTACACAATCAGTGATGTTTCTTGCCACTGTAGCTGCTTCCTCTGCCGCTTTTTCTGCCTCTCTGATCTGTGCATCCCAAATGCTAAAGAGAATTTCTTTATGACTATCATTGATAATTGGTGCTACTGCTATTTTTCCTTCTGTTACACAGTAATTTGTCACCGTCCCCGCAATCCACATCCCACACATTGGAGGGCTCATTTTGTGACCTGTGAGTAGTAACACGCCTTGAAACCACTTTCATGACATCCCTCTGAATAAGAGCTTTCAATGCCCTGAAGACATCTCCTTGTGAAAAACCCTAAAATTTGCCCTTTTTGCATTGACGCGGGTAGTCTGTTCAGTACCTGCGCCAATGGGGAAAATCCTTCAAAGAGGTCACTCCAATTGGCGCTCTGTCCTAGAGTCGTACTCGCTCCAGCCAATTTAAGTGGTGTTTCTTAAAAATAAATGGCGGAAGTTTCGTCCTAACTGATCTAGGAGCTGATTTCTATCTTGAGTTGGGAGGTTTGGCTATGGATTTCCATATAGAGGAGGTGGTTTTCCACCTCTCATGGAAGCTTCCTTGATGATAGGGCCAATCCCATAATTATATGGATCCCAACTCCCCTTCCTCCATCTATAAAAGCTTGCCCATCTCCATTGCAAGCTAATCTCCAAGTTCCCAAGAGCTTTCACATCCTTATGCTGCAAGAGCCTTCTTGATTCTCTTAAGGCCAAATCCAAGCAAGGAGACTATTGCCAAGTATCTGGAGAGAGAGGCTTGTCCTATCTTTGACAGGCTTTATTGAGACATGTTTTTCTGACGACCCGCCAAAGGAGAGTGCTGCGTCGAAGCTATGGTTGTATTCTTCTTTTGACTCATTAATGATAAGCGACTATTGGTTATGGTTCCACTCTTGTTCTTGATTATGTTCATGAGTTATGTCCTCTTCGACTGAAATATAGTTGTATATACTGGATTTTATGCTTGCATTTGTGTTGTTTCTTGCATGTGCAGGTGTCCGATCATGGAGATCGTGAGGATTATGATCTGTCAGGGCAAAGGAACGGGAGCACCACCTCTTCTACAAATGAAAGCGTTGGATTCCAGGTAAGCCTTCCGCGCAAGTCAATTTATTTGCAATTAGGAACCTGTACTGTAGCATGTTTGATTATTGCTAGACCCGATCTGGGCTAGTAGGGATCACCTCTGTCCATAGAGGGGATTTACCTCTTCAACAATTTGGCGACTCCATTGGGGATCGTTAGCTTGTTGTTGTTCAGTTTATAAGCTATAGACGGAGCCTGAAGTTAGCTAGATAGCCTTCGAAACACTTTTGCTCTGCAATTGCGAAGTAGATCAAAATCGCTTCAGTCAATCTCCAGTTTAGTTTGTAAACTGAACTCTTGGAGCATTGTCTTGTCTTTTCGGTTGATTCTTGATTCTCCTTGCTTGATCAGCTCTTTTGGGCTGGTTCTTTCTGTGAATTTGGATTTTGGATAGCTTGATCATCATTAATCTGCTTGTTGGATTGCTTTTTTTTTTATTTTTGACTGGTAAACTCGAATGGCGCGCTTTTCAGCTTGACAGTCGCACCCATTAGTGCAGGTTGCTAGTGTATTACCCGCGCCAATTCTATTCTGGCGCTAGTTTCAACCTTATAGTCGCGCCAATCCTGTAAGGTACTAGGGTTTACTCTGTTTTGAGCTTTCTAAGATTGATCTATGTCTTTCTTGCTTTGAGCCTAGATCACATGGTTCATTTGAGTCTTGGAGATTCTGCTTGAAGTGGTGAGTTTGGTCAGGGTGTGTGAAAATTGAGATTTTTTCCCTAAATCCTTCACCAGTGTGTCTTTCCCTTCCGGTCTTTTCCCTGTATGAGCATAGATTACATTGCTCATTGTTTGAAATGTCTTCTTTCCATGATTATTTGATGTAAAAGGGAATGAATGCCTTGTTTTGATCTCTTGCTTCGGGAGTCCTCTTTGCGTTTGACCTTATGTGTCTTGTCGCCTTTTGAGGGATTTCGTTACAAAGTGTTTGAAACAACGATTGCATTCTTAGTGTTTTTTTACATCTCTTTTGCCTTCATCCTTTCATTAAGGATATTTTCGTTCTTTTAGTTTTCGTATCATAGTTTTCTTTTCGTTAAAATGCATTAGATCACATTGCATTGAAAAGTATTTTTTTTTAGATTTATCGTTGAAATTAGATCGCATTGTTTAATGATTGAAAGCTAAAAATCACTTTGAGTGCATTCCCTTTCATTAAAAGCATGCATTAAGTAGATTCTCATTTCATCGAAAAATGCATTAAGTGCGTTCTTATCATTTGAAAAGGAAAAGGAAATTGTGCATAGATTACAATTGCATAGTTTTCGAAAAAAAGGAAATTGTGCATAGATTACAATTGCATAGTTTTCGAAAAAGAGGATTTTGCATAGATTACATTGCATTATTTGCATCGTTGAATGTTTGAAATTACTTTTGGATAGTGGAATTCATCTAGTTTGGAACAGTTTTCGTTCACAGTGTTGTTGTTTGTTGCATCATTGTTTGAAGCTCTTCCCTTAACTAGATAGCATTCATCGAATTGAAAGTTTTATTTTGTCATGTAGCTGCATATAGGAGATTGTCATATGACACTCGTTAAGGCCTTGAAATCGAGACATAATTGAAGATCAACCATAAAATTTACTCAATTTACCTAAGGAAACATTGAAACATTAACGCAACATTTAGAGGTCTAGGCTAGAGACGTGTTCCGACGTCTTTAAACCTAGTAGTTGTCGTTCGCCTCTTGGCTTTAGACAGCACTAGTACGGACTTGTGCTCCCCATACCGTCGCGTATATAAAGGGAGACCCAACTAGGTTTCAATCCTTTATCCATAGGAAGCCGAGTCTGCTTCCCTATACCCATGATACACCGGACACAGCATTCGGGGAGATTTCCTACACGTACATTAATTCCTTGGTCGATTTCTCCTTCATTTTGAAACCAAGGTGTATATTGCAGCTCACGGTTATTTGGTACACCCTTTGCCTAGAATTCCTGAGTAGTCATTTCGATCTTTTCTAACTCTTTAAATTTGAAAAGGTCATCAAGTGCTTGTCCTTTCATGCTTGTTTCCAATTTGAAAGTGATAGAGTCACCTTTTGCCTATTTCTCGACTCTTAAAATATGAAAGGGTAGAGTTTTTTTTCATTGTTTTAAAAATTAACTGCCCACGAAATATTCCTGGTTAAAGTTAGTTTCCTTAGGGCGTTGTTCTAAAGATCGTTTCTGATGGAAACTTTTCTGGAGTTCACCAACCAAGGAATCCCCTCCGATGGGAATCCTGGTCCTTTTCCTCCTTTTGGAAATGTTGGTGCTCCTTATATGGCAACATTGTCCCTTCTTGGGTTAACTGTTGGGTTGCCTGTTTGGTTGTTTTCAACCTCTGTGGTCTTGAATGTCTTGGCTATTGTTCAATCAGTCCCTCCGTCTAAACAACATCATGTTGATTCTAAGGTGGACCTCTCCCCTTCTTTGCCTATTTCTGCATCCTCTTTTACTTCGCTTGGTGAAAGTCTAGATTCGAGTAACCAGGTGGCTAAGAAGAAGAAGAAGAAGACAAAGAAGAAGAAGTCCGATAAAGGAGAGGCTAGCTTTGCGGCTATTGTGCCTAAGAAGCCTTCCATTGATGAACCTTCCAACCCTCCATGGAAAGTCAATTTCCCTTGCATGCTGTGCATGGGAGACCATATTCTTCGAGACTGCCCTGGCATTCCCAAGGTGCTCGAAGCATTGTCCAACGGTCGTCCGTCATTGCCTTTGGCTTCTGGGGGTCAGGTTGGGGGCACGTCTTCAGATGCTGCTGGTAAGGCTCCTAAGAAGTAGGGTAAGATCACCAATCCCTGTAAGTTGTGTGAAGGGCACCATGCCATTCACCTTTGTCCGTTAATGGATGAAGCCAAGCGAGTCTTGGACAACGCAACCGTTTCTACACCATGCCTTCTGGATGGTTACCAATGGATTTCTTTGAGCCCTCCACCAGCTGATCCTCTGATTGGTCAAGAGTCATCCTTGGTTGATCTCGCTCCCTCGGAAATTCATATTCAAGAATCCATTCTCGACCAACCATTGGTCGCGGGATCGGTTGAGCTGGCTCCGTCTTCGGTGCACTAGGTCTTTTCCGTTGAGAGTGGATCTCACATCCCTCAATTTCTTCTTGTTTCTTCAGATTCCTCAGACTTGGAGAAAGATTCTCCTATCCCTACATCTCAAGAAGCTGCTCCTCCACCTCCCGTGATAGAGGTCTCGGAGGATACCCCTCCTGCCTTCGAGATGGAGGTCGTGGAGGATGCTCCTTCTTCTTTCGTAACACCAGGGGAAGACCATCTCAGTTCGATGGTAGCCCCTCCAAGTAGTTTGGTCACTTTCTTTGATTGGAATCGATTTACAGGATACTTCCTTCCATCTTATGTGCCTTTCGAGATCACAGTACAGGATTTTGGTCTGGTTGTACCTAGCACCATTATAGATGAAGGCTTGTCTGTTAGTATTCTTTCTTCAACTACTTGGCAAGCTTTCAGTTCACCGCTGTTTGCGCTCGTTACGCAGAATCTGTTGGGATTTAACAGAAGAACGAGTCAACCATTAGGGATCCTTCCAAGGTTACCTGTTACATTGGGAGGTAAAACTATCCATATGGACGTGATGGTTGTTCCAGGCCCTTTGGATTTCAATCTGCTTTTGGGGCGTGATTAAACCTATGCCATGGGAGCGCTTGTCTCCTCCCTTTTTCGTGTGGTTTTTTTTCCACATGAAGGAAGGATCGTGACCATTGATCAGATTTCATTCTTTGGTCCTGATGTGGCAGCTGGCCCGCCATCATCCCTTCCCGGTTTTTATCCACCTGTTGTATCTGCCCCACCGCAGGTCAACTATGTGGCTACCTACCCCGTGCCTGTGCTCAGTGATGGTGCCATTGTGCATTAGGTGCTAGGAGCATTGGGTCCTGACTTCCAGGATGTTTTCCTTCCATCAGATGGGAAACTCTTGGAAGCGATGACTTCTTGTTAATTATGATGAGGTCATCGGAGCATGGTTCTTTTCCTGTGTCAAGCTCCTTAAAAAATGAAACCGGAGCTGGTCGGAGCATAGTTCCTTGTCTTGTGTCAAGCTCCTTAAAAAATGAAACAAGGTTGTTGGAGCATAGTTCCTTGTCTTGTGTCAAGCTCCTTAAAAAATGAAACAAGCTGGTCGGAGCAAAGTTCGTTTTCTTGTGTCAAGCTCCTTAAAAAATGAAACAAGGTTGTCGGAGCATTGTTCTTTTCCTGTGACAATCCCCTTAAAAAATGAAACGAGGTTGTCGGAGCATGGTTATTTTCCTATGTCAAGCTCCTTAAAAAATGAAACAAGGTCGTTGGAGCAGAGTTCCTTGTCTTGTGTCAAGCTCCTTAAAAAATAAAACAAGGTTGTTGGAGCAGATTTCCTTGTCTTGTGTCAAGCTCCTTAAACCATGAAAAAAGGTGTCCTGAGGACAGTTCTTTTAATGTGTCAACCTCGTTAAAAAATGAAACATGTTCCCGTTCAATTCGAGTCTTTGATAAGATCTCGTAAAATCCCAGTTGAGTTTTTCTCTTGATCTCGTAACTTGAACCTTCACTCCATCTGCCTTTCATATGGACTGAAGCTTGGGGGGCATGTACCTTGAATTGATTCACCATGCTGGGGGCATGCTTACTTTTTCAAGCATAGTTTGTTTCCGTTTCAATCTTGTGTAAAAATGAAACCAGTTTCAAGCATAGTTTATCTTTGTTTCAAGCTTGTGTAAAAATGAAACCAACTTCAAGCAGAGTTTCCTAATTTCAAGCTTGTGTAAAAATGAAACATTTCCCATTTTACCTCTTGGGATTTCCATTTTATCAGCCTATTTCACCAGATGAGCCTTGGTTTTCTCACTCCATCGTCACTATCTGCTTGGCCGATCATATGCCTTCACTTGGTTGTGTTACCCATTCCTGAGGAACCGCTGCAATGAGTGGTCTTGTTAGCCAGCCTCTTAACCTTTATTTGTTCTGAGCAGTTCCACCATTACCGGAACCCAGTAGCTACCCTTTATACCACTCGTTCCTTCAGGAGGAGTCACCTTTCAGCTCTTTTCTGACTCTCTAAACATGAAAAGATTGCCGAGGCCCTTGTCGTTTCGATCTCGTTAAAGTGGACACAAAATGACATCTACCCAGTATATGTTTACCCCTTTTTTGGGTTGGGATAGATTATTTACGAAAAAGGAATACCCTAGCCTATCGCGACTAGGAGGTTTCCTCAGACATAGTTTTCTACCTTTTCGGATTTGAGGAACTATTTACGAAAAGGGACCTCTGGAGTTTACTTTTCAGCTATCTTTTCAAACTCTCTAAACATGAAAAGACGCCGAGTTCTTCCTTTGTCAAACTCGTTAAAGCCTGATGACATCGGATTCAGTCGTGATGACGCTATTCGAGTCGCTCCTTCTTAGGGCTCGTTAAATGTACTAGGATGGATCCGTCCGAAGGATGGGTTTATATGACAAGAATATGGTATTCTCTTCAAGCTTGTGTAAAAATAAAGAGGTACTCACCAAAATGGTGGGGAAAATGGAACCAACATCATTGTCGTGTCGGCAGTATGTCGCTCTTGAACATGGCACTTGTCTGCATTCGTGTCAGGTTGGGGACATCTAATATCGTTTTATCACTTGCCTCCGTGGGTTTGGGTGACCCCTTTTGACCTCTCATCTTCTCTTTGCCTCGTCACAATGACCTCTGATATTTTGATGTCAAATACTGCCAAATCCACTGTCGTGCTGTCAATATGTTCAAGAGAAGTTGACCTCTGCAAGTATCAACCTTCCTCTGATTCTCATTTGATCCTAATTCACAAAAACACCATGTTCCTCTGTCTCGTGTCGATGATGTGGGAAACAATATGGCCCACCTTCGATCAAGGTCACTTCCTATCGACTTCAGCTCATTATTCAGGAAGATGGTCTAGAGACTCCCTTCTGGTACCTTGGAGCCTGCATGCCTCAATGGCAGGTTCTTCGCATTCGACGTGAGGTTTTCATCATTGGCCTCCGATCGAGTGATTCTGCGGGTGTTCGACATCAATCTTATTCCTGTAGTGAGTGCCTGGTACCGGACCATTGGCATTAATGGTGAATTTTCTCTCGCGTCTGATAGCATGACTTTCATCGTGCATTTGGTATCGAATGATGTTTCTACATGTTCGACTTGACTCATTTATTAGCATGTGAACTTGTACTTTTTGGTCGAATGGAGAGGCATAAGATACGGATTATATGCATTTGTAATCGGACTATGATTTCGTAGTTGTTATCATGATTGGTTACGTGACTCATTGATTGGATGGCTGCGACCATACAGGTATTATCGATCCTCTTGGATATGCTGTGATCCATATCTGAGTCTGGATTATTGTATACCTATGTTATGGATCGTTTGCGCCCATGCCACACATATATCATGTATTTGAGATATCAATTGTACTTCTGTGATTTCCGATGGTGTTTTAGTCAATATGTTCTTACAAACCTTCACCCACCCCAGGAGCATCGCTATGATAATTTGTCACAATCCACAATCCCGATCTTGTGGAGGGATCATTTTTGCCTTGTAAACGTGATCACGCCTTGAAACCACTGCTTGTCCTACGGCAAAACTTTCAATACCCACGAAGACATCTCCTTGTGAAAAACCCTAAGTATTGCCACGGTAAAAGTGGTAAGTGATTCAGTACACGTGGCAATGGGGAAAAATCCTTCAAGTGCAGTCTTAATTAGCGCTCTATCCAGTCGCACTCCATGGCTTAATTTTAAAGGTGTTTTTTAAATAAATGGTGGAAGTTTAATCCTATTTGATCAAAATTGATATCTGTCTTAGGTTGGGAGGTTTGAGCAACGGTTCCATAGAGAGGAGGTGGTTTGCCACCTCTCATGGAAGCTTCCTTGATGATAGGGCCAATCCCATAATTATAGGGATCCCAACTCCCCTTCCTCCATCTATAAAAGCTTTCCCATCTCCATTGCAAGCTAATCTCCAAGTTCCCAAGAGCTTTCACATCCTTATGCTGCAAGAGCCTTCTTGATTCTCTTAAGGCCAAATCCAAGCAAGGAGACTATTGCCAAGTATTTGGAGAGAGAGGCTTGTCCTATCTTTGACACGCTTTATTGAGACATGTTTTGCTGACGACCCGCCAAAGGAGAGTGTTGCGTCGAAGCTATGGTTGTATTCTTCTTTTGACTCATTAATGATAAGTGACTATCGGTTATGGTTCCACTCTTGTTCTTGATTATGTTCATGAGTTATGTCCTCTTCGACTGACATATAGCTGTATATAATGTATTTTATGCTTGCGTTTGTGTTTTTTCTTGCATGTGCAGGTGTCCGATCATGGAGATCGTGAGGATTTTGATCTGCCAGGGCAAAGGAACGGGAGCACTACCTCTTCTACAAACGACAGCGTTGGATTCTAGGTAAGCCTTCCTCGCAAGTCAGTTTATTTGCAATTAGGAACCTGCACTGTAGCGTGTTTGATTGTTGCTAGACCCGATCTAGGCTAGTAGGGATCACCTCTGTCTGCAGAGGGGATTTACCTCCTCAACACCTTCCTCTGTCTTTTGCCATGCCAAATAATTAGAAACTCTTTCATTTTTTAAATCATAATCATGTTGTATTTCTACGACATGATTAGTGATTTTATCTCTTTCTTGACAAAAGGAGTTCCACTGTGATATTTTCTGGCATAATATGTCTTGCTGTTGCAGAAATTGATTATTCAAAGAAATAGATTCTGAAATAAAATCTGTAAGCTTGGGGTCTTCTTTATGCATTTATTGCATAATATGTATTTGTTTTTCTTTTTCGGCCAAGCTTTTCTGATAACCGATTTGCATTTGCTGAAACTATTGCTGTAACTTTTCAAATTTCACCTGTGCTTCACTGTTGGCATGTGCTTGTTGCAATTGTTGTTGCATAACCTGTATCTAATCCTCTTTTTGATTTAATAACAGTCTTACCTCAGATGCTTTGCCAATAGTTGCGGAGGCATAAGCTCATGTTATCTGAGATAATTTAGTAAGATTTTCAGTGGGATCTGTAGTAGGATCTTTCCATAAAAACATCCAATTGTTCTGCATCAATAGAGAGCACACTATCTAATTTTCTCTTCTTTCTTTGCTTTCTTACTATTGCTTTATGTTGCGGGCTGTAGAAAATATCTAGAGGAGGAATTTCCTCTATTTTAAGTATAAGCTCGGCAGAGGGAGTAATGGGTATATGTTCTTTTTCTGTGACATTGCCACTTATTTTTGTAACCAAAACTTTTGCTGTTTGTACAGGAGTTTGTATTTTCTATCCTTCAACATTGATTATATCATTAAATGATTCCCATTCTTTATCTAATTGAGTGTTGATGGATGGTTGCTATACATTAAGAGGTGTAAGAATCAATTGTGGGGTAGTTGAAGTCTGTTGTTGTGAAAGCTCTTTTGATTGAGCTATATCCTTGACAGAGGCTTCACTTTTATCCTGATCAGATTTTTTAGAAGGTTCAGAAATTTCTTCGCCAAAATTTGACTTAGATTTCTCTGAGTCTGATCTGCCACTGAGACTGACACTAGGAGTTGGTTCCCTTGTGGGTTCCAAATGAAAATTATCGAAAGGAATAGTAGTCAGTCTTCTTTCTCTATATACTTTAAGTTCTTGAAATTCTTCTGGGGAGAACCGTGTTTGAGCTAAATTCAAAATGTCTTTAAATGAACCTTTTTCCTGAAACATATCGTCAAAAAGGTCTTCTTCTCTAGAGAATACTCTTACTTTGACAAAAGTGGTGAAATCCTTGACAATACCATATGGATCAAATAGTCTTCTTAGAAACTTAAACAATTTTAAACATGTAACATTGCTTACTTCCTTAAACGCGTGACCAACATCAAACAATGAAAATGCTCTGCAGGAAACTGGAAATTGTGGCAAAATGGCCTTCTCTTTATCCTTTAATTATTTTGTCAAACCTCCGTCTCGACAGGTTTGGTATGCAATTTCCCGAGCTATGAGTTTATCCGGAACATATAAGGGAAAAACATGAGGAGAAGAAAATGTTTCAAAAACCCTCATATAAGTGAACAGTTCTTCTCGAAACCATCTTGCGACAGGGAGAATGTCTACCTCTGCTTCAGGAGACAACCTTGGAGCATCCTTATTATACAACACTCTGTACAAAGGAAACATTATGCCATGGAAAATTTTATAAAAATGAGGAATGAATTTTGATTCCCACAACTCTTTGTGATAGACATGAATGGGCAAGGGACCTTGAATTGTCCATTGCTAACCCATTAAAGGGAACTTAGAAACAAAGCAGATTGAATCCATAACATAGGCAGTTAGATAAAAAGAAGGATAAATCCTCTGAGACATAGTCCGTTTAGACCGGTAATTGAAAATATCTGTGGCTAAATTATCAGACAATATTTTGGCCCAGTCTACAATGGTGGCATTAGCAGCAGCATTCAACAAAGGAAGCCATTCAGGAAAAATCTTATTAATGTCAGGCTTTCCAAAAATCCATAACATAGCAGCAACAAAACAATATGGAGAGGTGAGTGAACTGGTACTGTACACACCATGTTTATCTTTCTTCAGTGGTTCATCTCTTTTGGTCCATTCTTTAGTGCATTCTTCTAAATTTGCATTTTCCTTTGCAAATTTCTCCATAAATTGTTTGTTGTAAGTTGCCTGAGGCTCTGGAAAATGATACATAAGCCTCAAATCTTCTAGATTAAATGACCCGATAAGCTCTTGACCTGGAGTTTTGAACAGTCTGTCTGTGATATCAGTGCTATCCAGAACCCATTTGACCATTTTTGTATATGGAAGAATTCTTGGTCTTGCTGCTATCTGGTGTAGAAACGAACAAGCCGGCTCTGTAAGAGATGCTTCAGAAGAATTTCTTGAACCAGTGGTAGCTGAAACATCCATTACCCCTTGGGTTTTCTTCTTCAAGCAAACTAAACATACCCTCCCAGGTGGTGATACTAGCGTCCTTGTTGCAAGTAGTGTCTGCGTATAAAGAGGTCATCTCTTTATTTCCAGAACTCGCAGCTTTCTCTTTCCTTTCAGAACTATGAACTTTCTCTTTCTTTCCCATAATGCTCTGAATTTTGCTTTGTATAGCCTCCTGTTCTTCACGCCTGCAGTTTTACAAATTAAGTGAGAATAATGACATGAGAAAGGTGACGGGATGGTTTTAAATGCCGAAGGCATATGAAATATATTATTTAATTGTGAAATAACCCTTCGATCAAAACAAAATCCTTTTCATTAATAATTAATGATTCATTCATTAATTTGACATCAAAGCGCATAATGGATATCAATTTATGAAAAGATTTACTTCGAATAACGAGCTTTCAAGAATCTGCGATAGTGCGATCTACGATTTTCTTTGCAATATCGCAAAATCTCAATATCGCAAATCGCAGTTTTCACAAATCGCAATCAATAACATCGTGGAATCGCAATGTCGCGAAATCGAAATATCACAAAATATAATATATGAATAATATCCGTTAATATGTTTTCTGTGATATGCGATAAACATTTTACTGCGATGTCATTAGATCGCGGTCTCGCAATTTTGAAGATTCTGCATTGCTTAAGATATATTCTACTTTTTTGCGATGAATGCGATTTTTCCTTCAAAGAGAGATTTTATTCTAGTTTCTCATAAACTTAAGTTTAGTTTAAATATTTTCCAAATAAATTTCCTTAAGTCCATGATAGTAAGTTTTATTGAAAATAAAAACAAACACCAATAAAATTTTTTAGATTTTTTAAACTAAGGGTCCCCACTTATTTAGTATTATTACTAACATTAAATAAGAAGGGGGGTTGTTGCTGGCCACAACAATTGGCGATTCACATGGAAGAACCAGTTATCTCTGATTTTCTTTGGAATTTTCTAAAATTTTTCAAAACAGAAAATTTTCTGGAAAATCAAACTTTATTATAAAAAGACAAAGTACATTATGCTTCAATCTTATGAATGATATTTCATTTCTTCTATGATAAAATTTGACTATTCACTTCCTCAATCTATTCCTCGTATCTACATCAGTCATTACTTGGTTTTTTAAAGATAAAAACAAAAGGATTCTCCGTAAATCAGTTTTGAATATGATCATTTGTCGTAGGTAGAGCCACTGCTACCAGCAAACGTCTATAGCCTCGACAGGGTTACCTGTTACCCAGCAGTCATACTGTGTCCTACTTAGAAAAATATACAATTTTCAAAGAGAAATCCATATTCACACTTGTCGCTTTTTATTTTCTTTTTATTCTTAAAGAACAATGTCTTGGTTTGGTAGCCAATTTATGACAGTTCCATTCACTTGATTTATAACTTTGCTGAACAAGCTGGCTCGTGATGAGACCCCTTGCCTTTTGATTGCAATAATCTTAAGTCATTGCCCTATTGTGGTATGCAGTATTGGCAAAGTCAGCAAGCTATAATATCTATGATCATGATAATCTGGCTCGTGATGAGACCTCTTATTCTTTAAGTTAAAAAGTGTATCATTGGATTATTTCTTGAACATTGTAATTTAATATGTGGGGAGGAAGTCATTGTTTCCTTAAGTTAGCTCTGGAGGACAATGATAGAGTTTTTTGGAAAGAACTTTTCTACTGAGAACCTTCGTTTTGTTATTGATACCTTTCATTGGACTAATATAAAACAATCTTTCACCAAAAGTTGTTTTCATCAAAATTTTCAAATTGAAATTAATATCATTTCTAGATTAAAAAATTTTAACTGTATCTTTGGATAATAATGATCAATATTTTGAAAAGAATTCCATTTATATAAGTGAATAAATAAAATCTAAAAAGAGAACTAGTATCTTTTTGATGAATTCCAAATGTAACCATTAACAACTGGTTTTATTATGACAAAAATAAAGGAAATTAATCTACAAAATAGAAGAATGATCTCCTATGGAAAATAATTTTTAAGGATCTGGCCATTAACAGGTAAAGATTCTCTTTTTCCTGTTAAATCTTGTAACATAAAAGTAAATGGACCTATGATCTCTGCAATTTGAAAAGGACCAAGCCACATTCGTTGAAATTTTGTATGTTTTCCTTTTTCCTCATGAGCCTTGTCCCATTTTAGAACTAAATCTCCTATCTAAAAATCTTTTCTGGTTATCATGTTTGAATCAAAAGAAGCTTTAACTAATTCTTGATGATGAGCATGAGTTACTTTAGCATTTTCTCGTTGTTCTTCTAACTTAATTATTTCCATATGCCTTAATTGTAAAGAAGAAGTTGGTTCTTCATCAATATATTGGACTAAGACTCAAGAAGGGATTGTTAGATGAGTTGGAAGAACCACTTCTCTCAAATAAACTAAATTAAAGGGAGAAGTTCCAATAGAAGCCTTCTGCATTATTCGATCTGCCCATAAAGTGTATATTAAAGACTTATGCCAATTTTTATGATTTTGATCAATGGTTCGCTGAATGATTCTGATTAAGTTTTTATTAGTGGATTCAGCTAACCCATTTCCCTATGGATAACAATTGGCAGAGTATTTAAGTTTAAAACCTCTCTTGAGTGCAAATTCAGTCATAGCATTACCAGAAAAATATGATGCATTATCAAACATTAAAGCAGAAGGTAAACCAAACCTGGTGATTATGAACTGATCTATAAACTCGATGATATGCTTGGCATTAGCAGTCTTGAGAGGGACTGCTTCTACCCATTTCGTAAAATAATCAGTTGATGTAATGATATACCTATGTTTCTTAGAGGAGTGTGGAGCGATCTCACCTATTATGTCCAATCCCCATTAATCAAAAGGCTGCTCAATGTTGACTGGTTGTAACGGTAATGATGGTTTCTTTTGTCTTCCAGCTGCAGTTTGACAAATTTGACATTTCCTTGCATAGTTATGTGAATCTTTAAATAGTGTGTGCTAGTAATATCCTGCACGAATGATCTTATGTGCAATAGCATCTCCAGCATAATGTCCTCCTGCTGGCCCATCATGAAGTTCCTGCAAGTCTTTTTTAGTTTCAGATTTCTCCATACATCTAAGAAGAACAGAATCATAATTCATTCTAGAAAGAACATCATTTACAAGCTGATATTGTTTAGCCTTCAACCTTAGAGCTCTTTTCTTGGTGTAATCGAGATTTGGGGGAGCATATCCATTCTTCAGATAAAATATGATATCAGCATATAATGATTCAACATCATTTAGGCTTACCTCATACGTTTGTATCTCCTGAGATGGTTTTTCAGAAATAAGCGATGCGCTAGCTAGTATTTTGCAAAATCCTTGACCTCTTACAATATTTGCTGGTTTGATTTCTACATCATATTCTTGTAAGGCAGTAACCCAATTGGCTCTTTTTTCACCCACATCTTTTTGAACTAAAATATTTCTTAGCACTGGAAATGGTACTATGATTTTTGTATGGGTTTTAAGTAGAAATGGTATGGAATATTTAATTTCTTTGAAAACAGCATAATCTTGTTTCTCCACATATAAATAATTCAATTCAACTCCCTGTAAATTTGAACTGAAAAAGGAAATTGGAGCTTCTTCTTTGTCTTGATTTGCTTGAGTGAGTATTGCAGCATAAGATTTATGAGAGGCAAATGTGTACAAAATAAAAGGATTGGAAAAATTTTGAGTTGCTAAAGATGGAGCATTGATAATTGCTTGTTTGATCAGATTAAATGCCTCATATTCTTTTTTTTACCCATTTGAATTTTGAATTATTTTTAATCATTGATTGCAAAGGTGATACAATTCTTGAAAAATCTGGCACAAATCTTTTTACAAAATTAATATGACCAAGAAAAGATTGCATAGCCTTTTTGTTGTGAGGTAAAGATATTTCAGAAATTTCCTTGATTCTATTAGGATCAATATGAATTCCAGATTTTGATACTATAAATCCAAGAAGTTTTCCTTCACTTAATGCAAAAAAGGACTTTTTTGGATTAAGTGAAATTCCATACCTTTGACAGTGTTGGAAGATCTGCTTCAGATCTCTAAGATGATTGCTTCGTTTTTTAGAATATACAGTTATATCATCTAAGTAAATTACCACTGATTTTTTAACTAATCCCTTGAAAGCAATTTTCATAGCTCTCTGAAATGTGGCACTAGCATTGATCAAACCAAAAGGCATTTTTTGATATGTGTAAGTGCCCCATTTGGTTCTGAATGTAGTTTTCAATTGATCATCAGGATGGACCAACACTTGATTATATCCAGAGAAACCATCTAAGAAAGACATTAAATCTGATCCTATAACTGCCTGTAGTATTTGCTCCATAGGAGGCAAAGGAAAATTATCTTTTTGGCAAGCTTTATTAAGATTTCGAAAGTCAATGCAAATTCTAATGTCTCTGTTCTTCTCTCTAACAGGAACCATATTGGAAACCCATTTAGAATGTCGAACGGGAAAAATAATCTTGGATTTCAATAACTTATTGAGTTCAGATTTGATTTGGTTTTCTAGATTGGGGTGGATCTTTCTCAACTTTTGTTGGATAGGTTTTTCATCATTGATCATTGGGATAGTATGTTGGATGATAGAAGTGTCATAAGTTTTGAGTTCATCGTAGTTCCAAGCAAAGACACTTTTATATTGTTTCAAAAGACGAACGTATGCTAAATTTTCTTCAAGAGCTAGGCCAAGGCCTAAGTTGATATTCTGTGGTTCGGCATCAGTTCCTAGATTTACTAATTCATAATTTAAAGTCGAACTTTGCAATTTTGAATTGGTAGATCTTTTAAATCGATATTTCAAATCATAAAGGTCTTCTAACTTGACTACTGACTTTGGCATAGCATTATTAGTGCTATCTTGGAGCAATTGTTTGTCATGTTTATCTTCATCAATTATCTGATTGGTGCAAGATCCTTCAGATGTGAGAAAATGTACAATATCAGGATCATCATTAAAAATCCTCCAATTGGTAACGTTATCAGGAATCGAGGGTCTAAAGATTAATTCAATTGAAAATCGATCAGGACTAAAATCTTCTGCAGGAATGAGCTTGGAAGCTACATTAGCTAAGAGGTCTGAACTAGCATTCTGAATTCTGGGAATTGATGAAATATTAAATGCTATAAAATGTTTAGTCAGATCTTGGACTAAATACTGATAATGCTTTAAATGACTTGATAAATAATGTATATTATTGTGTACCTGTTTAATTACAATTTCCGAATCTCCGAAAACTTGTAGATATTTGATGTCTAATCCGATTGCTTTATATAGTCCTTGGACTAAAGCTTCGTATTCTGCGATGTTATTAGTGCAATAAAATTCGAGTCTGCAAGTTAGCATAATTTTTTTTCCCTCTGGACTAACCAATACGCATCCTGCTCCTGCTCCTTCATTAGACTTAGAACCATCAAAAAATAATTTCCAAAATAAAGATTTATTTATAGGAGTATCTACAAAATTAATACATTTAGAACTATCTGTTTGAGAATAATTTTCTATTTGAGATAAAACAAAATGTTCTAAATAAGGTGAAGTATGAGCATTGAAATTTCCTAAGAAAGAATCGACTGAATAATTGCCAATAATATTACTGCTGTATGCAACTGGTTCATTCTCTCCTTCCAATTCTATTACTATGTATTTTTGATGTTTTTCTCATTCAACCTTTATCTGATTTGGTTTACCATTGTAAGGAAGCCACATATGCAACCAATCAGTTGCGAAATATCCATGAAGTTTTTCTAACCAATCTCTGCTAAGAATTAAGCCATAAAATTCTGGAATATCTGCAACTGAAATATCAATGACTTGACATACCTTTGGGTTTGATGACAATCTTATGGTAACCTGATTTAATTCGCCAATTACTTCAACTTGCGATCGATCAAGCTGGACTATGCGTAAAGCAGATTTTTGTGGTTGAATGTTCAATTTTGCACATATTGATTTTGGTAAAATGTTAGATGAAGCTCCAGAATCCACTAAACAATTATGCAAATTTTTATTGAAAACTTCATAAGTAAGAAGAAATGGAGGAGTATGAGATCTCGACCTTCCTCCAATTAAAGAGATATTTTCTAGATCAAATTTACTGATCGCATTAGCTGGAGGTCTTCCCATCTCATTGGAAGCTTGAGAAATCACAGGATCGGGAAAAGGTTTTTCTGGTACATCATGTAATTCTTTCAAAAGTACCTTTTGTTGGTGTTTTAACTTTCTCAATTCATAAAAAGTGATGTTAGCCCTAGTATTCTTCATAACTTCTATGATATTATACTCCATTTCATCTGAGACAATCAGTGTTCTTGATGGAGTTGATGAATCTGCCTGGACTAGGCTAGTTTGAATTGCTTTAGATGTTGTTTTCTTGGGTGCAACTTTATCCTTAGTCAATGAGCTTGCGCTCTTTGACTTAGGAGTAGGTTGAGGAGGATCAAGTTGATTTCTACTTCGAGTGCTAACCAGGGATTCTTCTTGAGCTTCCTCATCTAGAAGGATCAAATCCCACATACCATGTACTTCTACAACTTCTTCTTCATCATTAGTTTCCTCAGTAGTAGTTTCTTCTTCTCCTTCTTCCGATTCAGCATTAGTAATGGCATTTGGTGGTTTTGAATCAGTTGAAGGGTTTCTTCTAAAAGGCTTGAAATATTTTTTAGAAGATGTTTCTGCCACTTGTTTCTTAATGTCAACCATTTCATTAGACATATTTTTCAAAACTTTTTGCAGTCCTTCTAAATCAAATGGATCTTTTTATTGCTTTTTCTTGGGATCTTCCTTAAAGTGACTTTCTTGGATTTTCGTTCTTCTATCACATTTTCTTGTCTAAAGCAATGATACATTTTTCTACTGCTATCTCCTCTTTCATGTTTTCTGCTAAAGTTGGTTTGTTAGCCCTATCAACAAAGATTGCTATGTTTGATGGTAAAGCAGAAATGTACCATTCACTTCGCACCTCTTCGCTAGGTTTGGAAGCAGTAGGAATTTTGTTTAACAATTTATTGAAACATGAATTGAAATCCTTGACAAGTTCCTTTGAGTCAGATCTAAGATTAGACAGATCATTTATCAAAGTCGTTGTAGACCTGTCATCACCAAATTTAGTCAAAAATTGATCTTGAAAGATATCCCAACTAGTGATGGATCCAGATGGTAATGAAAAATACCATGATCCAGCTGCTCCTTGTAGAGTATAAGGGAAAAGTCGGACAACAACATCTTCATTAATAACTCCATTGAGATTTCTAGACAGCATAAAATTTTTTATATGTTCTTCTGCTAACATGCCCTCTTCAGGATTAAACTTAGGCAGCCATTTTTCAGGATAGGATGGTAATTAACTCAACGGTGCAGGCATTAATACTGCCCCTGGATTATTCCATGGCATTTGGGCCATCGCTGAAATACTAATAGAGGAAAGTGTAGAAGATGATGTCTGTGATTGAGAAGATGAAGATATTACAATTACAGATGATTGAGAAGGTGATGTGGAAGTTCCAGTGGAATGAGGAACAATAGTCTGAAGTGGAGGGGTGGACAGTTGACTTTGTGATGAAGAGGTTGAGATGGGTGATGATGAAGAAAGAGTCTCGCTGTCAGACCCTTTAGATGATTTCCTTGCTCTTTTCCTTGTAGGTAAAGGTAACTCGGTTGGCTGAATGCCAAGATTTTCACTCTGTAATCTGGTAAGAGGATGAGCAAGATTATATTGTGAAGTTACACTGCCTTGAGATTTATCAGATCTTTGAGGTGATATTGAGAATCGCTGAAGTTTATGAATCAAAGATTCAACTTCAAGAGATTCAATCAGATTCTTCTGAAAAGTCAGGGTTTGTAGCAGTGTCTGTTGCTCTTGTGACTTCTGGCTCTAGATTTACAATTTCTGAGTGCGATGGAGAAGTCGGGGGAGATGGTGAGGGTGATTTACTCTCGGAATGGTATTTAGATTTAGATTTACTTGCCATTCATATTTTTTGGCCCTCCTTCTAGCGCCAAATATGTTGAAGCCCCGAAAATTGAGTCTACAACAAGGGAGATACCCACCCGGTCCGGACCTTGGTTAGCAGCTCCTTTTCCGTTTGGTGTAGTGGGTCCGACTGGGAATAATGGGACCAGTTTCCCAATTTGTGTGTGTGTGTTGAGAATATATATCTCCTTTCTAAAAAGGTTCCTAAGTTAAGTTCTTTTATGCTATTTCTAATCTAATCATATGCAAATTGTATTCTAATTAAAACATAAATATCTAATTCTAAACTAAACCCGGGATAAAATCTTGTTTATGCGATCTAAAATGATTTCGAATAAAAATTGGTAATAAAGATCATTCAACTGCTACAAGAAAAGAATTCAATAAAGATAAACCACTTCATATAAAAATTTAGATGAAACAGTTGTGAGAAACATATCGCATAATAAGCTATTCATACATTAAGCATAAACAAATAGTCATCACCATACAAAAGTGCCAAATGATAACTGAAGCATTCAAGCATCTGTTGGCAATATGATGCAGAGTGTTGTCCTTGATGGCAACCCACTTGATGAAGATGATAGAAACCTACTTAATGAAGTTGTTCTTGATGCTTGATGAGTTTATTAATGATGTAAATCTGATGTTCTACAAGTAGCTCAGAAGCACCAGAGATAGAAATATCATTAAGGGCCAGAAAAATGATGAAAAGTGTGTGACACAAAGTATACGTGAGTTTGTTTAGGCGAAGTAGCGTATGTACGCGGAAAAGTACGTGCTAAGTCATCTATGCCTAATTGCGCTCTAAAGTTATAAATCCAGGGGTTCTTACCATGGTATTGACCCATTGTATTGAGCGCTTGAATATCTAATTGATCCCATCCAGGAATACCATTAGAAGTTGTGTGGTTTTGGCTCATGGTATTGACAAAGGCTAAACCTATATAAGGAGAAGAAATTCATAGTGCAAGGTGTGCACGAGTCTGGTTTTGAATGTATACTTCACTCTGAAGTATGTCTGAATGGAAAGGGTAATAGTTTGATGATGGATCTGAATCTATGATGCACCTATGAAGAAAATGATGAAGAGGGATCTCTAGATCTGAAATGTATATGTATCTTTTGGATCTGTTTATGGAATGATTAGATCTTTGATTTGGCGAATCTATGTTGAAGTAAAGAATGAAGATCTGAGTTGTTTATCTGTTCTGGAGAGTTGCACTACCCTAAAATGTCTGAAGAATTATATGCAGGTTCGTCGAGGAGAAAGCACGTATATACGCGGTTTGTATTTAGAGAAAGCGCGTATGGGAATTGAAGTCAGGTTTGAAAAGTGTGCAGATGTATACGTGGGTTGGTAATAGTGAAAGCGCGTATATACGCAGGTTCAGTGAAGAAAAAGCGCGTATGAAATTTAGAGTTTGCTGAAGTATGTGGTATGAAATGTCTGATCTGTTCTGTTGTTTTACTCCTATCTATCAATGATGATCTGGGTTGTTCGAATATTGATTATGATGCTATAGAGAAAGTTGTTGGTTTGATGAATGTTCCTTAAGATTAATTTTGTGGGTTGGATCTAGTGTGAAAATTGATGAAACATGGTCCACAAAGCTGCTGAAGGTTGAAGCCTTCAGCCAGGGGGTTGTAGCTCCCTTCCAGGTGAGGCTGGTAAATGAGAGCAGGGGGTTGTAGCTTCCTTCCAGGTGAGGCTGGTAAACGAGAGTAGGGGGTCGTAGCTCCCTTCCAGGAGAGGCTGGTAAACAAGAGAAGGTTGTGGCCTTCTGCAGGTGGGTGCCTGCGTGTTGGTATGAGTCTGAGCCAGTACATGGTTGTAAGATGTTTTCTCTATAATAAAATATTGAAGGCTGAGACAACGGTAGCGGTGGTTTTCTCCCGACTTGGGTTTCCACCTAAAATCCTGGTGTTCATGTGTGTTGCTTATGTGTGATGGTTTATTTTGTTATTACTGCACATGCTTACTATTTATTGAACATCTAATGAATGAATGATGGAATGATATAAGTGAATAATTATCTGCATAATAAGATTGCTGAACATACGCATGTTTTATCAAGTATATCCGCGTGTATATGGGAGTTGGCTTCAGGAAAGTCGCGTATGGGTTTTAGTGAATGGAAAAGTCAAAATTTTTTGAGTAACTCCTAAATACTGATTCACCCCCCCCCCCCTCTTAGTATTTTTCCCAACATCATCAATATATAAATAACTGAACTTAAATATCACTTTTAACACAGAAGCATAAAAAGTTAAGAGATAAAGTACCATTTATAATTGGTTCTACTCATGAGCTAGAAAAAATAATGATTTATCTTCTCCTAATCCAACATCTACTAAGAGTACAAAAATGCAACATCAATAGAAAATATTAGACACAGATATCAATAAATCTAGTTCCATTCATTAATCAAAACCTCCTCTGAGGGTGCAGAAGTGCATGTTCTGAGGATAAGTTTTTGACAAATTTCTGGACCCTTCTCTAAATGCATGAGAAGGGTTTAAATACTACTACCTAAATCTAATTATAGTTTATTACAAAAATTTAGGACTCAGTTTAAATTACCGTCCTTTTTCTAGGAAAAAATAAAGTAAAGCTAACACTAAATCTAAAATTAAAATTAACAACTAACTACTTATGACTCTGGTCTTTGAATTTGCAAGCATCTAGCATTGATTTGAGAAGAGTGGGCCGACCGACTTCAGATTTCAATTGTCCTGAAAAGACGGAATCAGCAAGTGTGGGCGCGATCTTCTCAGCAGAATTAATGATGCAATTAAAAGTACTACATTGACTATGTGGTTTTACTAGACAGGTCCAGTAAGAATCCCAGTTTAATTTTGTCAATTCTTGAATTCATTTTGCCTTTTCTTCCGCTTTTTATTTCCACTCTGTTTGCAATTGTTGTGCTTGTGGTAGATATCCCGAATGGTTTCTGAAATTAAATTAACCTTGTGTGAATTCTCATTTACACAATCAGTGATGTTGCTTGCCACTGTAGCTGCTTCCTCTGTCACTTTTTCTGCCTCTCTGATCTGTGCATCCCAAATGCTAAAGAGCATTTCTTTATGACTATCATTGATAATTGGTGCTGCTGCTCTTTTTCCTTCCTATGTATTTTTCCATGCCAAATAATTAGTAACTCTTTCATTTGTTAAATCACAATCATGTCGTATTTCTACGACATGATCAATGATTTTATCACTTTCTTGACAAAAAGAGTTCCACTGTGAGATTTTCTGGCATAATATGTCTTTTTGTTGCAGCAATTGATTATTCAAAGAAATAGATTCTGAAATAAACTCTATAAGCTTGGGGTCTTCTTTATACATTTATTGCATAATCTGTATTTGTTTTTCTTTTTCGGCCAAGCTTTTCTCATAACCGATTTGTTTGTACAGGATTTTGTATGTTCTGTCCTTCAACATTGATTATATCATTAAATGATTCCTATTCTTTATATAACTAAGTGCTTATGGATGGTTACTGTACATTAAGAGGTGGAAGAATCAATTGTGGGGTAGTTGAAGTCTATTGTTGTGAAAGCTCTTTTCATTGAGTTGTATCCTTGACAAAGCCTTCACTTTTATCCTGATCAGATCTTTTAGAATGTTCAGAAATTTCTTCGTCAGACTTTAACTTAGATTTCTCTTTGTCTGAGCTGCCACTGAGACTGACACTAGGAGTTGGTTCCCTTGCGGGTTCCAAACGCAAATTATCTAAATGAATAGTAGTCAGTCTTCTTTCTCTATATACTTTAAATTCTTGAAATTCTTCTGGGGAGAACCGTGTTTGAGCTAAATTCAAAATGTCTTTAAATGAACATTTTTCCTGAAACATATCATCAAAAAGGTCTTCTTCTCCAGAGAATACTCTTACTTTGAAAAAAGTGGTGAAATCCTTGACAATACCATATGGATCAAATAGTCTTCTCGGAAACTTAAACAATTTTAAACATGTAACATTGCTTACTTAAACGCGTGACCAACATCAAACAATGAAAATGCTCCGCAGGAAACTGGAAATTGTGGCCAAATGGCCTTCTTTTTATCCTTTAATTCTTTTGTCAAACCTCCGTCTCCATAGGTTTGATATGCGATTTCTCGAGCTATGAGTTTATACGGAACATATAAGGGAAAAACATGAGGAGAAGAAAAGCTTCCAAAAACCCTCACATAAGTGAACAGTTCTTCTCCAAAACATCTTGCGATAGGGAGAATGTCTACCTCTGATTCAGGAGACAACCTTGGAGCATCCTAATTATACAACACTTTGTATAGAGGCAACATTATGCCATGGTAAATTTTATAAAAATGAGGAATGAATTTTGATTCCCACAACTCTTTGTGATAGACATGAATGGGCAAGGGATCTTGAATTTTCCATTGCCAACCCATTAAAGGCAACTTAGAAACAAAGAAGATTGAATCCATAACATAGGCAGATAGATAAAAAGGAGGATAAATCCTCTGAGACACAGTCCGTTTAGACCGGTAATTGAAAATAGATGTGGCTAAGTTACAGACAATATTTTGGCCCAGTCTACAATGGTGGCATTAGCAGTAGCATTCAACAAAGGAAGCCATTTAGGAAAAATCTTATTAATGTCAGGCTTTCCAAAAAGCCTGCATAACATAGCAGCAGCAAAAAAATATGGAGAGGTGAGTGAACCGGTATTGTACATACCGTGTTTATCTTTCTTCAGTGGTTCATATCTTTTGGTCCATTCTTTAGTGAATTCTGCCAAATTTTCATTTTCCTTTGCAAATTTCTCCATAAATTGTTTGTTGTAAGTTGCCTGAGGCTCCGGAAAATGATACATAAGCTTCAAATCTTCTGGAGTAAACGACTCGATAAGCTCTCGACTTGAAGTTTTGAACTGTCTGTCTGTGATATCAGTGCTATCCAGCAGCCATTTGACCATATCTGTATATGGAAGAATGCTTGGTCTTGCTGCTATCCGATGTAGAAATGAACAAGCCAGCTCTGTAAGAGATGCTTCAAGGGAATTGCTTGAACCAGCGGTAGCTGAAACATCCATTACCCTTGGGTTTTCTTCTTCAAGAAAACTAAACATACCCTCCCAAGTGGTGATACCAGTGTCCTTGTTGCAAGCAGTGTCTGCGTATAAAGAAGCCATCTCTTTATTTTCAAAACTCGCAACTTTCTCTTTCCTTTCAGAACTAGGAACTTTCTCTTTCTTTTCCATAATGCTCTGAATGTTGCTTTGTATAGCCTCCTATTCTTTGTGCCTACAGTTTTAAAAATAAAGTGAAAATAATGACATGAGAAAGGTGACGGGATGGTTTTAAATGCCGAAGGCATATGAAATATATTATTTAATCATGAAATTACCCTTCGATCAAAACTAATTCCTTTTCATTAATAATTGACGATTCATTCATTAATTTGACATCAAAGCACATAACGGATATCAATTTATGAAAATATTTACTTCGAATAATGAGCTTTCAAGAATCTGTGATAGTGCGATCTACGATTTGCTTTGCAATATCGCAAAATCGCAATATCGCAAATCGTAGTTTTCACAAATCGCAATCAATAACATCGTGGAATCGCAATGTCATGAAATCGCAATATTGCAAAATATAATATATGAATAATATACGTTAATATGTTTTCTGTGATATGTGATTTGCAATAAACATTTTAGTGTGATGTCATTAGATCACGGTATCGCAATTTTGAAGATTCTGCATTGCTTAAGATATATTCTACTTTTTTGCGATGAATGCGATGTTTCCTTCAAAGAGAGATTTTATTCTAGTTTATCATAAACATAAGTTTAGTTTAAAGATTTTCCAAAGAAATTTCCTTAAGTCCATGATAGTAAGTTTTATTGAAAATAAAAACAAACACCAATAAAATTTCTTAGATTTTTTAAAGTAAGGGTCCCCACTTATTTAGTATTATTACTAAAATTAAATAAGAAGGGGGGTTGTTGCTGGCCACAACAGAAGGGAAGTGAAATATATATACACATATGATATACGATCATTATAACAGCAAGCAAATCGTATCTGTTAGAAGTGCGGATGAACTACAGGAAGAAGTGCATATGTTATGTGTCAATAAAACATGGTGAAGTCATGAAATACACGTGAAGACAAGGCAACGTTAAAACTGGGTTAAAATGATGTGTTAGGGAGTAGATTAGAGTGATGGATTAGTCCAAGCTACATTACAAATAAGGGTTGCATTATGCTACGTTCAAGTGCGGATGAAGGAGCTAGAAAAAGACTTCGTTCAGGTGCAAACTAGTGTGTTCGAATAGACTGAGTTATAGTGCAGATGAAGGTTGTGTTCTGCTACGTACAAGAGCAGATTAAGGAGTTGGAAAAAGATTGTGGGTTAAGGTGTTGAGTTAATGTGTGGATAAATATTGCGTTCATTTATGTTGAGGTGTGGAATTCATTACTAAGTTAAATTATGGTGCGAAATATATGAATATATTTAAGGACTGCTATTAAGTGAAAAAGGAGATTGTGTTGAAGTAAGGATTACGTTAAGCTAAGAACTGTTCTTTATAATAAAAGTAGAAAATCAACAAAGCTAAAGGTAGAAGAAGAAGAATACAAGTAGATATCGAGTTCTCTAGTGAAGAACAGAGAAAATCATTGTATAAGAGAATAATTAAGTTTATAATGGCAGTGACAAGATCTTGGAGACATTCCTAAGTCTATGGTCTGAGTCTGGGTCATGGTACTTGTCTTTTGAATATCTATAAGAAGAATTATTTGCGGGGTTTCCTCTCCAAGAGGGAGAGGATTTTCTCTGGCTCTAGGAGCCTAATTTTGTGTCTCGTGCATTTTGATAATTAACTTGATGAAAGACCAACTAAGATAAAGAAAGAATGACATAAGCAACTCAAGCAAATTCAGAAGTAATTATCAAGTAGAGAATTTGTGATAATCTCTCGCCCTACAAATTCTCAACACAATCTATCATGGCTTCCTCATGGGTTTATAATTGAACATGGGAAATACTCTAAAAATACAACTGATAGTTATGTTCTCTTTAACCTCTGTTTCAAATGGGTCTTCATCAGAACTGACATGCATACAACCATTAATAGAAAAACATCAGATATCTGATTGATCACTACTTGTGAATTAAATATAATTTAATTCACTAGTCCTCTCACTAATTCATCACTCATTTAGAACTAGTTAAACTCATTTTAACTCAATTAATTGAGTTAACTGATTACACCTTCACCCCACTAGTGCATTAACTACAACTCGACCCAAAAAATATTAGGATCACTCTATATGCCTCATCTTAGACCCTCAACTCTAATTTCTTGGGATAACTCAATCATCATTACGTAGTTAACTGATACAAGTTTTTATGAGATATGAAATTAGAATTTATTTTCCAATTTATTTAAGGGAAAAATAAATTAGACACCCACATTCCTCACTAGTGTGTAACTGAAGTTCCTCAATGAATTTCCTCACCAATGTGTGTGTACTTTTTTTCCTTTCTAGTTCCCAATTTCATTGTTTCTTGTTGCAAATTTCAACACCCCTCCGAACAAGAAAGGAATTCAATCTATCCCGATCTGGTACCTTTGGAATGTTATGCATGCAACACTTTTCTAATTTCATTTGTACCTGCTACTCTTGAAACTAAATAACATTGAAACAAATGAATCGCTATAATGCATTTGTCATTAGAGTCTTCTAACTGCTTATAGACACTATACCTATCTAGTGGACTCTCTGCACTGCTGCTAAAATCTGCATCCATGCCCTCTACAGTTCTGCCAAATCTGAGCTGCACTCCAGTATTCGACGTCTGTCACTCTGATTTTTGTCTTCCTGACATATGACTGCATCAATCCAACTAATCCATCCTGCTACTATTTTACTGTGGAATCCTCGTAGCTAGGTTTGGTCCACGAGACACGTCATCTCAATGGACCATGCCGAAATTTCTTCTTGGGGTTATATATACACATCGCTCCACCTCTCACCTGGAGGTATAATTGCATGTACTCCCTCTTGGAGGTCTCTTCTTGATTGGACTCCTCCAATCGGTCTCCTCTCTGCTTCTCCAATTGTGACTGCTCCAAAATTGTCTAAGACTGCTTCTGAGACAACATATTGAGAGATAATTTCTCCATCTCAACCACCAAGTCATTAACCACTACTTTTATCCTCAAATATTTACATGCACCCTTGACCTTGAGAGCATACAAGTTCTTGACTCTTACACTAATCTGTTTCACCTGTCTCATGGCTATGTGTTTAAGGAAAAAATTTCCTTTTCTAAACATCACATCATAACCACGGTCTTCCAATACCACTATAGAGACAAGATTCTTCCTTATGCCTGGAACATAGAAAACATTTTCTAGTCTAAGATGGGAGCCAGACTGCTAAAATGTAATTGTACCAATGTCGGTCTCTCTATACCTCCAATCATATCTAAACTCTATGTTCTGTTGGAGTTCCTTCTCCTCTAAGTCACTAAAGATATCTGTATTCCCTCTCATATGGAATAAGGCACCATTTTCTAGATACCACATGCATCCCATTACAATTCTAGCCATGCATGAAATCAGAGTAAAATGAAGCTCAAACTATCAAACCAACGCTTCACCCGCTGCAACTGTAGACTCCTTCTTGCTTGCCTTCTTCTATGGAAAAATCGAGGCATAGTGCGCATGCTCGTAACAGTGAAAACAATTGATCTTGGGAAAGTCTCTCTTTCCCTCTTTCCCTTTGGACTTCTTTCCCTTGGATTCATTTCATTTTCTGACTAATGAACAATTTTCTTCTTTGTTAGTGTTGGAAGTCCTATCTTTGGTGCTTTGCCTTATCTCTTTTATTACCAAGTCGGACCATAAACTCTTCCAGTCTAGTAACTTCTCCCTCCCATTCATAGAGTCCTACTAACTATTCCAGCTCTTTGGAAGGCTTAGAAGTGCTAAGCTTACAAAATCATCCTAGGCTACTATCAAACCAACACTTCCAATCTCATCTCAAAATTCAGTGAACTTCACCAAGTATGTTGGTACTATCTTTCCCTCCTCCACCTTGGTCTTTCTGAGCGCGTCCTTTAGCGCCAACTTCCTGTGGTCACTTCTATTCTGAATTAGATCTGTCAAGGCCTTCCACATAGCATATGGAGTTTTCTTCCATCGAGACTCAAGACAATATGATCTCAAACTCCCTCTCACAAGATCCTTCTCGCCTTTGCTACCTTCTTCTATCATGCATCAAGAAGTTGGGCATCTCCTGCTGCAGGCCTATGAATATCAGTATCTATGAATTCCTTCAACCCATTGTCCTAGAACACTACCTCCATCCTGTCCTTCCATGGAATATAATTTTAATTTCCCTTGAGTTCATATGTTTCCTTTAACCTCTGTCTCAAATGGTTCTTCCTCATAACTGACATGCATGTAGTTATTAATAGTGAATCATCAGTTAGATGATTGATCATTACTTGTGAATTAAATCTAATTTATATCATTGTACCTCTCACTAATTCATCACTCATTTAGAACTAGTTAAATTGATTTTAACTCAATTAATTGAGTTAACTGATTACACCTGCACCCCACTAGTGCATTAACTACAACTAGACCCCCAAAATATTAGGACCACTCTACATGCATCATCTTAGACCCTCAACTCGAATTTCTTGAGCTAACTCAATCATCATTACTTAGTTAACTGATACAAGTTGTTA
This sequence comes from Pinus albicaulis, assembly GCA_034641835.2. Classification (NCBI taxonomy): domain Eukaryota; kingdom Viridiplantae; phylum Streptophyta; class Pinopsida; order Pinales; family Pinaceae; genus Pinus; species Pinus albicaulis. Next base: position 869,341,212 of record CM076572.1, read on the forward strand.
TGATATGAAATTACAATTTATTGTCCAATTTATTCAAGGGAAAAATAGATTAGACACCGAAATTCCTCACTAATGTGTAACTGAATTTCCTCACCAATGTGTGTGTGTTTTTTGTCCTTTTTGGTTGCCAATTTCACTGTTTCTTGTTGCAAATTTCAATGCTAATCTATGTCATTAATGTGAAACTTCGTGCACAACCTCCTCTTGTACGTGACAAGCTTGTTGAAGACCATGCAAAAACTACATCATATGGTTGATAGTCCATATCCTTCCAGATTTCCTCATTACTCGTTTTAATTCTACTTGGATTGAAGTTGTTGAGAATGAATGCAAATATTGTAATTAATTTTATTTATGTTGTAATTATTTCTTCTACTGAATGATAAACTCTGATTAGTCATTACAATATATAAAACATAGTTTAATATTTTTGTCTCTATAATGTATATTCATTTATAGAACACACTTCTAGAAAGCATAAGGTTTTTTATTTCTTGAAACTATGTCAGAATAGTTGGTTATGCACAGCAAGTGAGGGTTGATTTTATGTAAAGCAATTGGTATTCTCAATATTTACATATATTTGACATGCTACCGCCGTAAAGGTTACTTCTGTTTCATGATATGTATATATATTTTGTACTTATGGTGACAAGTGCCTTTGTTTATGTTTATTTCCAATACTATGTTTAGTCCTGGCCAGACCTATTATTAATGGTCAATATCATAGGCTCCATTCTATTTTTAAATTAATCTTTTTGTTCTGGAGCGCTGCCGCTATTGCGTAGTTTTTGTATGAATTTATTTTAATCTCCATATCTCTTATTCATAAAGTTTAATATTTCACCAAATAAAAAATTATAAAAAAGGACCAGGCCCAGGTTCTGGTTCGCCCGGAACCAGAGTCTCAACCTTTTGACAAGGATATTGGTTATCACTTGTGCTTTAGTTTGTGATTCCTCTTGTCTTTTGACTAAAATTTTCAACAATCATTATTTTGAACTATGGTTTGATTTTATTTTTACAATACAATCTTGGTGTTTAATCCTCTTGTTCTGTGTAGTTTCCCTATACCTCCAGTAAATACTTCGTTGTTGGAGTTTTAAGTCCACCTGACCAAACCTACAGTGGTATGGCTCCAGCAGGCTATTTACTAGCCAGTATTGCACCATGAGTAACCTATGGTTCAATATTTCTTAAGTTTAGTTTCATGAACATGTTAGTAATCCTGTAAGTTCGATTTAATTTTTAATTTCATTCTAAATTTCAGCTAACTATATAGGTAAGCTACATTATTCAAGTTCAAACGCATGCAACCTTTATTTAAAAGTATAACTAAATATCTCATACAAGAGTAAATAACCAATCATACAAGTCATCCCATTTACAGGATACTTATCTCAAACACATAAGACTAATATGACACAACCAAATTTGAGAATGGAAATTGCATCCTCTTATCCACTCTGTTGAGTATACACAACAGAAATCTAAAAAAAAAGCATACATAGCATAAAAAACAAAGACAATAATTAACGTGGTTCACCCAACCAATTTGGGCTACATCCACCAAACAGAGGTATCGACATTCTTATTATTCAATAGGAGATTACAATAGTACATTTCTCACATTTGCAACTCCTCTTCCTCTCATCCCTCATATCTCATATGTTCTACCTCTATGAGCTTGCAATTTATAGATGTAGAGAAGAAACTGAATAATAAATTATATTCCATCCCGTCACAAAAAATAGGATATAATATCTCCTCTTCGAGATTTGATGACATCACTTTTGCAACAAAACCTATTGTTGGAATTAACCATGAGATTTGTGCCAAAATAATATGGAAAATCTCAACAATCTCCACCTTGACAACAATTAGCCTGATACCATGTTTCTTTATTATATTCATTTTTTCTGCAAGCCAAGAGAAGCCAGACACCATCGTAGCTTCTCTAATAAAACTAGATTTGTGAACATGTCTGCATAGTTTTCCTTTGTATGCACTTTTTCAAGAGAGACTCCTCGTTTAGAGATAACCTGTCTCACAAAATGGTACTTTATAGGTATATGCTTTTATTTACTATGATAGGCTGGATTTTTAACCAAATGAATTGCATTTTGGCTATCACAAAATAACTTTATGTTGTCTTGCAACCTACCAAACTCACCAAACAAACCTTTCAACCAAACCGCTTCTTTGCAAGCATGTGAAGTAGCTATGTACTATACTTCTATAGTGGATAAAGAAACAACGTTTTGTAGCTTTGACATCCAGCTAATACCTCCACCTACAAGAGTAAAGACATATCCTTAAGTTGACCTTCTCTTATCCAAATCACCTTCAAAATCAAAATCAACATATCCGTACAAATTCACTACTTCTTTCATAAGTGATACAATAATAACTTGTGCCTCTCAAATACTGAAGCACCCAATTCACTGATGCCCAGTGTTATTCTCCTAGATTTTCCATATACCTACTAATAACCCCAACTGCATGTGAAATATTTGGTCGTGTACAAACCATCGCATACATCAAACTTCCTACTACATTAGCATATGGTATTCGAGACATATATTACTTTTCTTCATTTTTATTAGGACATAAACTTGAAGAAAGATTAAAATGGGAAGCTAAAGGGACTAAAAATGGCTTCACATTGTTCATACCAAACCAGAGTATTTTCTCAATATTCTTCTATTGTGATTACCACAGCTTACCATTGCTCCTGTCTCTGAAAATCTCCATGCCCAAAATATGTCTTGCTGCTCCTATATCTCTCATATCAAACGTCCTAGCCATCTAAGCCTTTAACCTATTTATCTCTTAATCCCATTACCATATCCAACAAAGATATATCTTTTTGATTTAGGATCTAATTTAGAACGCTGATGTTTTGGAATTAGAGAATATGCATCACAACCAAAAACTTTCAGTTTAGAATAATCACAAGGATGACCCTTTCATACCTATTGAGGAATTTTGCATCCTATTGCAGTTGATGGTGATCGGTTTATAAAATAACAAGCCATAGATACTGCTTCTGTCCATAATTCCTTCTGCAAATTGGCGTTCCTTAGCATACTTCTTGCTCTTTCTAAGAGAGTCCTGTTCATGCATTCAACAACTCCATTTTGATGAGGAGTATATACAGTAGTTCTATGTATTTATATCCCAACTTCCTTGCAATAATTATCAAGTTCCTTTGAAGTAAACTCACCACCATTGTCATTTCTTAAACATTTAATGGTTCTTCGAGTGATGTTTTCTACTAATTCTCCAAACTGTTTGAAAATTGTGAATACATCAGACTTTATTTTTAACATGTAGACCGATACTTTTCTAGAGAAATAATCTATAAAAGATACAAAATATGATGATCCTCCATATGAGGTTGTAGGAGGTGGACCCCAAACATCAGAATGGATATAATCAAGGATTCCTTTGCTAGTATTTTTTCCAATTTTAAATTTTTGCTTGCTTTGTTTCCCATAAATACAATGTTTGTAGAAATCTAACTTAAAAGTCTTTAAACTAGGAAGTAACATACGATCAGATAAAATTTTTAATCGTATTTTGCTCATATGGCCCAACCGTTGATGCCATAGTCGAATAGAATCATTTTCGTTTTCAGATACAGATGAAACATGATCTGACTTTGTTCTTCCTTCTAACTGAAAAAGATTTCCAACCTTCATTTCTTTCATTACTAATAGGATTCCTTTGTAAATTTTCATTACTCCACCTTGAATAAAAGTTTTATATCCATTTGTGTCTAACACTCTTAGAGAAATAATATTTTTTCTGAGTTTAGGCACATGTCTTACATCAGTTAAGATTTTATTTGTCCCATCAATCATTTTAATCTGGATGCTTCCAATTCCCACAACATTACATGAGACATCATTTCCCATGTAAACTACTCCATCATTGATTGAATTATAATATTTATACCAATCTTTATGAATTCACATGTCATTGGATGCACCAGAATCTAATAGCCAATGTTGATCATGATTTGAAAAATTAACTGATAAAACTTCATCACTTATACCTGAACCGGATGCCGAACCTAAACCTATATCTCTCATTTTTGCTTCTTTATTTTATGTTGAAGAGTCTCCTTTGGATGTTTGTTGTCTCTTCCAACAGTCCTTCTTCAAATTTCCCGATTTTCCGCAAAACCAGCACTTTAGCTTACTCTTCTTCCCTTTCGATTTTGATCGAGAGTTATTTTTCTGACTGAAGCGTTTTTCTTTAGATCGACCTCTAACCATAATTGCCTCTGATGTAGAGGTTTCTAAATTTTACCTTTTCCTAGTTTCTTCAGACAGCATAGCTCCAACAACATCATCAAATTCAAGGGTTTCTGATGAACTAAGACTTATAGAAGTAACAAAATGATCCCACGACTCAGGCATAGAACATAATAAAGTTATAGATTTATCTTCTGAATCAAATTTTACTTCTATACTATCTAACTGCACCAAGAGAGTATTAAAAGTATTCAAATGATTGGTTATTGTTGTACCTTCCTCCATGCGCAGACTGTACAACTGTATTTTCAGAAGAATGCTGTTGGTTAAGGATATTGTCATGTACAGTTTTTCTAGCTTTTTCCATCGACCAACGGCTTTCTTCTCTGACACGATGTTAAATAAAACATCATCCGCCAAACAAAATCGTATCCCGCTCAATGCTCTATCATCGATGTCACTCCATTCATCATATGTCATGGCGAAAGGTTGTTTGGATTTTCCCAAAAGTGCCTTCACCATACCTTGTTGTACAAGTAAATCGTGCATCTTGACTTTCTAGATTTTGAAGTTATTTCTCCCATTAAACTTCTTGATCTCAAACCAAGCGCTTTGATTTTTTTCCATATTTAACTTGACTTCTACTATATGGATCCTTAATTTCCTTTTTAATCAAATTAACAATTTGATAAAATCCCCTTTTCAAACATGCAATTATTAATAATTGAATACAATGTTTAGGCTTCTCCACCATGATACAATGGCAGCTGGAGGAAGATCGATAAACACCGATCTACTCACACCTCCTCACGCAAGATCCTACTCCTGATTGACGTAGAGCTAAAGAAAATATAGCCGTTGAACTTTGAAGACGAGAGTGCCCACCTTTATGATTCTCAAAGCACCTTAGATTTATATTTCCTTTAAAATTTGAAAAACCAGTGTTACAAATCTGAACCAGATGGGAACCTCATAAATTAATTGAAAAAAATGGGATCAAGAACCAATTAAAAAAAAAAAAACATTCTCAATTTCTCTAGATGATGCAAATCCAAACTATATGCCTATCAAAGTCGCCTGCGGGAACCGAGTCGCTTCTTCCATCGCGGCAGTGTACAAAGTGAACTAGCTCACTCTTTTTCGATAGTCTCTTACGCAGATGCTCAACTTAGCAAGGAAATTGCACTTATTTCCTGAAGAATTTGATCCACCTCCATGTGCAGCATACACAGACGTTGTCTCTTTGAAAGGGAAAAATAAGGATCAATACCCTGCCATAGCTTTCCATGCCACTTAACAGTCTTCCACGCTTGGCTGCCAATCAGCACAGCTTCACACCGCAGATCAAGCAACTTCCACACCGATCTTTGAAATGGGGAACTTCTCCTCCCACTGAAAATAGATCAACGACCTCTTCCACCACAAATTCATATCAACAGATCTGGTCTTTGATACCCGTTAACGCAGACCCTCCATTTGCAATCACACAATGCTCCTTCTCACATGGCTCTGATACCAATTGTTGAGTATACACAGTGGAAAACTAAAAAGCAATCATACACATAGCATAAAAAATGAAGACAATAATTAACGTGGTTCACCCAACCAATCTGGGCTACTTCCACCAAATAGAGTTATTGACATTCTTATTATTCAACAGCATATTACAACAACAAATTTCTCACATCTACACTTCCTCTTCCTCTCATCCCTCATATCTCATATGTTCTTCCTATATGAGCTTGCAATTTATAGATGTAGAGAAGAAACTGAATAATAAATTCTATTCCATCCTATCACAACAAAATAGGATATATTATCTCCTCTTTAGGATTTGATGCCATTAGTTTTGCAACAAAACCTATTGTTGGCATTAACCATGAGATTTGTGCCAAAATAATATGGAAAATATGAACACCCTCTAAGCTCCTCACTAGACCATTAGACAATAGTTTTCAACAAAAACCAATGTTAGATATCAAGACTGCAGTCCATCTTGAACTTCTTGTCTAAATAGAGTTCCAGTAGCTTTTGTCCCACCCTAATACCTCTATTGCAATGTCCACACATCTTCCCCCTTTTCTTTTCTTAGAACACAACCCCATTTTCCTTCCCGAGATTCTTTTTTATGTCTAGAGGATAGGTAATAAGGTAATTTTTTCTATAAGTGCTTCTAATTCCTCCGTATGTTGGAATTCGTTTTCTCCAGATAGTCTTCTTGAATTCTAATTTTTCATATTAAAAAATGATCATAACTTTTTCAAACAATTGTTTAAAGTTTTACTGCATCTTATTCTAAATTTTGATATTAAAAAACAATCATTATTCTTTTTAAAACAATGGTCTAAAGTAAACAATTTTTTCACATTGAAAAAATTTAATAAACAATTGTCTAATGTAATCAAAATTTTCGCATTAAATAGTATTAAAAGAAACAAATATGTGAATTATTTCTAAGAGTTAGGAATATATGATTGTCCATATTCTACTTCTTTTTTTTGTGATCTTGCATGTGTTTTGGTCTAAATCCAATTCAATCTTTGAGAATTGTGTATGTAGACATGGTCAAGAGAGATATCACATAAAGTTGTCTTAGATTACAATTTTTATGGAACAAAGGAAGAAGTGAGTAATTTTGTAATTGAGTTATTGTTGGCATCCACTTGATTAAAGTCATTGAGTCCCCATAAATATGGGGTTTTTGAAGCCTTTATTCTTTTACCAACTCTAAAATTAGTTTAAGGAAAATGATTCTTCAAAATTGTTAAAATAGCAGTAGAAGAAACAAATATGTCAGTCATTTCCAAGGCTTAAGAATATATGCTTGCACATATTCCACCTCCTTTTTTTGACCTTGCATATGTTTTGGTCTAAATCCAATCCAATCATTGAAACTTGTGTATGTAAACATGGTCAAGAGAGATATGAGTTGTTTTAAATTACATTTTTTTGAAATAAAAAAAGAAGTGAAGAATTTTGTAATTGAGTTATTGTTGACATTCACTTGATTAAAGTCATTAAGTCCCCATAAACATGTAATTGTTAAAAACTTTATTCTTTTACTAACTCTCAAATTAGTTTAAAGAAAATGATTCTCCAGAATTATTTAAAGCTAAACCAATAAATTAACACTAAAAAATTATTAAAATTTACATTTAAAATTCCACTAGCTCCTCTCACAAGGGTGAAACCTTGAGCTGCACCATCAAAAAAAAGTTCAAGGGCATTGTTCGGATGCAGGCTTCATGAATGAAGTAGTGATGTTTTTCACTCGTTATTTGTTTAATGCCAAGAGTGTCCCAAGGGAACTATGGGGAGTGCTTATTTTCACTCATTATTATAAGTTGTTGATAAGTTGTCTCATTTCTTTGGGTTTTGGAATTTTGTAATTTAAAATAGTTTCTCAGATTTTCTTTCACAAAGAAAGATAAATGTTGTTTTTCCATTTAGCTTATTTTCTTCAATGTTTCTTTAAATAACAAACATTTTCAATAAATAAACGGGACACCGATTCAGGCTCAACCTTATCTAATGAAAAACCTTATATAATGAAAAAATAGTAAGACCTTGAAAGGCTACTTTTTATAAATTGCCAAGTCACATAGACACAATATATTTAGGAGGGTGGTTTAGTCTTTATATTTTTTTGGCTTTTTAGAGTAAGAAGGCATGAATACATGCTAATGGAAATGCATGAATACATGCTAATGGAAAGGCATGAATACAAATTAATTTAGATATTATTTTTGAGATTCAACTACTTTAAGTAATTTATTCATTTATGACTATTTCCATGAGATATCATGATTTTTGAATTGTCCACTTAGCACTCATTGCATTATATTAGGACTACATCTCATGAAAATGGTCATAGATGAATGACTTCCAAGATCATAGATAATGACTTACTTAACACAGTTGAATCCCAAAAATGATATCTAATATAATGCATTGAGGAAACCCCTCATACATATTAATGTCAAGTATATGGACTACGGAATTTAAATTGATTATAATAATTACATTTTTTATTTTCGTGAATTTTTCATAAATCTAAAAAGTTATGGTAGATTAAGAGATTTGATTTTTCTTGGTGTTTGGTACATTTGGAGTTAAGATGGATCCAGACTGGTTTAATTTCCACCTTTAAATATGTTATATTCCACATGAATACAATGGGCCCTCAATACCAAGGACCCTCAATACCATGAATTAATGACACATACATTTTTATTTCTATTTTATTTTTTATAGGGTTATTTTTATTTTTATTTGGATTTCTTTATTTTATTTTGACAAAGTAAAATGTTTACAACACAATAATCTTTTTATCTAATTTTTATTTTTATGTAATTTGACTTAGCCAAAATGTTAAATGTTATTGTGCTCAAAGGGGCTTTCCAACTCAATATGAAAGAGATGTTGTAATGTCCTATCCTCTAAATATTTTGACTAGATCAAAATAGATAAAAATAAAATAAATAAAAATATTAATGTAATATAATGTAAACAAAATAAAATAAAAATAATCTTATGTTAAAAGAAAAATTTAGGTTTTTCATAGGGCCTTGGATAGATGGTGAATAAAATAATAATAATCTTATATTAAAATATAAAATTTAGGTTTTACATAGGGTCTTGGATATATGGTGATGGAGTGCTATGTGAAGGCACTCCTTGATGTGAAGGCACTTTTCAATTTCTTGCCCAATCAAGGTAATATATTGGACATCTTGCAGATGTAGTCTTGCCAAGATTAAAAAAAAAATCTAGGTTATTATTATTTTGATTAATTTTTGTTTAGTTAAGGTAATATTGACTTGGTCAAGTTATAGGTGGATATAATGGACATGATGAAGATGTAGTTTTGCCAAACTTATAAAAAAAATTAAAAAAATCTAAGTTATTATTTTGTTTAATTATTTTTTGTTTAGTCAAGGTAAACTTGAAACACATGGTATTACCCATGGCATTCATGTGGAATATAGCCTATTTAAAGGGGGAATTAAACTATCCTAGATCCATCTTAAATCTATATTTACCGAGAGCTGACAAGATCAAATCTCTTGATATGAAAATACCTTAAGATATAAAGAGATTTAAGATGGAAATATTTTATTTTATTTATTTTATTTTTATTTTTTGTAATTTGATTTAGTCAAAATGTTAAGCACTATATTACAACATCTATACCAAATTTGTTTGGAGAGTGTCTCTTGGCATAATAAATTAAATTTAACCCAAAATTTTTATATATAGTTTAATATTTATAATAGCATTTAAGATGCACTCTCCATCCCAGATGTTTTCATGTGAGGTAATCATTAGTGGCTTTTGGACTCTTCTTTTGACAACCCATGGTTTTTCCCATGGTATTTTTATCCCATGGATTTTCCATGGTATTCATCTCTAATGTAGCCTATTTAAAGTCATAAAATTTCAATGAATTTGTATTATTATTATTTTTTGGATTAGATGTCAATTTGAATTTAAATGGGTGGTCTCATATATTTTGGATTTGTTTTTGCTAGAGTCTCTAATAATTTTCATTCAAAGACACTGGAGATCAATGATTGCTCCTTCAGCCATATAAATCAATGATTTCTACATCAACCATGGAATTGAATCAGTGATCTCTCAATAGAAAAGTTACTTTAACAACTAGACTCAACCAATTTAGCTAACACTCAAGGCTTGAATGTATAAATATATATTATATAAAATTATTTTAAATATAAAATGGAGAGTAATTTATATACACCTATCATAATAGTTTTAATAAAAAATAATAATTAAACCAATCTAGATCCATCTTATTTATGGATCTGTCTCTCTAGTGCAAAGAGGGATCAAATCTCTTTTCACTCTAAAAAGAGGTATTTACACAAAGAGCTTTAATCCCTCCAAAAGTTAAAATAAATCTAGGCTAATACTAATCTTATTTAAAGGAGTATCATTCCCCTTGCATTAATCCTCCATAATTTTATTAATTATTTAAACATTTAAATTAGACAATCTTAATAATTTTATTATATATTAGTTTTAATATTATTAATTGCCATATATTCAATCCCTCATATTAATTAATAATATTAATAATAATTAATTAATTAATAAGGTATAGGATATTCATCACTCTCCATTTTATTATGTAGAGGTGTTTTTTCCTTTTTTAATTTAATTTCTGGGATCCTTTTATTTAATTTTTAGTTCATTTTTTTGGTAAAATATTTCTACACTACATTACTAGTTTAACATTCTATTTATTTGAGTTTTGCATTATTTACTTTCACAAAAAGTTCAAGTGTATTGATGTGATGATTGGTGGAGTGTCCACTATGTTTATGATGAGTGGATGTTTGAGGAACTTAAATTAAATATTTTTTAATTATTTTGTTATATTATATTATATAATTTTTCACTCGATCTTGGGTAAAGGTACTTCTGAAATACTACTCTTGAATGTGAAGTCGTGGGTTCAATTTCAGTAAGAGGTGATATATTGCACATGATAATGATGAAGTCCTTATATGTGTGTGTGTTAATGGATGTAATTTCCATAAGATATGTCTAGTATTTAATATATATTTATAGAAAAAAAATTATTAACAATATAAATAGTCTTAATAAATTAATATAAATTTTTTGTTATCTTATTAACGTTTTTAATTCATTGATCACAAAGACAATAAGGTAAAAAAGTAAAAAAAGGTAATACATGAAGTAAATAAGTAAAGAATATGTAATAGGGAAAATTTTAAATATTCATACTTATATTTTAAAGATTTGGAAGTATTTTAAAATTGAAAAAATATTTTTATTTGGAACATATTTTTTAAATAATATAAATTAATAGTTAAAAAATAAAATTATAAATTTAATTTTAATCTTACAATTTTAAAATATATGTAATTTAATATTTTTAAAATATAAACTAATGTGTTTATGATGATGATGGTTAACGTTCACTGAGACCAATCTTTGGTCTATCGAACCTAAATAAAAGAGTTATTTAGTTTGATCTAAGATTTTATTCCTATCCTAAAAAAGTGTGGAGAGAAGCCTCCTTAACTCACTATAATTTTGACATCTTAAATGGCTAGGAAGGTCAGTGTTGCAACAAAGATTATGAAATTGACATGTTAAAGCAACTTTAATAACTCTAATTTCGGTAAATCTTTTTTAAAGGATTAAAAATTAATAAATATTTTAAAAATCTCAAAAATCAACTTTTAAATAATAAAAAAATAATAAACATCTTTAAAAACACAAAGAAAACATTTTTTTAAATAATTAAAAATGAATAAATATTTTTAAAAACCTGAAAATGAATTTATAAAATAAATTTATTCTTAAAATTGTATATAAACATAATATTTTCAATAACATTTTAGGGTAATTTTACTAATTAAATTCACCCAAATTCTGGTAAACTGTTTCTTAAATAACCAACTTAAGAAATATAAAAAAACCGAGAAAATCAATTTGATGTATCATTTTTTAAATAATTAAAATTAATAAATATTTTAAAAAGTTGAAAAATTATTTTATAAGCTAAATTTAACGTGATTTTATACATATATAATATTTTAATACGTAGTTTTTATGTAAATTTTTAAAATAATGTGTGATAGGTTGAGATGTCCAATGTTTTGGGTGAACACTAGTTTATTATTTAATGAATTTAAATGATCAAAATTAATTATATTAATTATATTTTATTACATGGCCAAAATTAATTACATTTCATTACCCAAACATTCTATTTAATGAGCTTTTCCCAACCAAAATTAATTATATTTTATTTTCTGATTATTGTGTTTGAATGTAAAGTTGATTTTGGGAGTTTTGTCCAATTAAAATTAATTATATTTTATTTCTCGATTATCGTGTTTGAATGTAAAGTTGATTTTGGAAAAAACTGCTTCTTCTTGGCTAAGAGCTCGTCTTTCTCAGACCTAAGCAAACAAGTTAACGACCCAAGACCCAGAGGTATCTGGCAGGAGTGAAAGTCTGCCCCCTTACAGATCACCATCGGGTTATTCGAGGTGGCCTGGTTTTCTTTGAATAAGGGTGATGAGTCGGCCTACATTTGAGGATAATAGCCAGAGATGGTTGTCCTCAGTGCTGGTTTGACCACTGAGTTATGATTACAGATCACCATCGAGTTATTCGAGGTGGCCTGGTTTTCCTTGAATAACGGTGATGAGTTGGCCTACATTTGAGGATAATAGTCAGAGATGGTTGTCCTCACTGCTGGCTTGACCACCAAGTTATAATAGATTTTTCCACCATGAAAAGAAATTTGATTTTGGAATTACGGCTTATCAAAATCTCAAATTAAATCTTATCTATAAATAAATTTACCAAACAAATTACTTGTTATGGTGTAATTTACTCATCTGGAAAATGTCCTCTCCACCAATATTCTTTATTAAAATAAATAAAAAAATGATAATTAATGTAGAAAGATTTTTTTTTAATCCAAAAAATACAGACAAATATATTTTAAAAACCATGATAAATCGATTACTCATTGAAATGACTTAAAAGATATATATAAATATTAACTAACTTCACACCTTGCACCGCTGGCAAACGTTATACCATACATGGCTGCGTAGCTCCCGATGCGTCGGGATCGGAGCCCCAGGGCCACTTTTCCATTTGCTCGTGAACGGTCCATTTCTATTCGTTGCCTGCGGCAAAAATTCCGACTATCCAGGGGGATTGACTAGATCTCTACGTCTATAAATTCTAGCCAATCGGTGTTGCACACGAAAAGCTTGGTTATTGTGGGAGAGGCTCTGCAAGAGAAGGCTTCATACGAAATTTTCAGTTGGGTTTGAGATACCATGTGTGGAGACACAGTAGCTTCTAGCATTGGTGAGAGTGAGCGAGTGACTATGGAGAATTGGGCTACTTTGCATGAAGTTGGCGGGGTGGTGCAGGAGGGGGCCTTTGGTCTCACCAGTGCAGAAGAAAACCCTGACAATTCTCAGTATGTTAATGAACTTCTTGGACCAGACAATGCCGAGGATCCATCGGTGGCCAGGCATGAATGCCCTTCAATAGAAGGTAAGCTCTGAGTTTTTATTAGTTGTAGATAAATTTTATATACTGTAAGATTATTTGCCGAAAATGTAGAATTCCAGTAAATTTACACCGCTCACATTCTGAAAATAATGTTATATAAACTATAGTTAGTTATAAACAAAAGCAAATAATAATGAGCTGATTTAGAATATCATTTTGTTTTGTTAGATTCCAAATTTCACATTGTGTATTATTGCCAATGCAAAATAAAACCCTTACAATCACATTTTTTATTTTTTTGAACGAGAACTTCTTGGACCCGACAATGTCGAGAATCCATCGGCGGCCTGGCATGAATGCCCTTCAATTGAAAGTAAGCTCTGAGTTTTTATTAGTTGTATATAAATTTTATATACTGAAATATCATTTGCAGAAAATTTTGAACTCAGTTTTCAGTAAATTTACACCACTCACATCTAATAATGAGTTTCTTTTACATATCACTTTGTTTTGTTAGATTCCAAATTTCACATAGTGTATTATTATTTCAAAATATACACTGCTTGGATTGGTATATAATATTTAACCTATTGTTTTATAAATTTACAGTGTTCACATTCCATATAGTTTACTTTGTCACTTATAAGTAGATGTTGATTACTACTTAGTTATTTCTAGGTAGAATTGAGTAATCAACTTTTATATAAGTTATATTGATTTTTAATACAAATGGTATGAATATATGTTCAATTTTTTTGGTTTTTTTTTTTAAATTTAATATAGATTGTCCACATCCAAAAAAATAATGTTATATAGTTTATTTAGTTATTTGTTGAGGGAAATGATGAGTTTTCACTCTCTCTTTTTTCACAGAAAAAAATAGTTCATATTAATTTTAAAAATAGAACATAAGCTTAGATCAATTGTTTTCTTTCCTTTTTTGGATTTGTATACTCTTTACATATTAGTTAGTTTTTGTTGGATTTCAAATTCTGCATAAGAACTGTGTGATTTTTTGCAAAAAATACCTAACCCAATTTTCTGTAAATTTACACGGTTCGTATCAAAAAATATACAGTAACCCAAAAATAAAAGAATCTCATAAGCTTTACATATCATTTCATTTTTCTTTATTCTTTTGAATTGATTTGTAAACTGTTTCAGGGAGTCCTCTTGATCTAAATTAGATTTATGAGTTACCTCAAAACATTTTCTCTCATATATTGTGTTTGGTTTGATTGCATATTGATCTATGCAAAAAAGAAAAAAAAAAATTATGGGGAAAGAGGACCTAGTTAACGTGTTCATTAGGTATGTGACTGTAATTACTAATTTGGGTTTTGATAGGACTTATTAATGTGTTCAGTATAGAGGTGGCTCTAATTACTAATTTGGGATGAGATAGGACCTAGTTAATGTGTTCACCGAAGAGGTGGTTCTAATTACTTTAAATTTGGGTTGAGATAGGACCTAGTTAATGTTGTTACCTGAGAGGTGGCTCTAATTACTAATTTGGGTGCAGAGAGAGGACCTAGTTATTGTGTTCACCACAGAGGTGACTCTAATTAATAATTTGGATTGAGATATGAGCTATTTAATGTATTCAGAAGAGAGGTCGCTCTAATTACTAATTTGGGTTGAGATATGACCTAGTTAAGAGGTGTCTCTAATTACTAATTTGGGTTGAGATAGGATCTGGTTGATTTGTTCACCTCAAAGGTGACTCTAATTACTAATTTGGGTTGATATAAGACCTAGCTAATGTGTTCACCTGAAAGGTAATGTGTTCACTGAGAGGTGGCTCTAAGAACTAATTTGGGTTGAGATAGGACCTAGTTAATGTGTTCACGGCAGAGGTGACTAATTACTAATTTGGGTTGAGATAGGACCTAGTTAATGTGTTCACCCCAGAGGTGACTCTAATTACTAATATTATTAATTTGGGTTGAGATAGGACCTAGTTAATGTGTTCACACAAAAATGATATTAGGGTTGAGATAATGTTTAGGAGAATTTTCTTGATAGTGAAATTGGGAAGTGAATGTGTATTTCCTTTTTAGGCAGCGTAGATTCTAATCATTACAACTAAGGTAACTCTAATTACTAATATTACTAATTTGGGTTGAGATAGGACCTAGTTAATTTGTTCACACATAAATGATATTAGTATTGAGATAATGTTTAGTAGAATTGTGTTGGTAGTGAAACTCGAAGTGAATGTGTATTTATTCTAATCATTACAGCTAAATGTATCATGTGCACTCCTAGGCAAGGTTCGTAAGGCTTTAGAGGGATTCTAACTTTGCACCACACACTTTACAAAAACCTTAAATTCAAGGGATTCGAGCCACACACTTTAAAAAAAACTTTAAATTCCAAATTTCATATTGATGACCATTTTTATTTCTAAACTACATGAACTGTGTGGATTTGCATAATGTCCAACCCACTTTTTTCTTAATTTGCAAAATTCACATCCTAAAAATAATATTATATAATTTACTTAGTGTCTTAAAAGGAGAAATGAAGTTTACTGCTTAGTTTTGCTAGATTCCAAATTTTACATAATATACTATTATTTGCATGCAACATAAGAACTATGTGAATTTGAAGAAAACTTCTAATCTAGTATTATGTAAATTTACATTATGCACATCCAAAAAACTAATATTATATAGTTGATTTAAGCTCTCGATTAATGAGATTTTACATATTGCTTAGTTTTATTAGATTCCAAATTCTACATAATCGACTATTTTTTTGTTGGTCAAAAAGCTTCTATTAGATCATGCCAACATTACAACATGGTTTTCTATAATTCACTATTATTTGGGCATCACTCATTGTGGTCATCATGGTGATTTTTTCCCAACTCCTCTATAATATTAGTGATGTGTAGAAGCATAAAGTCCAAGGCACTCAAGGGAGGAGGGAGGTCGACACATCCAGGAAAATGGGTCAGCTCCTCTACCATCCCACATTCTCTCTCTAGATCCTTTTCTCCCCCTCAATGATTTTCCCTCTGTCCTTTGGGGCCAACCCATCTCCACGCACAACCACACTGCTTCTTCATGAGCACACCAATTCCAACCTACTTAAACTTCCCTTTCTTACGCCCATCACTAGGCACAATTACCTACTTACACACCAATTACCTTGTTGCAACACTAGGCCCTTGTGCTCAGCATGCATAGGTTGACGACATGCACAAACCCTTTAAAACTTTCTTCTTGTAGATATAACCTTTCAACACACAAATCTGAATTTTTTCTTGCAGATCTAACCTTCCAATAGTCAAATCAAACTTTCTTCTTGTAGATATGACCTTCTAGACTCTCAAATTTGACTTTCTTATTGTAGATATGACCTTCTAGCTCTGAAATTTGACTTTCTTCTTGCGATTGAAACTCCTCTAAGGTAGATCTACCACTCGGTTCTTTAGCCTTTCCTTCTCCACTTGTGTGTCTAGGCTTTTCCTTTGGCCTCTTATTTATAGTTTTCCTTTAATTTATTTGGGGAACCCTTTCTGCTTTAAGGTTTGTCCCACTCAAACCTTCAACCATAAATTCAAATAAACAATTAATTGACTCAATGGTCAAAACCCACAACTTTGGGGAAAAAACCCCAACCACTTGGGTACTTTTCCCAACTAAATTTTGGTGGGTTTTCTGGACTAGAGAATACCTTCCGAGCTACCCAATTTCCAACACTCCCTCTTAATGAGAAATGTATTTAGAGCTCCATGACTTTCCATTCATGCCCATCATTTTCCTCAGATGAGGCATCACTGTCCTCGCATGTCCTACCTGATATTTTATGCTTGGCCAAGATTTATTTTGCATGGTGCATGATTATCCTTACACTGCCATGAGTGTTCTCACATGGTTAGTGAATGTCCTTACATGGATTGAAAACTCCACTCTCTTTTGAACCTAAAGATTCAAACTTGCACTAGGTTTCCGACTATCCTTTGTAGTCTCCCTTTGAAGCTAGTCTCCCTAAATTTCCACTAGGTTGATGAATTTCCTTGGTAGTCTCCCTTTGAAGCTAGACTCCCCCTGAGCCTACACAACCTCCATTGGCCACTTTGATTTCCCTCCTTGAATCCATCCACATGAAGCTAGACAAGCACTTAGCGCAACAACAATATAATCAGAATAAAGCAATAAAGTAAACAAATCTAGTGAACCCAACAACCCACCTCCGAATGTTAAGTCTAGGAAGGCATACATGCTCTACCCCCCTCTGGTTTTAAACATGTGACCTCTCAGGAGGAAACACATGCTCTTAACCATTAGGCCCTGATTCTTTATTATTCCTCTTTGATCAGGGATCATGGCCCTTCAAATCACTAATACATAGAGTATGCATAGTATAAAAAAATACAGAGCTACATGTAATCATAAGCTCAATACATGTGTTACATGTAATACCATGGGTCCCAAGTCTTTTAATACATGGGTTACATTTTATACCATGGACTTGGTGACATGTAATACCATATGTTTGATACCACAGGTCACCAAGACATTATAATGGAGAATCTCCAATCCTTTTAAAGGTATGGTTACATGTAATTCCATACACACAATACCATAGGTCCCAAGGTATGGTTATATGTAATACCATGAGCTAAGGCTTGGTCACATGTAATACCATGGGCTCAATACCTTGAGCCAAGTCTTGGTTACAGATAATACCACGAGTTCAATACCATAGGTCACTAACACCAAATGTCTCAAACCACGATTATTAATTTAACAACCTTAAATCTTAAAAAAAAACAAATTTACCTAACAAACACAGATATCTGTACTCTACTTTACAAACCACATTTTCTCAATAACCTATTCTATGGCCTTTTGATATACTAAAACATTGATTTTTACAGATTTCATTAAAAACCTGCTAAAATATTTACCCTACAAAATCTTAAATCTTATTATATAAAAAGTACCGCATTTCATGTTGTGATGCATATTTAATTGCTCGTGCATATTTTCTTTTATAGTGAAAAAATATTTAATCAATACTATGTGTCAATACCATAGATTCTCATAAACAAAGAGCTCAAAAACTACCAATAATTTGCCCAAATCAAATTTACCTTATAATTTTAGTTTAAAATTTTTTTATTTTAATATAACGTTATTTTCATTTTTATTTAAAACATATCTATTTTTTTTTGTTTAAAATTTTTTTATTTTAATATAACGTTATTTTCATTTTTATTTAAAACATATCTATTTTTTTTTTATTTGCTATTCGAGTAAATAAAATGTTTACCGGCAACATTCTTCCACATAGGTTGCAAAGATCCGTACAACAATCAATTTTGAGACATTTATATTAAATTTTAGATTCATATAGTTTATAATGTGCGTCTAAATTTGCTGTTCTTTGCAGAAAGTCTTGCAAGAGCAGACGAGACAGTCAGCAAGAAGAAGCCGAAGAGAGGTGTAGAAAAACACAGCCCATACAGAGGTGTAAGAAAACAAAGGGGCAGATGGGCTGCACAAGTCAGGGATCCCAGCAAAGGCAAGTATGTTTGGATTGGTACCTTTGATTCACCATTAGAAGCTGCGAGAGCATATGATGCAGCAGCTAGCAGGCTCAGAGGGAAGAAAGCCAAACTCAATTTTCCTGATGAGTCACCTCCCCAAAAGAGTAGGAAGACATGTAAATTCACACAATATCTAGAACGTTATAAGACATGTAAGAGTTATAAGACATGTAAATGCGCACAATATCTAAAAAGTTTAACACTTCCCAAAAAGAGTGGAAGACATGTAAATGCCCACAATGGCTCTGAGGGCATCGAGACTACTGTTGTGGCCGATTGTGGCTCTGAGGGCATCGAGACTACTGTTGTGGCCGATTGTGGCTCTGAGGGCATCAAGAATACTATTATGGGAGTTCTCCCTTAAATCTTTAAATCAGAGAACTCATCTTCTACAGTCACACTATCACTATTATTTTATCTTTCTCTGATGCTACCATCGATTTTTTTTCCTCATGCATGCGATCTCTTCTTCAAGGTTTCTAAGTCTGGAATTTGTTTCTCCATATCAAACTTCAAATTGTATGTTTGGCCAATGACTGAATTCTGTCCTCACGCTTTATGCTTTCACTTTTGCTTAATGGGTAGGCCATATCATGTGGACATGGTTTCTTGTTGTTCCTGACGTTTTTGCCTTTAGACAAGTCCTAAAATTGATCTAGTTGCATCTAATGTTTTTTAATGGAATCTCTCTTTTCCAATTCTCTCTCTATCATATTTATGTATATTGTCTAAAATATTTTTACAATTAGTTTTGGTATATTCTCTTTTTCTCTCTTGGTATATTAAAGCTTTCAAAATCCAAATAAAAATTATTTTTCATAATATCTTTCACACTTAATTTTTACTTTTGAATGAAAAAAAATAATCATTTTTTAATATTTTCTCTTTTATATATGAAATGTTTTTTACACTTTATTTTATTAAAAAAAATATTTTTTCCATAATTAAGTTACCATTTTTAAGCAAAAGTGATTTAAGCCTCAATCACATATGGGCCATATGATTTGCCTAACTATTGAAATTCTTTTGACATTACTAAAGCTTTATAAGAGAGTATTTTTTTAGGAATGCCTTCACTACTTTTCATTTCTTAAGTATATTGATCTCAACATTATGTTTCATAGAAATCTATATTAAGTGTTTTGTTAGTCAATTGTATACTTTTCATACATGTTCCTCATACCGATTTTGTTTGTGTAACTTATTTTTAGGAAATATATGTTATTTAAGTTCATTATTTCTGTGTTTAAATGAAGAAATTTAAATATATGTTTTAAATTTTCTGTCATATCTATTTTGTTTGTGTAACTTTTTTTTAGGAAATAAATGTTATTTAATTTCTTTATTTGTGTATTTAAATGGAGAAATAAAAATATATGTTTTAAACTTTGATTTTGAATTTTAATAGTTAGATAGATATAGGTTAAATTAGATAGATATACGTTATGTAGTGAAATATCAATTAATATTCTATCATTTATTGGGATAAAATATTCTTCTTACAAGTGGTGGTAAATAGTAAATTGCTCATGAAGGGTGGTAGAAATTTTACTATTAGTAGAAAAAGAATTTTGGGAAAATCTTGGTAGACTTTTATTTTACATATTAAATTGAGTTGGTAGATGTTCTCAATGATTAGATATATTTATTCTCTTGTATAATCTAATTCAAAGGGAAAACATATATCGATCCAAAGCTAAGAAATGTGGCATATCAAGTCACATCTCTGTCTTTTCTTTGGCTCAAGGACATGGATGAAAACTGATCCTCCCTTCAAAACTAATCAAATTTGGTTGGAAGGTATTTTTTAATCTAGCCAAGGACAATTGGAAAAGCTTTGAAGTTGCCCCACCAAAATCTATTAGTTGATAATTCAATGAAACACTAAAATTTATTAAGGTAAGGTGATATTTTGGACAATCGATAGGTACAAGAGTAGGGGCATGTTACTTAAGGAGATTGAGGTAGATATCAAATGAATTTTTAAGGTCAATGTCCTTGGGTTCTTTAATGATGAGGAAATGACAAGATTAGAGGAACATGAAGGTAGAAAGAACACATTTGTGCTTGATCATGGAGTTGACTGCATGGTAAAGAATAGGGAAATTTTCCACAAATATGCAATTTATAGGAAAAATTATAATACCATATGGGAAATGAGAAATGGTGAAAGTATTGTAGATTGAAATTATAAGGACTTATTAGAGTCAGGCATACAAAATTTTAGTTTCGTTTACAAAGAACCTAAACTTGAAAACACTACTAAAGCTATAAAAATGGCTTCATAATTTGCATAATTGGTTGCAAAGGAGGACAATCAAGAAATTTATGCAGAAATATAAAAAGATGAGGTCTTGTCAATTTTATCTTCATTTCAAAAATATAAGATCTAATGTCTAGAAGGATGGACCATTGAGTTTTGTTTGGGGTTTTTTTATATGTTGGGGGATTACCTTCTCAAGGTTATCGAGGAGGTGAGATTGATAGGTATTGTTTTGAGGTTCTTTAATTCATCATTTATTATTCTCATCCATGAAAGTGATAATAAAATCATATGATGATTTAGGCATATTTCTTTGTGCAAATTTATTTATATATTGTCATTTCAAAAGTTTTAACTAGGAGGTTAAAAAAGGTACTTTCCAAGGTAATATCATTAAAGCAATATGGTTTTCTGAAAGCGATATAGATTCATTTTGTAATTGGTTCTACTCAAGAGGACTTACATACCATTAGAATAAAATATATGTCTACTATGGTTGTAAACTAAACATATCTAGAGCTTTACTCAAATGGATACAATCAAAATGACAACCCAAGGGCCACATCAACTTAAAATTTGATCCTAGAGGGTTCTTTACAGTAATATTCACCAATATTATTGATAAAGAAAGGATCTTTGAGGGAGGTCCTTGCTTTTATTACAATGCAGGTTTATCTTTGCGGCAATGGGAGGAATGCTATAACCTAGATTAGGAACACTTCTTGGTGGCGCCGGTTTGGGTTTGGATCTTCGCACTTCCAATGGATTTCTGGGATCCCAAAATTTTAGAAAGTATTGGAAAATCTCTCGGTAGCTTTCTTAAAATTATTGAAACAATGCGTCGAGGTCGGTATACATCTTTTGCCTGTATATCTATTTATATGAATATTTATGAACCACTTCCAGAGTCAATAGAACTTGAATATGAAGGCAAAATCTAGCTTTAAATTTTGGATTACGAGCATATCCCATTTATTTTCCGTAGATGCCATGAATATGGGCATCTTTATAAAATTTTCCCATTGAATAAACCTGAACAGATGCAAGGAAAATTAACAGAGGAAACTGAAGGGTAACCTGAAAAAGATGATGGATTCAAAGTTGTTACAAGAAAAACTAAGATCAATAAACATCAATGAAACTAGAAAAATAACTTAAGACAAAAGAATACGCAAAATAGATATTAAGAGATATTACATGAACAGGGGAAAAATCCAAGGAGGGAGAAGAAAGTCTTGCTAAAGGACATGGAATGGCCCCACAGAAAATTAAGAAAGCTAAACGAAAGGCACCGCAGGAATCAAATGATGTAGAAGAGCCAAACCAACCAGTCAAACAGTCACCAATGGAAATAGAACAGAATAGAGAGGATTTAAATCTAGAAGAGGTTGTTTTAAAGACACTACTGCAATAATGGAGAAATCTTGATGATCGCTTCATCCCGGAGGATCATAAGAAACTATACAAGGAAACATTTGAGAAGTAATTATCATCCTAATCTCATAAACAAATGATCTCCCTGGAAAACGCTCTTGCTAAGGAAACCAACATCCAACCTAAAGGAAGTAAAAAGAAAGGGAGAAAGAACCTCCATGACTCAATCCAAATGGTAGGTGAAACATTAGCTAACTCAAGAAAGGTAATACTGTTAACAATGGTATTCCAACAACTTCACAAAGTTCATCAATGAAAGTGATCTCCTAGAATATAAGAGGTCTAAATAAAAAAGGAAAACAAAGATATCTTATAGACGGGTTAAGAATAGAAAAATCTCAAGCTATGTTGATACAGGAAACAAAAGTATCAGGTCAAAAATTGGAAGATATTCTTAAAACTTCTAAACCTCATTATGATGTAATGGCAATAGATTCACACGGTCATGCAGGGGGAATAATCGTCTTCTGGAATCTTGCTGAGATTATGGCAGATGCTTGGATCGGCCTGCCCGTATCCTTGCAGGTATTTCTATACAAATTGGAACGAAGGAAATGATCTTGATTTCCTCTGTATATGGGCCTCATATTCCAGGAGAAAGAGAGGCATTCCTTAATAGTATATGAATGCTAAATAACATGCATAGTGATAAATATTGGTTGTTGTGAGGATATTATAATATGATTATGAATATGACTGAAAATAAAGGAGGACTACAGAGAGAGGAGTCAGAAATTGAATTATTTAGGGCCTTACTCACAGACTTAAGGGTAGTCGATATCCTTACAGTGAATGGTAAGTTTACTTGGAATAATAGAAGAGGGGTTGGCCATTAAGTTGCCACAAGATTGGATAGATTCATAGCCTCTGAAGCTCTGGTGAGCATGGATGTCTAATATCAAGCAACCATCCTCCCTAATTTAGGTTCCTATCATTGGTTGATAAGCATTGAGGTTGATATGAAGGAATGTTAGAATAAACATCCATTTCGATTTGAAGACTTCTGGCTAAGAGATCGAAATTTTCTTGAAAAAGATAAAGGATGGTGGGAGGAAAATCAAATTAAGGGCAGGAAAAAGATGCACTATTTTTAGCTAAGGTTGAAAAACTTAAAACAAGAGGTTAAAAAAATGGAATAAAAATGAGTTCGGAAACATCCACCAGGAAAAGGAAAGGATGTAAGCAGAGATGAAGCGAGTATAGCAGAAGATGATTTTAAATGGAAGGTATGAAGAATTAGTACACCAGGAAGGAAATATTCTAAGCCAATTAGAAGAACGCAGAAAACAATAAGAGGTGTTATGGAAACAAAAATCCCGAGTTCAGTGACTCAAAAAAGGGGATAAAAATACACATTTTTTCATAAGGAAGGGATACAGAGAAGACATCATAATCAGATATTTTCCCTAATGGACCACTACAAGGAAAAGACCGTCTAGTAGAGGTTATAAAGGAGGTTTTTAGTGTTATAAAATTTGCCAAAATTGTTAAAAAAACATATGCTACCACATCCGTTTATGGTTACGGAGGTTTTGGTAGAGATTTTCACAGAAATTCAACAAAAAAAAATGACTGGCCGAAGGTTATTACGGATGTTTTTTTCATCGGTGCGCTAATCAGGATTTAACGCACTAGTGCATACCTGTGGACAGCACCCCGGGGCAGTCTAAGGAGAAGGCACTAGGATGTTAAGGTATAAAACAACATCGGGCGTAATGTTGGTGACACAACGCATGTGGCAGTTATAATTGGTCTTGGGAATTGAGCATTGCCCATAGGTCGTATCAATGCGCCTGCGCGTAGATTTATAGAAATGCACCGGTGTGTCCCTTCACACAAATGCACTGAGCATTATAATTGTTATCGGTATTCATGCGGTTCAAATATGTCATACAAATACACCGGTGTGTATAGACTCCTAAATGCCCCGATGCACAGTATCGCACAAATACACAGATATTTATAATTGGTATCGGTATTCGTGTAGTGCCCATAGGTCGTCTAAATGCACCGGTGCATATAGACACAAAAATACCACGGTGCATAGTATCACACAAACGCACTGAGATTTATAATTTGTATCTGTATTCGTCTGGTGCTAATAGGCCGTAAAGAGGCACCGGTGTGTAGATATACATAAACACCTCGATATTTTTAACCGGTTTTGGTATTTTTGTGGTGCCCATAGGTCGTAAAAACACACTGAGGCGCTTAAGAATACAAGCACACTGGTGTAATTATACATGCACCGTTTTTCATTTTTTATTTTTTAGAAACATCGACCTATGACAGTGCAATTATTGTGGTTTTTTAAAATTCATTATTCATCAAAAGTCGAGACATCTTATAATAATATTCATATTAATTAAATTTTGATTAATGCATTTGAATGTGATGTTTGGATTAATTTTTTATATCATATCAAAATTATTATGGTTTTTTAAAATTCATTATTCATCAAAATTCGACACATATATATCTTATAAAAGTATTCATATGAATTAAAATTTTATTAGTGCATTTGAGAATGACAATGGAAAACGCAATAGTGACAATAGAGAATGCAATAGAATAGATTAAAACATTTTTTATTATATATATATATCTGTGTGTGTGTGTGTGTGTGTGTGTGTGTGTGTAAGACATTCTTTTTCATACAAAATGGGACAGTTATTGGTATCCCTTTATCTTTAAATTGGGACACTATGTCCATTACATTAAAGAAAATGCCTGATTTCATAGAAAATTTTCAAAAAATACAACGCCTTGTTTTTATATTCAAACATTGTGATCATCATTCTTCGCTTGAACTGTTGTCACTGCTAGAGCTACTTCCATGACTTGGGTTATTTTGCGAAATGTTTTGTTCACGGTGTTGATTGTTTTCTTCTTCTTCACCTTCCATCTAGAAACATAAAAATAAATTGTAATGAGTGTATATAAATTGGTGAGAATAATGAAAATTGCAATATTAAATAATATACATCAATGTAAATCGAAAAGAGATGACGTACCAATGCAACAATTGACTCATAAACTACACATTCTTTCAAAACCATGTAACATGCCATCTTTCAAAATTTGATCTCTTGGCGGAGTGCCATACTTTGTTTCCTGCAAGCTATATACCCCATAAAAAATCATATATTTAATATAAAAGATTTATTTTTTCTATTAATTATAGACAGAGCTAAGTAAAACAAGATCGATAGATGCTTACAAATTCCATAATTATGTTCTGATATGCCAACATATACGCACAACGCATATTCAACCCAATTTCAATCAATAGCATCTGTTTGAAGACATTCAATGGTTATTTTTGTAAAACAACTTAAAAAATACAAAAATGAAATCTAGTTAAGTTGTTATAAGGATGTAACAATTACTCACAAACTTAGATATCAATCATTTTCTTCCTTGTCGTCCTGTTTTATGTGTTGAATGGGTTCCATTTCCTTTTCTTTTCTACAAGAAAATACTTGAAAATTAATATTTAATTCTAAATTGTTTATTTATTTTACCTAATGATTGAAAAAATCAATTATTTCATATTACATTTGTAGCAAGTTTTTGTTGAGATCGCTCCTCTAGCAATGCAATTTTGTCCATTTCTTTGACCATCTCCTTGTACACCTTTTTGGACATTCCTACTGGCATATTTTTGGTATGAGCTCCTTCATCTTTTGAGATTTTCATAATCTTCTTGAAAATGTAACATGACAATAAACTATTTAATTTTTATATTGATATATGAAAAGTAAGTATAACAAAAGTGATATTTATAAATAATTCTAGACAAACATCTAAAGGAATATTACTTTTTCATTCTTTCTTTTTTTTTGTTGTACATTTTTGCTATTAAAATTCTGACATGTCTCATTGAACGATTATCTGGAAACTCTTCCTATAGTTTACATAAAATTTTGTTCTTAGAATCATTGGATTAGTTTTTGTATTTTAAGTGGAAAGAACGTCTATACATTCATTCCACTAGATCCATCAAACTTTTGTAAAAGTTTTTCCCCCTTTCGTTAACCTCCAACACCACTCCAGATGAGCTAAGGACCAATTCATTTTCATTTGCATGTTCTATTTTTTTTTATTTTCTTAGAACAACATTCCTTTTCTGAGTTGTTGGTCCCTATAGAACATTAAACAGATGTGAATTAATATAATTTTTCACACATGTTATCTAATAATTTTAATTATATTATTAATGAAAACTAAAAAAGGAAACTCATATTGGATCGATAGTATTTTTTCTTTCACCCGATTCATCATTTTGCAAATTTTCCATCAAGCTTTTACACTTTTATGGTCCTAGATACGAAATAAAATTATCAACCTTCATCGTTTTGTGGCTCTGCATGATACACAACAAACAATACATATTAGCTAAACTTACATATAGTTGAAAAATATTTTTTTGTAAAAAAATTACAAAGAACCTGCTTTTTTTTCTTTTCTTGATGTGTTATCAGTGTTTTTGTTACTTGATCTCTTGTCACCCATTTCTTTATCAATCTCAAACTTGTACCATATCATTCAATAATATATTTATAAATAAATTGTCAACT
The DNA here is from genome assembly GCA_034641835.2 of Pinus albicaulis. Lineage (NCBI taxonomy): Eukaryota > Viridiplantae > Streptophyta > Pinopsida > Pinales > Pinaceae > Pinus > Pinus albicaulis. Next base: position 869,368,350 of record CM076572.1, read on the forward strand.
TTTGAAGTAAAAATAAATAAAAAAATCTCAAAAAACTGGTGCGCCACTCATGGTTTACGCACCGACTCCAGTGCATGTCTCTCTTCCAAATGCACTGCCGTAACAATATAATAGACTGTACGGTGCTCTATGTCAACAAGGAGCACTGGTGTGTTAAATTTCAATGACCGCACTGGTTAACCATGAAAAAATAATAAAAATTGTCCAGTGTTAGTTTTTTAGCAGAAATCGATGCCATATTTTACATATGGCGCACCAATAAAAAAAATAAAAAATTACCACATTACATTTTCTGGTGCGCTTGTAAAATAAATAGCCCTAGTACGCTACGTACTCCAGGTGCATCGATAAGAAATCTATTTTTTTTTTAATTCATGCTAGGGCCAACATGGAATGGGATTCGACTATGCTAATCATCCCGTTGGTTGGATGTCTTATGTCTATATTTAGCAATACAAACCCTATAAATCTAAATTGAAAAGCCCTAATTTTGAAATCACAAAAAGAGGGAGAAGAAAAGGGAGAAACAAAAAGAATGTAAGGTTTGTATCTTTTGAAAGTATTTTTTTTTTTTTGAAACAAAACATTCGCGGTGCGCCATAATGAAATAGAGCACCGAATGCATATTCTAGAAATGAGGCACTGAATTTTTTTTTTCTAACTTTTTATCACAGTACTTGCACAGTTCTTTGGGAGAATAAAGCACACTAGTGCGGTATTCCACACAGGGCGCACCGACATTTTTTTTTTTTTTTTTTACGCAAAGTTCGACATGGATTGGAATCAAATTATGCAGGTCCTCCCGCTGGTTGGATGTATTAGGCTTATATTTAGCAATACAAACCTTATAAATATAAATTGAAAAGCCCTAATTCTGAAATCACAGAAAGTGGGAGAAGAAAGGGCTGAAACAAAAAGCATGTAGGGTTTGTTTCTAAAATGGTTTCTTTTTCAAAACAACACGTTTGCGGTGTGCCATAATGAAATAGCGCATCGGTGCCATATGTTACATATGGCACACTATTAAAAACATTTTTATTTTTTTATTTTTATCACTGTAATTTCACGGTGCGTTGCTATAACCGAGCGCACCAGTGCACTATGTTACGTAGGACACACCGATGAAAAAAAAGTCCATATTTTTTTAAGATTGACACAAGGGCCGACATGGATTGAGATCCAACTATGCAGGTCATCCTGTTGGTTGGATGTCTTAGGCTTGTATTTAGCAATACAAATCCTATAAATATAAATTGAAATACCCTCATTCTGAAATCACAGAAAGTGGGAGAAGAAAGGGTAGAAATAAAAAGAATATATGGTTTGTTTCTAAAATGGTTTTTTTTTTTTCAAAAACACGTTTGTGGTGCGCCATAATACAGTAGTGCACCAGTGCCATATGCTACATATGGGGCACTGATAAAAACATTTTTTATTTTTTCACTGTACTTTCACGGTGCGCTTCTATAACAGAGTGCACCGATGCGCTCTGTTACGCAGGGCGCACTGACGAAAAAAAATCTGTATTTTTTTAAGATTGATGCAAGTGCCAACATGGATTAGGATCCAATTATGCAATTCATCCCATGGGTTGGATTTCTTATGACTATACAAACCCTATAATTCTAAATTGAAAAGAAAGAGGGAGAAGAAGGGGAAGAAACAAAAAGAATCTAGGGTTTTGTTTGTAAAAATGGATTTCTTTTTTATTTTTATTTTCTAAAAACTACAGAAAAGGTAAAAAAAAAGTTAAAAATACAATAAGGTTTGATTTTTTTATTCTACTTCATATAAAAACTACAAAAAAAAGTTTAAAAAAACGATAGACTTATATTTCTTATTTTACTGCATAAAAAAAACTGCAGAAAAAAGTACAAAAAACAATAAACTTACTCACATCGTTTGAAATTCTATGGTACATTGTTTGACTAACCAGAGGTTTGGAATTTTGAATGTCTGAATACTTTTGTTCGAACTTATTTCCCTACTCCACAAAGCTCTCATGTTCTGTTTGCTCCAGGTATGTATCCTGCAAATCTCTGGCTAAACATTTTTGAAAAAATAGTGAAATAATGAAAAGTGCTTAGTATTTAAAGAAATGTTTCATGAAAATAGATTTTCGAAAATATTTTGCCACCCATTTTTCAATTTACCGCTTTTTTCTCACTTAAAGAAAATAGGGTTGCGCTTATTTATTTGCGGTTATTCGTTTACCGGTGCGTCCTTTAATTTAACTGCACTGGTGCATCTTTTTATAAAATGACACTAGTGCGCAAAATAAAAAAATCATCGGTGCGGTTATCTGTACATTACGCACTGGAATGACATTGAAGTTTGTGAAAAAAATTTGTTAGGGAGAAAATATCATATATTATATGAAATGGAAAATTCTTCAAAATCCAGCTCGTTCCATAATATTTCTCAAAGTCCATCGCGTAGTTCTCCCTATCCATGTGGAGACGTAATATTTACTTCAGATTTGTTTTATTTTTTCACTATCTAATCGAATTTATATATGTTTTTTATCCATGCAGTCAGTCACACACAACTTAATTAAATTTATAATGTATCAAATTTGCAGGTTCATGCAGATTCATCATCGAGTTCAGATGCACAAAATATTCAAACTACTCCAAAATGTCGGAAGTTCTTATTAGGAACTGCATACTGTAAGGCGCATTTGGTAGATGAAAATGGACAACCGCTTAACCCTTCCAATTGTAATAATATTGCATCCTCTAGCCACAATCCCAGGACAATGATGGTAATTATAATTATAATTGTTTGGTATATCTATTTATAATATGTAATTATTTCAACGTCAAACCAATTTATAATCATGCAATATTGTGAACGTGGTTACTAATTGGTATCATATATTTTGTACTAATCATGTTCAATTTTTTTTTAAATTATTAGGATTCTAGTGATGATTAATGACCTACCTACCATCTTCCGTTGCACCCCACGACAATGTCAAATTGAGAGAATACTGAATTAAGAAAAAAAATAGGAGGAATGATATCAAGAATGGTTGAATCAACCACCAAGTCAATTCCCTCTATGCCCAGATTCACCAATTAGGAAAGACTACAGCAATAGTAGTTCTTCAAAAGATGGTAATGAAGGAAATTAAATATAGGTTGGTATGGATGATTACTTAAGGGATATGACTGCCATGAAGATAATGTTGATAGATGCATTCCAAAATGATGATTAGCTAGGGGATGATGCTCATATCGTTGACACCTTTTTTGAAACCCTTAAATTTGCTTCCACCACCCCTCTCTTTAGACCTCGTGGTTAGTCAAATTCTACCCAGTTGGGGACAAAAATGTTACCGTACAACTTGAAAACAAAGTATGGCTTGTTGAATGTATGTTTCTCGAAACTTTTGAGGTAAGTTACCATAAAATACTTTCCTTATATAAATTTGAAATATAATTAGTACATTGCAATGAACATTAAAAATGCTAAATTTTATGAACGTTAATAATTATATCGACATTAATGTAAATTTAATATTAATATATTTTTCCATGATCAAAAAATATAGGTTATTCAAAGATAAGGCTCTTCTGAGTGATCATGTCTTGCCCGGTAGCTGCGAAGAGGCAAAGAAATTGTTGAAAATGTTGGGTGTTGAGTGCATATCATATCATGCATGTCCAAATGATTTTATTCTATATAGAGGAGAATATGAAAACAAAGAGATGTGTTTGAAATGTGGGCATGACAGGTATGATAAATAAAAAAAGAAGGGTAAGTCACATACGGCTCCTCCTTTTAAGATATTGAGGCACATGCCTATAATCCCAAGGATTCAAAGGCTCTTTCATTGCAAAGAATTATCTATTTTGTAGGGATGGCATGCCTCACACATAAGTGAGTTGGGAGTTATGTGAATCCCAATTGATTCAATAGCCATGAAGCATATAGAGGATACATGGCCCGAAAAATTCAAGAATGAAGTACAAAGTAGAATGAAGGATGGCGTCAACCCATATTCCCTACAGAACACCAACTATTCTATTTGGCCTGTAGTAGTGATCAATAAAAATATCCCCACATGGTTTTCTGTGTGGAATGAACATATTATGTTGGCTCTCATAGTCCCTGGTAGAAGACAAGTGAAGAATATGGATGTCTACTTACAACCACTGGAAGATGAATTGAAAGAATTATGCGATGGGATAAATGTATATGATGTATTAAGACCCATCACAGCAGAGAGGATTTTTACGTTGTATGGCATATGTGCTTAGACAACACATGATTATCTTAGGAGTTTTGTCTGGTAAATTACATGTTTAATTTATTAATTTTTTTATATATAATGTAACAATATTCTTTTACATATTAGTTATTTAATTCGTTGTAATAATATTTGTTCTGATCTTCATGATATTCTTTAATGTGCCATGCATATTAATTAATGTATACAAATCTAATCTTGCAGGTCTTGTAACAAAAGGGTATTTTGGATGTAAATGTTGTGGACCTTCTCTGAAAGCTAGATGGTCCAAGGACCTACGAAAGCTAGTGTATGATTGCTCTAGGATATTCCTACCAAAACAACACCCTTACAGAAGAGCAGCATCCACTTTCAATGGTAAACAAGAGAGAATCCAAAGGCCTCCAATAATGACACCAGTTGAATGGCTTAGAGCATATGAGAGAGAGAAGGAGAAGGAGTTCATAGAAATGTTCGATTCAAATGGGGAGCCTAAGTTTGATGATCCAGATTTCTTCAACACCTATGTTGAGAAATTTCCCATTGGGATGAAAAGGAAATCTATCTTTTATGACCTCCCGTATTAGGAGCATCTTAAGATTTCCCACTTATTAGATCTCATGCATATATTTAAAAACGTTCCATCTTCCTTATGGAGGCACATATCATTGAAACAAAGTGACACATTGGCTGTTAGGAAATATCTTATTAGTTCAAAAAGTAAAAGTAAATATTCGCCAAGAAGATTAGAAAGTATGAGATCAGAGGCAAGCATTGGTCCCTCTAATTCATGGTTTTTCAAAGAAGGTGATGTCCCATGGATTTTAAAAAAAGATGATATATCTTTGGAAAAGGAAGCTATAATGGATGTGAGGGTGCCAACTTCATACAAGTCTTCACTATGGCTCTGCTTCACCGTGGATGGCCATTTGTCAGGGTTGAAATCGCATGACCATTTGAATCTTCTAAGAGTACGTATAATGTCAAAAGCATGATTTTATTATTTTTTATATTAATAAATTTTATCCCATGCGGGGATCATAAAACATAAATAATTTTGTATATTATTGCACGTGTTTATAACTTTGTAGTGTCATTATCCTTTGTTTGTGCGTGGGTGTTTGAAACATGAATTCCCTCAAGAACTAGGATGTGCCATATCTAAATTATCTGCATTTGTACGTTGGATCACCTCAAAGGAGATTCATGTGGCTAGCATTCCACGGTGGCGTCAAGAGATAGTTGAGATTGTTTGTATGTTTGAGAAGGAATTACCGACGAGTTTCATGGACTTACAAGTTCATCGTCTAATCCACATATTAGATGAGGTTGAATTATTTGGGGTTGTTTCTTGTCATTGGATGTTCTTCTTAGAGAGGTATATGAAGAAATTGAAAGGTTTTGTTCGAGAAAGGGAAAAACCTGAGGGGTCTATGGAAAAGGGGTACATATCATATGAGTATTTCTACTATGCCAGTGAGTACATCAAGTATATCAACAATAGATTGGGTGTGGTGATTTGGGACAATAAAATGGATGAAGACAAAAGAGAAGGAGAGTTTCTCCAAACTAGTGGAAAAAAGTGCTTGATAAAGAGTAAGCGACTTATAATTTTTCAAATTTACAAAAATTAATTAATATTCATGTTGAACTTTGATATAATATATATTTTGATCTCTAAGTACTATATAATGTTGGTTTGATTTCATCAGCGAATGCAGAAATTGAAACAATCAATAAATTCATTCTTTACAATTCTGAAGCAACACAACCGTGGGTCACATTGTACGAACAAAACAGGATGAAATGGGACAGTGACAGGAAAGAATTCAGATGGTTGAATGGTAGAAGTGTGCCTTATCCCAATCATTTAAAATAAAATAAACCAAAAATATCCCCCAAATTTTGGGTTACTAACCAAGTCAGAGATAAATACGGTGCTATTAGTCATTACCCACGTGTTGAAGAGGATGCACTAAACATAGGGATTGGGTGCAGCAACTCGGTAATAATTTTTTTAATTTATATGTAAATTTGAAACTTACATTAAGACATCTACATTTCATATTTTAACTACTGTTGGATTATTATTTATAAGACACATGACACTATGATTTTTTTAACTTTTTTATAATATGTACATTTGTTCCCATCTATGTGGGCATATGGACACCATTTTCGCATATAAAATGTCGATGCTGGAAACATCATAGAAGATTGTGGAGTGGAAGTTGAGTTCGATCAATCTAGTCGATCTAGCCACTGTGATCAACAACTAGTACGAGGGATGTTAGGTTACGTCGGAAAGATACAGGAGATCATTGAAGTGGATTTTTCTTCTTTCCAATGTGTTATTTTTATGTGCAAGTGGTGGGACACCTTTGATCAGAATAATGTAAAGGAAGATCGCGATAGTATGCTGATATGTATCAACTCTAGAAAGATTTGGGATGAAGCTAAGGAGCCCTATGTTTTCCCTAAACACTGCAACCAGGTGTTTTTTACCTAGATGTATTGGATAGGGATTGGTGGTTCGTATTGACACATGACCCTAGATCAAAACATATTTTTGAGAACAATAGTGTTATCATGCCATGCGAGTTAGAAGATAACGAGGGTGATCATGAAAACCGAGAATGATATGGTACATGTGTTATTTCATCAATATTTATACTTTTTACGATGAGTTTTTCGAAATATTAATATAATATGTATTTTGAATTAATTGGTAATTTGCATTGTGTTAATGTTAAAATCAATAATTCACTTGATAATTTGGTATTATGTTGATCTCGAAAATAATTGATCTCGAAAATTTGGTATTATGTATTGTATAAATTAATTCTTTTTTTTTTTGTATCTAAGATCATAATAAAATAATTATTATTCTAAAGTATAGGAATTTATTTGCATTATTTTCTAAACTTTATTATGTTACAGTAAATCATATTATTCTAGATTTATTATTTTACAATTATTTAAAATTTACAAATTTAAAAATCTTAATAAATTCATTTCACATTAATACAATTAAAATTTTACAAATATTTTACATACAGTTACAATTATAATTACAATTACAATTACAATTTTACAAATTAAAAAATTACAATTACAATTACAATTTCACAATTTTAAAAATTACAATTACAATTACCACTACAATTTTAGAAATTTGCATATATACCATTACAATTACAAATTTAGAATTTTAAATACAATTAGAAATAGAGATATTACAAATTTACAATATCATGATTATATGGTATTAAATTAATTAATAAACATCATGTTCATGATAACCTTCATACAAACATCATATTTGACTAAAAAACACATTCAAAATCGCTAACTGCATCATCATGATCCTGATCATCGAACAAAACAAAATTAAAATTATATAGTAACATCATCAGTACAACACAAACATCAAATATACATCTCATGCTATCACATACACATCTATCTGCAAGCTTGACATAAAATGCACATATCTAACATGACCTAACAACATACACGTCATGATGATCGCCAATATGTAAATTAAGTACAACTGCAACATGAACATAAAATACATGGACCATATATATATCTATATATATATATATATATATATATATATATATATATATAACTGAATAATTTTAAAAATATACAACTGTAATATAAATTTCATGGATCAGCTGGTGGTAGCAAGACATCAATATCAGTACAAGTGGTGGATGGTCCAACCTCATCTCCATGATGACTGCTAGTATATGCTAGTGGAGGCTCATGAAATGATGGTATGCTGCGCCTCGCAAACTGTCCATCATGTGCTGCGGCTCGATCGTAACGTGAAAAATTCCTTGTCAGTCACTTAAAAGTTGTCGTAAATCATACGACATGTCGCATGAGGTTGTACATGTCATGTGGCATGCCTCTCCACATCCATGATAGCCTATCATCAGCCTCTATGCCTCTAAAATCAGCGGGCCTGATGCCCACCTCAACAATCAATGCAATGAGTTGGTCGCCCACTCCATCCTATATCTAGCATCACTAAGATGTCGACTGCGCACCGACGCACCAGCAGGAGTAGGTCTCTGATATGGACCGGCCTCCTAATGATCCTCGAAAATATTTGGCATGCCCTCATCCTTATCATGAGGATCCACACCTGGATCGGGTGGTGGCAGTGGCATCTCCTCGCCATCAAAAGAGCTAGTGTATACAAAATATATATAAGTACACAACAATAATTACAAAATTCAATAAAAAAAAGTTAAAGAACATGTTAGGATAAATTTAATTAAAATAGTAATATTACCTCTATCATCTGGCGGCTCATCAGCTGTGAAGAGGATGTTGGCACACCCTCGCTAATCCAACCCCGCATAAGGATAGGGGACCAAAATGAAGGGATGCTCATCAACACTGGCTAGCAACTCCAGTTAATCATCTGATATCCTCACTGGAAAAAGATTCTCCTCCCTCTTCGGCATCATCTTCCCCCACATGTGCATACGTGCCTCAGTAATTGGCTATGAGGCTGCCAAAGAAAAGAAGGCCTCGTCTTTGGAAACCTCTCAAAAAATAAATAAAAAATCTCTGAAGAAAAAGGGAAGCTGACCCTCCCTTTTGCATGAGCATGACATCTATCTAATTTTGTACAGAACTGCTGCAAAAACATGGTAGACCACCAGATAAGTCATGGTTGTTGTAGTAAAGAATCAACATAATATAAAAGCTGGAAACTAATGTGTTGCCCATCACTGGTGTCATGCGAAATGGTTGAAATGATAAGTGAGAGACACTGGACCTCCTCATGACCAAACACACCAAAACGTAACTGCCCTCCAACGACCTAAAACTCTGCAGGAGAGACTAAATTTTCTCCAATGTATCTCTGGGAGTAAACTAATGGACTCCTTGCCACATAGCCAAATGGAACCTCGGGGAACGAGGGGAAATCCACCCCTCTCCTAGATAGCCTTATAATAAAATATACATCCTCCTTAGTGGCCATGTACCACTGGTTGATAACAACTCAGAAAGCCTGTTGCTGGGCATTCCACCTTCGGATAAGATGTCTCAAAAAAAAACTATGGGACTTTAAGGAAGTAGCCTCCTCATAGAACTTGAGGAGGCCTACCTACTTAAGGAACCCCTGTGTTGCTACTGTAATAGGGCGAGGGTACGCATATCTCTCCCTCTCCCTTGCCTCCCACAGGCAAACCACATTATACTATTCTGCCTATTTTTGTTGTTGTTTCTCCTCTTCTCTCCTTTCACATCTTTGAATGGTTGACATAATAAACACAATTTTTTATTAAATGACACATGTATTTACAAATATAATTATATATTTATTTTTTGAAAAATAAATAAAATAAGAGTCAGTGCACCAAAAACATAGCCACGCACCAGTTCCAGTGTGTCACACCACATAGCGTACCGGATACGGTGCACCTCATGATATCGACTAGACCAGATGCGGTGCTCTAGAAAATGTTTTTAGCACGTCGTTCACTATGTGCAGTGTCAGGAGGTTGGTGTGCTGACTTCACTATCCACCCAGGGCTTATAACTAAGTTAGCACATTACCCTTCTGCTACCATACATAGTCATCGGTGTGGTATTTTAAGATGTCGCGTCGTTGACCTAGGCCAAATACAGTAAGCCATGCACTGAAAAAAATAGCCAGCCCGGGGCAGTGATTTCAGTCAATGCATTGCTCCACCACAATTGAACTAGGTCAATGGTGCAACCAGGTAGCCGACCGCAGCGCTCTTTTTAAAGAAATTTAAGTAACACGGTGCACCTATGGTATCTTCCCCGGAATCAGTGCGGATGCCCTTAGCACTGGTTTACAAACCCGAACCATTGAAAATGTCAAATTGTGGTTCTAGTGCACTAAAAACATTACCCACCCCGAGGCTGGTAAGTCCCTTAATGCACCGAGTCGCCACGATACACCATTGTCAATGGTGCGGCCTGGTAACCGACCGCACCGCACTTTTTAATTTTTTTTAAAATAACACGGTGCGCCGCGTGGTACTACGTCGGAACTAGTGTTGATACCGTCAGCACCAGTTGCGGTGCAGCCTTTAAATTTATAGGCAGCACCGCAAACCGGTGTGAGCCGAATGCTCGAGTGCAGTGCGCAACAATTTTTTTTTTTTAAATGATTAATTTGAATTTTTTTTCAATTTCTAATCCGCTAAAAGGTTTAATTATGTAAAAACAAGAGAAATACCTATACATTTACCCGTCAAGGAGGCATATTGGCTGTACAATTTGCAAAAGAAATTTTGTCCACTATTTTATAAAATTCAAACTGAAGATTGGTGGCAATGCACAGTAGTAGTGCATGCAATAAGTGCAATGGGAGCACGGATGTCAATGCGGCTCAAACAAGGATAACTTGCACCAGTGCTTGAGAGCTCTGTAGCAGTGAAAAAAGTGAAAAATATGGTTTTTTGGCCGTAATTTTTTTTTATTATTTAACCCTGTTCCAGTGCGCGGGGTTTTTACTGCCATACAGGTGCGTTTGCACTATGCTGCCCTGGACGGTTTCTGTTTTCGCACATATTTAGGAGGCACCGAGGCGGCCTTGTAGTAACACATCAGCGCTCTACAGTAATAAGACGTATTGGGAACGTTGTCCAGTGAACTAATGATTTGTGCGGTTTTTTGGCCGTAATTTTGTTTTTTCTAAACCCTTTTCCGTTGCGTGACATTTGGGGCCTCAGTGCATTTCAGTCAGTTCGCACCAGGTGGTTTCTGTTCTATGCGCTTTTTATGAGACACTCGGGTGGCTTAGAGGTAACGCACCAGTGCTCTATAGTAATAATATGCACCAGGAACGTTTTCTGGTGAACCAATGATTTCTACGGTCTTTTGGCCATAATTTTGTTTTTTTAAAACCTTTTCTGGTACGCGGTATTAGTGGAGCCTCGGTGCGTTACAGTAATTCCACACTGGGCAGTTTCTGTTCTGCACAATTTTTACGAGACACCAGGGCAGCTTAGAAGTAACGCACCGGTTGTATATATTAATAAGACGGATTGGGAATGCTGTTTGGTGAACTAATGATTTCTATGTTTTTTTGGCCGTAATTTTGTTTTTTTTTAAACCATTTTCTAGTGCATGGTATTACTAGAGCCTCGGTGCGTTTCAGTAATTCCACACTGGGCAGTTTTTCTTCCGTTACTTTTTATGAGACACTGGGGTGGCTTAGAAGTAATGCATTAGTGCTCTACAGTAATAAGATGCACCAAGAACATTGTCTGGTGAACCAATGATTTGTGCAGTTTTTTGGGCGTAATTTTGTTTTTTAAACCCTTTTCCGGTGCGCAAAATTTATGACGCCCTGGTGTGTTTCACTCATTCCGGCCCAGGCGGTTTTGTTCTGCGCGCTTTTTATGAAACACAAGTGCTAACAGGTTGACACGCACCGGTGTTGTTCCTTAATAAAAGGCACCGGGCGGGTGTGTATGGAGCGCACGGTTTCCGGTGTGCCAATTGTTGAGCCTCAAATTTGTGCTTTCCTTCACCTCATTTTACCTCATTTTCCCTTGTCCATTTCTATTTTAAACCCAATTGATCAATAAAAATAGTTAAAATTACTTCTAGAATGGTTTACATGACTGACTTGTTGAATTTTGTGATTGTTTCCATTGTTAAGCATTTTGACCGGAACTAGCTGCAGAATGCAGGCATTCCGTAGCTAACCGGCAATTCTGCAGCTACCTTTATGTTTGAGTATGTTCCAGGTGGCCTCTTGAGGAAAAACGCATATGGGCATGATCCACGTCGTGCCTACATGGTGTGTTGCTCATCATGGAAGAGGAAATGAATTCTGGTTACGGTTATGCACGTGGGAACACATTTGTGAAGGAAGATTCCTACTAGGACTGTCTCAGTCCAGGTGTCTTTTCTCCTTCACGCAGCCACCTCAAAGACTCCTAAGATGATTTGGATAAGGAAAGACATCATTCCTAAATTATTGTAATTATTGTTACTTTCATTTACTTTATAAACTCTTGAGTAGGCCGAGAGCTTAGTTAGAGATTTTGTATTAGATTTGCTGCTAGATTTTGTGAAAACTCTGTGTTACGTCTTTGAAGACACATAGCTTTATATTCAAACTATTGCATCGTTAATGGATCAGACAAAATTATCTTGAAGGCGTGATTTAATTTGGAGTTGAATGCCGTCAAGTGGTAGAGGGCCCCTGCCCCTTGAACGAATTTCTTTTGCGTAAACTAGATAAGTTTTTCCTAGCTGTCTTTACGTTCTGCATTTGAATTAGTAGTTGTTTTGTTTTATCTACTGTAGTCGTACTCATTCTAGTTCTTCCATAAGAAGACACTCTTCCAACAGACTAAAATGATGAATGCTTAATGACTATGGTATTGTAGGATAGGAGTTAAATTTGTATTTGTTTTTAACTAGCTACTGTAGTCATATTCGTTCCAGCTCTTCCACAAGAAGACACTCTTCCAACAGACCAAAATGATGAATGATTAATGACTATGGTATTGTAGGATAGGAGTTGAATTTGTATTTGTTTTTAACTAGATACTGTAGTTACATTCATTCCAGTTCTTTCACAAGAAGACATTCTTCCAACAGATCATAACAATGAATGATGAATAGCTATAGTATTGTAGGAATTAGTTGTAGTTTTTGTTATTCACTATCACAATTGCACTTGTTCTAATCACTCTTCCACAAGAAGAAATTCTTCCAAGACATCCTTAAGAAGTTCAAGATATGACCATGATGTGATAACTTAGTTTTTCATTTGCTTTCAGTTCATTTGCTTTCAATTGCATACAAGTCCACAGTCAGAATTGTTCTACCTCTTCCACAAGAAGGAACTCTTCCAAAATATCACTAATGATGAACAAACAGATTGTGTAACTTCATAGAATAATGCATGTTAATTAGAATGCTCCGGAGTTTCATTTTGCATTTAATTCATGTTCAGCCTACTTTGTTTCAAGTTTGATAATGATTTCCAGTTCAACATTGTGCTAGTTTAGTAGCATCTTAGGTTCATTTTTAGATCAACGAATTGCACTTGCATCTCATAATCACACTGTCATCCCTTGCACAATAGATTACTTTAGTTGATAGGATCCACAAGACAGCCTTCATTATCTACAAATATCTTTTTGTTCTGAAAACCATCAGTGATCCATAACCAAAGGAACAGAAGATAACATCATTATAAGGTCTGAAATATCTCTGCAAATTCCTCATCATAAACAGAGCTCTTCCTCAAGAAATCAACAACTCTTTGAGTATAAGTTCTGTGACATTCAATTAATTTGCAGAATAGAATTAGGAGTTAATCATGGAATAGATGAGCTAGAACAGAATATTGCATCTTTAGTGTTGAATTGTTCAGTTAGAGAACTTGCATATTTAGTGATCATTTTTCAAGTTTAGTTTGTGTCATTTTCCTAAGAAGTCATTATCAAGCTCTTGTTTCTATTTCATAGGTTACTTCAGTGTTTTTGATTACATTTTCCATTCCATACATTAGGCTCAACTGTGTTTTTGACCACCAATTTCTTTTCATTAGTTTTCTAGGCATTTTCATTGTAAACATAAAATTCCAAAAGACCAAAAACATCAAAAATCAACATAAAAGACCAAAAACATCACAAAACACTACACACAACACATTAGGAAACAAGCACCTAGGTACATATGGTACACTTCACTTCAGCAGTTTACAAATCCTGGTTGACAATTAAATGAGCTCAGTTTAGGAGGCTAGATTGAGACCCAACATTTTGGCGCCGTTGCCGGGGAAGTGAAAACTAGGTAACCTTTGTTTCTTAGCATCCAAAAACAATTTTATGCATAGGGAGAGAGATTCAAGGGGAAGATTTATAAGCAGCAGAGGCAGAAGTTTGACATCTAGAACACCACTTGTTTCATCTAGATCCAGAACTAATACACCTTCAACTCAAACCCATCTTCCATCCTTTACTGATCCTAGACTTCTAGAAGATCTAAGGTCACCTATTCCATTAAAGAAACCTTCCACTTCATCCACTGAACCTGCCATAGAAGAGGATCCAAAAACCTTTGTTGAGGATACAAACCTTTCTACTTCCACAGGAGAGTCAACCATGGCAGAAGAAGGAGGAGGAGGAGTTGTTAATGGAGAACATACATTATTTGGAGGAGGTAGAGGTAGAGGTAGAGGAGAAGGAGGAAGAGGAGGTAGAGGTGCGGATGGAGGAAGAGGTAGAATAGGAAGCTCTTTTGGGTTCCCTATACTTGATGAAGAAACCAATACAACCATGAAAAACATTTCACCTTCTATCCTTCCGAACTTCTATGGACTTAAAACTGAGGATCCTGAAACTTTCTTATTCGAATTTGAAGTGTTGTGTAGGACTTATGACTACCTTCAAGATGCTCAAAAATTGAAATTATTTCCTTCAACTCTGAAAGGAGCAGCATTGAAGTGGTTTATGAGCTTAAACAGTAGTTCCATTAGGACATGGGAAGACATGAAACAAGAATTTCTAAAAAGATACTTGGATTATTGTATGCCGGTTAATCATAAGGAAGAAGTGTTCAAGATGTTACAAAAAGAAGATGAAAACTTAGAAGATTTGTTGGAAAGATTTAAATACAACATAAAAAGGGCACAAATGGAAAACCTAGATCAAGACACTTTAAAGGCTCTTTTGTTGAAAACAATTAGGGATGAATGGTTGGATATCCTTAACATGATGGGAAAAGGGGATATATCCCAACTCACATTACCTGAAATATCTGAGTTATGTATCAACCTTTCCAGAGGGAAATCCAAAACTGTCAAAGGTCCAAGAGATCCTGCTCTTGCAAGAGCAAGTAAATCTGCTTCTGGGACAGTAAGTAGATCAGAAATGGGACACATGCTTGATGATTTTAAATCTGACATCTTAGGGAGTCTTAGTGAACAAATAGACACCCTCAAGATACAAAACAAGCAAAAGGCTGAATCTGATGCCTTGGCAATCTTTTGTCCCAAATGTAGGAAGAAACATGCCTTGAGAGAATGTCCTTTAGATGTAAAAGTTGTAGAAACCTGTGTTATTTGTTCTGAGAAACATGAGATCAAGAATTGTCCTTCTCTTCCTGGTCTCAAGGCTGTTTTTCAAGAAGAAACTCCTACAGATTCCACAGAATCTCTTAACTTTGTATCTAGAAGACCTTGGCAGGGATCTCAGACACAGGGATTTCATGATCAAATGTATAATCAACCTCCACCTTGGAATTCTTGGCAGCAACCTTGGTCCCAATTTCAAAATCAATCTCAATCTTGGGCACAAGGATCACAAGGTCCTTATGGAAGATACTCTCCATATTATCAGTATCCACCATCCTATCCACCATATCCACAATTTTATCCTCAAAATCCTCAACAAAATTTTCCTCAAAATCTTCAACAAAATTCTCAACAACATCATCTGAACCAACCTCATCAAAATCAACCACTTCCATTACCATTCCCTCAAAAATCCAATCAATTACCAGCTCAGCCCATACCAAACCCCAATAATAAGAACCCTCAGAATACATACATGATAGAAGGACAACAAATTCCAACTTATTTAATTACTCCTCTAGACCTTAGTGATGTTCAACTTAGGTCTGGAAGGATACTTGAGAAGAGGAAACCTTCTGTGATCATACAAGAACAAGATAATTCTGAGGAAGACTCCCTACGGGTTAATAAAAGTCTTGAGGAAGAAACATCCTTTCAAGGCCAAAACGTTGAAAAACTGAAACAAAAAGATCCAATAAGCCCAACTCCAGTATTAGAGCAACCATCCACATCTACTTCTATACCTCCCTTTCCGGAAAGATTACAAATTGACAAAGGTGTAGAAAAACAAATAATGGTGCCTAATTATGATTTCTTGGATGAATTGAGAAATGTTTGCATTAAAATTCCATTATTGCAGGCCATCAAGGAAATCCCAATTTTAGCCAAAACAATAAAGGAGTTGAGTATGAAGACAACAAAAAAAAGAATAAGAGGAACCAAGAAAATTCAACTGGTAGGACAAATAGCAGACATTATGATGGGCAAGATAGCTATTCCAAAGTACCTTGACCCAGGAAATCCAGTTGTCAAAATTCACATCAACGGAATTGACATTCAAAACACACTCATTGACTTAGGAGCAGCAATAAATATCATGAGTAGACAAATCATGGACAAACTGAAACTTCCTAATCTTCTCTTTACACCCACACTATTACAATTAGCAGATAGATCTGTGATCAGACCAGATGGGGTAATAGAAGACATTCCAGTGTCCCTAGAATCTTGGGAGTACCCTGTGGATTTCATGATCCTGACACCCAAGAATAATCTAGGAGGCCATCCTGTCATACTAGGAAGACCTTGGTTGGCTACAGCTGATGCTTTTATTAGTTGTAGGTCAGGTGATATGTATATTTCTGATGGAAGTTCAACAAAGAAATTCACTTTATATCCTCCAGCTAGGACAATTACAGATCTAGATGACACTCAATGGATAGAGGATGAAGAATATTTGCAACCACTCTTCACAATTTCAGAAATTAGTGAAGATAATCAAATTCTGAATACTCTAGAAAATTTTGAATCTTCTCCAAAGCACAAACAAGAATCATTTCAAGAGAGATCCAATATTGAGTTCTTGTCATCTAGACAGATGTCTCTGCATTCTATGGACAAATTTGGCAGTTCTACAAGTCAAATTTTTCCAGGCAAAACCTTGAACATAAACAAAAACCTGGAAAAATCTCAACAAGAAGAACTAGTCAAAGTATTACAGAGACATTCTTCTGCATATGCATGGGAATACACTGACATGAAAGGGATAAGTCCCAAGACTTGTACTCATCACATCTATATAGAGGCAAATTGCAAGCCAATTAGACAACCTCAAAGACGGATGAATCCAAATCTTAGGGAAATTGTCAAGGAAGAACTACAAAAATTGTTAAATGTTAACTTCATTTATCCTATTTCAGATAGTCAGTGGGTTTCCCCTTTAGTAATTGTACCTAATAAAAATGGAAAATGGAGGGTGTGTGTTGACTACCGAGAACTGAATAAAGCTACTCTTAAAGACCATTTTCCTTTACCTTTCATAGATCAAGTATTAGATACATTAGCAGGTAAAAAGTACTTTTCATTCCTGGATGGATTTAGTGGTTATAATCAAATCCAAGTCGCACTTGAAGACCAAGATAAAACCACATTTACTTGTCCTTGGGGTACCTATGCCTACCGAGTATTGCCATTTGGATTGTGCAATGCACCTGCAACATTCCAAAGGGCAGTATTAGGAATTTTTTCTGATCTGATACATGACTGTGTAGAGGTGTATATGGATGATTTTACAGTTTATGGAGATACATTTGAAGAGGCTTTAGAAAACTTGGAAAAGGTCTTAAAAAGATGTCAAGAAGCAAACCTTTCTCTTAGTCATGAAAAATGTTTTATGATGTTCACTGAAGGTATTGTTTTAGGGCACCACATTTCGGGGGATGGGATTAGAGTTGATGAAGCGAAAGTTGAAGTTATTTCTAACCTATCCATTCCAAGTTGTCAAAGAGATGTAAGAAGTTTTCTAGGATTTACGGGGTACTATCGGAGATTTATAGAAAACTTCACCAAAATAGCATCTCATCTCTTCAAATTACTCACCAAAGATTGTGAATTTAAGTGGACTTCTGATTGCCAGTTAGCTTTTGAAACCCTGAAAA
Source organism: Pinus albicaulis (assembly GCA_034641835.2). Classification (NCBI taxonomy): domain Eukaryota; kingdom Viridiplantae; phylum Streptophyta; class Pinopsida; order Pinales; family Pinaceae; genus Pinus; species Pinus albicaulis. Next base: position 869,386,345 of record CM076572.1, read on the forward strand.
CCAAAATTTCTGAAGCACCTATATTAAGGGGACCTAACTGGAAGTTACCTTTTCATATCTCGAGAGATGCTTCCGATACAGCTCTAGGAGCAGTATTGGGACAAAAATATTTAATTCCCTATGCCATCTATTATATCAGTAAAAATTTGACTCCTGCAGAGTTAAACTATACTGTAACTGAAAAAGAGTTTTTAGTTGTTGTTCATGCCATTAACAAATTTAGACACTATATAATAGGCTATGAAACTTTTATTCACACTGATCATTCTGCCATTAGATATTTAATGAATAAATCAATCACTAATGGTAGAGTTATAAGATGGTTGTTATTATTGCAAGAATTCAATATTACTATTCTAGATAGGCCTGGAAAACAAAACACTGTGGCTGACTTCCTGTCTAGAATTCAAAATATCAAAGATGACACTCCGGTTGAAGATCAATTTCCTGATGAATATCTTTTTGCAGTTTCTACTCAAACTCCATGGTTTGCTGATATTGCTAATTATTTAGTTGCAGGAAAATTTCCTTCAATTATGAATGCAAGGGATAAAAGAAAAATCATTAATGATAGTGCAAGATATTCATGGGTCGCTAATGAGTTGTACAAGACAGGTCCAGATTTGATCATTAGAAGGTGTGTTCTTGAAGATGAGATGCCTGAAATTCTCAAGGCATGTCATGATGAACCTTGTGGCGGACACTTTGCAGATAAGAGGACAGCCTATAAGATCCTTAACTTAGGATATTATTGGCCATCTTTGTTTAAAGATGCAAGAGAGTATGTCAAAAGGTGTGACAGTTGCCAAAGGGTAGGGAAACCTTCTCCTTCAGGTGAGATGCCATTACAACCTCAGGTACACATTGAACCTTTTGAAAAATGGGCATTGGATTTTGTAGGACCTATTAGTCCTCCATCAAGACAAAAGAAATATATATTAGTTTGCACTGATTATGTTACTAAGTGGGTAGAAGCTAAACCATTACTTGTTGCTAATGAAGTATCTGTAGTTACTTTTCTTTTTGAGGATATTTTTACTCGTTTTGGTGTCCCAAGGGAAATTGTTACAGATCAAGGAGCTCAATTTACATCAAGGCTAGTGGAGCAAATGATGGAGAAGTACAAAATCAGACATTGAACATCTACTCCTTATCATCCACAAGCAAATGGTCAAGTGGAATCCACTAATAAAGTCATTGAAGGAATCCTAACAAAGACTGTTCATCTACATAGAAGAGATTGGGTAGATAGGCTTCCTGAAGCCTTGTGGGCCTATAGAACTACATGGAAAAACACAACAGGCCATACTCCTTATGAGCTTGTTTATGGGAAGCAAGTTTTGTTTCCTATAGAGTTCCAAATTCAAACATTCAAGATGGCAGTTCAGCTAGGACTTGATCTAACGGAGGCACAAAAGCATAGACTGGAGCAAATTAATGAATTGGATGAGATCATACAAGATGCAGTTCAGAAAACAAGTCTAGTCCAACAGCAAAGGGCTAGATGGCATGACAAGTACATCAAGGAGAAGAAATTTAAAGAGGGTGATTGGGCTCTCTTGTTTGATTCAAAATTCAAGGATTTTCAAGGGAAATTTCAGACACATTGGCTTGGGCCATATGAAATTGTTCGAATTTTTGATAATGGGGCAGTAAAAATCAGAACTATAGATGAAGAGGAGGTCACTTTTCTTGTGAATGGCCATAGGCTGAAGCTATACCACAAGCCACTCTCAAGAGAAGAGTTTGTCAAGAAGTTCCAAGGAGACAATGATGTGAAGTTAATGAAGAAGAGTCTCTCTTCTTCATCAACTTGATTAAATTTTCTGAAGCATTTCTCTTTTGAAAAAAAATAAAAATAAATAAATAAAAAAAAATAAAAAAAAAGGTATAAACATGAAAACCAATCACTGATTGGCATGTTTATACAGAAAAGATAGGGTGAAAATCAGAGTTTCTCTGACACTCTAACTTTTCCCATTTTTGTTTCTAAGCAGCTGTTATAAAAATCATAAGTTCAGTGCCATAGTACTTATGATTCATTTCATCTCACTCCATTCACTTATCCATCCATACTTCATCTCATCCATCATTCACATTTCACTCCATTCACATCTCATTCATTTCACTCCATCTTCCATTCACTTCATTTTCATGTCAAAACATAGAATTTGATATCTTGCTGCAAGTGAATAAAATATGCCATGAATTGCAGTACAGCCCTTATGTTCCTTCATTCCATGAACTGAATCCATTTTATTCCATTATCCACTTCATACATATCATAATCCATCATCCATTTTCATCCATTTTCGTAACATTTCACCCATCCTCCAGAAACATTTCATTTTCATGATTAAAAGTGTTCTACAGGAACATTCTGCAGCTCAGTGGACATTCTGCAGCTGATCAGCCTTTCTGCAGCCCGACAGTCTTTTCGCAGCTATAAACCCTGAAGGCATCAACCAGCAGACATCAGAATTACAACAAAGTGATCCAGTGAATTCATGAATCAAAAATATCAATAAAATTGTGAAAGATTCCTCCAAAGATGAGCAGAGAAGACAAAGGCTACACAAACATCAAATAAAGGGCAGAGGTAACAAATTTAAATTACGATGGCACTTCATAAAATTTTAGCATAGTTTAGTTGTGGATTATTCGAAAGGTTGTTTTAATTGTTTTATTGATCAAACACCAAACAAACCCTCTACAGACCTTGTATTAAAATCCTTCATTTCAAATTTTCTATCCGATAGCATTTAAGCGGTGAAACGGCCAAAGCATTTGAATTTCCCACGACTCTTAACCAAGTTATTTAATGATGATGATTTTTCCCTGCCGTCGTAAATCCTCCGCCGTCTCCTCAATCATTAATAATCCCTCCACCTCACTCCACTACTCTATGCCGTGACCATTTGCCATAACTTCATTCCGTAGCCAGTATTCCATTCCGAAGGCAGAAGCATTATTTTCATCAGGAGCAGAACAGAAGAGGTAAATTTGGAAGTATAACAGTGTGAGAACTCAAAACCACTTGATTCCGTGAACAGATAGCATATCACTGTGAACGAAGTTTGGAGCATTTTCACTGTCAACACAGAATTGTGGCCGTGTAGAGTTTAAAGCATGTTGCTACCAGAAGACAGAGGTGCTAAAATTGAATACTTTTGCTACCAAAGACAGAGGTGTGGTAGTGATTGAGTTTAAAGTATGTTTTTATTAGAGGTAGTGATTGAGTTTAAAGTCAGTTATTACCAAAGACAGAGGTGTGGTAGTGATTGAGTTTGAAGTCTGTTGTTACCCGAGACAGAGATGCTGTGGTGTTGAATTTGAAGCATACCATTTGCTACCAGAGAGAGAGATTGAGTTTGAAGTCTGTTGTTACCCGAGACAGAGATGTTGTGGTGTTGAATTTGAAGCATACCATTTGCTACCAGAGACAGAGGTTGAGTTTGAAGTCTGTTGTTACTAGAAACAGAAGTGTTTATCAGTGATTGAGTTTGAAGTCTTTCTGTTACCAAAGACGGAGGTATTGCACAAAAAGAAACTTGAAATCATCTACCACTGTCTATCAGAGACATATTAGCTCCAAAATTGAAATTGCTTTCATATCACTCCAAAGTTCAACATAAGTACATCAGTCCGAGGTTTCGAAGGCATTTTTCATTATCAAATAGAGGCATACCAGCCAGAGGTTTTGAAGCTGTTGCTATTATAAATCAAAGGTATGTCATTCCAAAATTGAAGCCCTTTTCATTTAGAACTTGAAGCCATTTTAATCCAAAAGTAAAAGACATTGTTTTGTGGGTAGAGAAGAGTGTTAATTTGATATTGAAAAACATCATGGGTTTCATCGTAAGGACTGAGCCTGTGGGATCAAAATACTTAGAAGGTTACCCACAATGCAAGGAGATGTTACAACAAATAGGATGGCTTCAATTCTTGGAAAAATTTAATGGCTTCCATAAGGAAGTCACCAAAACATTTGCCAAATCATTCCAAGGTACTGAAGTTGAAATAGGGGATGTCAAGTTTACTGTTACTGAAGTTTTTATAGCAGAGGCTACAGGATTATCCAGAACTGGAGAAAGATGGTTTAAAAATAGGGAATTCCACAATGACTCTTGGAAACAAATTTTAAAATCACCAAATATGGATGTTAGTGTGTTTAAGAAAGGAATTCCCAGTACAGCATTGAAAAGCAAATGGAGAAATATACTACTTCTTTTACAAAAATTTGTTACATGTGAGGGTAGATATGGGACATTTTATGTCTATCACATTAGACTAATGTTGCATTTTCTAGGAGAAGATTTGAATCTACCATATTTCTTGTATCAAAGTCTGAAGAAAATGGCTTCCTGTGTTCAGAGAAGAGTTCAGTTTTTAGAGACAACCCTGTATCATCATGGGTTGGTCAAAATTTTAATTGAGCATCATCTATCTAAAACAAATGATACATGGGATGACTTCTTAATAAGAAATCATTTTGAAGAAACAAAAGAACTATCACCTGAACCACAGCCCACAAAGAGAAGTAGGAAATGGAGGACTTCAAAAGGTAAAATTGACAAACCAGTTCAAGAAAGCAGTGAGGAAGTCATTTTGGAGAAGTTGACTCGAATCAAGAGCCAACTCAAGGAAGAGAAGAAAATCAAGGAATATGTTATAGAGAAAGGAGAGGGGTCCTCTCAGCTTAGGAGAAGCCACAGATTAAAAGGAAAATTGAAGAAAACACCAATCAAACAAACAGGGGTAATCAATATTGAAGATGAAGAAACATCCATGGAAGAGGATGATGATGAAGATTTTTATGAAGGCACCCCTGAGATTGATCCTGCTCAACAGGAAATCTATGATTATGTGGAAACTTTAGAGAGAACAGCTTCAGAAAGCAGAGAGAGAACCCCCAGTCCTCCACTGTCTGAAATTGATATATTAAGGAGGGATAGGTATGAGTTGGAATTGTTGAATAGACACATCAAAAATGAGAATGAAATTCTCAAAGATCAAATCAAACTCAAAACATATATGAACTCTACCTTATCCCTGCATATAGACAAAGTGGAGAGAACCAATGAGAAGTTGAAGACAAGGAACAAAAAGCTAGTCAGGGCACTCACAAACCTCATGTTCAAACTTGTGATCAGGAAACCCAGAAGACCTCTAGCTTTCAGACAAAGGAGAAGAAGGGGATTAGATGTCCTTGCAGAAGCCTCTGAATTCATAGGATAATTTGCATGAGGACATGCAAAGAGACAGCAGTGGGGGTATGTTGAGCCTCAAATTTGTGCTTTCCTTCACCTCATTTCACCTCATTTTCCCTTTTCCATTTCTATTTTAAACCCAATTGATCAATAAAAATAGTTAAAATTACTTCTAGAATGGTTTACATGACTGACTTGTTGAATTTTGTGATTGTTGCCATTGTTAAGCATTTTGACCGGAACTAGCTGCAGAATGCAGGCATTCTGTAGCTAACCGGCGATTCTGCAGCTACCTTTATGTTTGAGCATGTTCCGGGTGGCCTCTTGAGGAAAAACGCATATGGGCATGATCCACGTCGTGCCTACATGGTGTGTTGCTCGTCATGGAAGAGGAAATGAATTCTGGGTACGGTTATGCACGTGGGAACACATTTGTGAAGGAAGACTCCTACTAGGACTGTCTCAGTCCAGGTGTCTTTTCTCCTTCACGCAGCCACCTTAAAGACTCCTAAAATGATTTGGATAAGGAAAGACATCATTCCTAAATTATTATAATTATTGTTACTTGCATTTACTTTATAAACTCTTGAGTAGGCCGAGAGCTTAGTTAGAAATTCTGTGATTAGATTTGCTGCTAGATTTTGTGTAAACTCTGTGTTACGTCTTTGAAGACACAGAGCATTATGTTCAAACTATTGCATCGTTAATGGATCGGACAAAATTATCTTTTGAAGGCGTGATTGTCTGGAGTTGAATGCCGTCAAGTGGTAGAGGCCCTGCCCCTTGCGGATTTCTTTAGTAAACTAGATCTGATTTTCTCATTATCTTTATGTTACTGTGTTGAATTAATAGTTGTTTGGCCACTCTTGTAGTCTGATTTTTCATTCTCAGTTTCACTGTTGATCACTCTTTAGAGAAAATGATGAATGCTGTGACTGGTGATTACCAGGATGTGACGAGATTAAATTGCCATTGTTTTATTAATCACACATGTTCCCTGGTTCAGGTTCTTCCACAAGAAGACATCTTCCAATAAATTGAAATGATGAATGTTTAATGACTACAGCGTGCACGTAGGATAGGAGTTGAATTTGTATTTGTTTTTAACTAGATACTGTAGTTATATTCATTCCAGTTCTTCCACAAGAAGACATTCTTCCAACAGATCATAATAATGAATGATGAATAGCTATAGTACTGTAGGAATTAGTTGTAGTTTTTGCTATTCACTATCACAGTTGCACTTGTCCTAATCACTCTTCCACAAGAAGAAATTCTTCCAAGACATCCTTAAAAAGTTCAAGATATGACTGTGATGTGACAACTTAGTTTCATTTGCTTTCAGTTCATTTGCTTTCAATTGCATACAAGTCCACAGTCAAAATTGTTCTACCTCTTCCACAAGAAGGGACTCTTCCAAAATATCCCTCATGATGAACAAACTGATTGTGTAACTTCATAGGATAGTGCATGTTAATTAGGTACTCGGAGTTTCGTGCATTTAATTCATGTTATTCTTTGTTTAAGTTTGATAATGATTTCTAGTTCAACATTGTACTGGTTGGTAGCATCTTAGGTTCATTTTTAGATCAACATATTGCACTTGCATCTCATAATCACTTGTCATCCCTTGCCTGATAGATTACTTTATTTGGTGAGATCCATAGTGGACCTTCATTATCTCTGAAATATCTTTTGTTAAAAAATATCAATGATCCATAACCAAAGGAAACGAGAAGAATAACATCAACGTATAGTCCGAAATATCTCTGTAAATTCCTCATCATAAGCAGAGCTCTTCCTCAAGGAAACCAATAACTCTTTGAGTATAGGTTCTGAGACATTCAATTAAATTGCAGAATAGAACTAGGAATTAATCATGGAATAGATGAGCTTAGGACAAAATGTTGCATCATGATAAGATTAGTGTTTAACTGTCTAGTTAGAGAACTTGCATATTTAGTGATCATTTCTCAAGTTTAGTTTGTGTCATTTGCCTAAGAAGTCATTATCAAGCTTTTGTTTCTATTTAGTCATAGTTCAGATTTTGTATCCAACTGCATTTGCCAATCCATACATTAGGCTCAACTGTATTTTTGACCACCAATTTCTTTCCATTAGTTTTCTAGGCACTTTCATTGTAAACATAAAACACCAAAAGACCAAAAACATCATAAATCAACATAAAAGACCAAAAACATCACAAAACACTACACACAACACATTAGGAAACAAGCACCTAGGTACATATGGTACACTTCACTTCAGCAGTTTACAAATCCTGGTTGACAATTAAATGAGCTCAGTTTAGGAGACTAGATTGAGACCCAACACAAACATCACAAAACACTACACACAACACATTAGGAAACAAGCACCTAGGTACATATGGTACACTTCACTTCAGCAGTTTACAAATCCTGGTTGACAATTAAATGAGCTCAGTTTAGGAGACTAGATTGAGACCCAACACCAATGTTTTATGCGGTTTTTTTGCCGTTATTTTTGTTATTTAACCATCTACAGGTGCATGCATTTTATGGACGCTCCAATGCGTTTTCTTGATTCCACATCAGTGAGGAATTTATGTAAAGTACCGGTACTCTATAGAATTACAACACATCGGGCATGTTTTTACGGAGCGCACAGTGTCCCATGTGCCAAATTTTTAACCGCACCGGTGCTATGTCGTCTTGAACGCACCGATGCATTTTTAGGTGATAAGAGCACCCAACGAAATACAATCACAAAAACCTCCGCCCGCCAACCTCGTCTAGGAACCTCCGCTAGAAACGGATGTCTGTGGTATTTTCATAAGGGGTTCCTCAAAAACATCCGCTAGAGGGTCTTTCCCTTGTAGTGGACCCAGTAGGAAATAGAGTTCTCCAACATAATGAGATGGAAACCCTATTTTCAACCATTTCAAAGAGATACTCATAGAACTGGATCACAATAGAAGAGCAGCTATTGACCGCAGCACGAGAAATATACCAACTCTTCTCACTAGAGATCAAAACATGGCTTTCCTTAGGGAAATCACTTATGAAGAGGTGGAAGAGTTTGTGAGGAATCTGCCCAAAAATAAAGCCCCCTGCCCTGATGGTTTTACTGGAGAATACTTTCAAGTAGCCTAGACTTTTATTGGAATAGATATATGGGAAATGGTGGAGGAATCCCGACGATCACGTTAGGTCTATCCAGCCTTTAACTCAACCTTCATCTCTCTAATTCCCAAGCAGGGAAAAAGAAATGTCCTGGCAGGTTTAAGATCCATAGCCTTATGTAATGTGATTTATAATATTCTATCGATAATCATGGTAAACATGTTGAAACCCATTCTCCTGATCATTATCTCTCCGGAATAGATTGGTTTTGTGAAAGGAAGACAAATTTTGGATGGGAAAGTCATGGCGCAGGAAGCTATACACTCTCTCTGAAATCTTAAAGCTAAAGGTATGATGATAAAACATGATCTTTATAAATAATATGATCGTTTAAGTTGGTATTATCTTAAGGCAGTGCTTGAAGCCTTTGGCTTCGACAGAAGATGGATTCTCTGGATAATGTCTTTTATTTCGTCCCCTAATTTCTCAATCCTTCTAAATGGTATCCCTTCTGATCCTCTTAATGTCACCTAGGGACTTCGTCAAGGTGATCCCTATCCTCTTCTCTTTTTATTATAGTCACTGAAGGTCTTGGTTGTCATATTAAATCAAAGATTCATGGAGGTCAATTGAAGGGGCCGAACCTTTGGGGACCTAATATCACCCTACCCCATCAACAATTTGTTGATGACATTATGCTCTTTTGCCAAACAACCTTGCAAGAATCCAAAGCCATTATATATGTTTTAAATGATTTCAAGGAGGCCTCTGGCACTGTTATAAACAATGATAAGTCTAATGTTTAATTTTTAAATACTAATGTTGTATCCCATAGATTCTTGTCTCCCAATTTCAGCTTCAAGTTAGGTTCCCTACCCATGAATTATTTAGGAATACCCCTCAACAATAATTCCCTCAGAGTATTAGGTTGGAAGGACCTCTTGAAACATATTAAGAATCGTCTCTAGAATTGGGCCTTCAGGGTTCTTAATTCCACTAGTAGGGTGGTCCTACTATGACTAGTTCTGCAATCTATCCCTATTTACCAGTTATCTGGGCTAGATTCCCTAAAACAATCTGCTCTAATATAGTCAATATTTGTAAAAAAATAACTGACAGGGCCCTCAAAAAAACTGCAAGTGTCATCTCTTCTCATGGGAAAACCTCACAAACCTCAAAAAAATAAGGGGCTTGGTTTTATGAGACCCATATATATTGAATCAGGTGATGGCAGCTATATTGTGGCAAATATGGCTCCAAGGAGGTCCAAACTTATGGAAATTTATATGGGAGAGGAAATATGAAATGCTCGGTACTATAGCTTCAAAACTAAAACTCAGTGTAATGCCAAAAGGGTCCAACATATGGAACTTAGTAGCCAACAATAGAGACCTTATACGTGAGCATAGTTTCTGGGAAATCATAGGAGGCACCACAACCCTCTTTTGGGAAGACTCATGGCAGCAACGAGAAGAAATATTTGGCCACCTAGACCTGGGGAAAATCTTCTTATTCACCAGCCAACCAAATATACAGTTTGTAGCAAATTATTGAAGTGGGGAGATGGAAGAGCAATGGAGAAAATGGAAATTTAAGCCACAATGGCCAAATGCTTCCGGAAACCCATAAATGGCATAACTACCAAAAATAAATGAAAACAATAAAAATTATGGCAGCTACAAGAGAAGACATTCTATGATGGGGATATCGAACTAAAGGAATGTTCACAATACAAGAAGGTTATTATATTAATTCTAACAATCTACACAGAATTTTAGTACCAATATGTCAAAAAAATTGGGTCGTTAATAACTGACCGAAAATATAATATTTTCTCTGGCTTGTATGTCATAACAAAATCCTTACTTGGGATAATTTGCAAAAGGGATGCAATGACCTTCTCAATGCACAATGTGTAGAAAACATACTAAAATTATTGAACAGCTTTTGAATACATATGTTGTGGTTGAATCTCTCTGGCTGAACATCTCCATGGTCTTCCAACAAACTCGCAGGGATAACACAAGCATAAAACAAACTATTGTAACTTAGAGGAAAGGGGAATATACCTGTGAAGTCCTAAACAGAGTAACTGACTTAATTTTTAGTTAAAAACTACTTGCATTTGCAGTATGAAAGAGGGACATGAAGGGAAGAACCATTGTAAAGGCTCATCTAGTTGTAAACATTTGTTTTGGATGAATGAAAGGACACTAATGCTTTTAGATTCTTGTGTTATGATCTGTGGTGAAGTGCTTTCCCCATGTAATTTTTCATCCTCTTGTTTCACATATTATTCTCTTTCTTTACTGTTGAGAACAAATTTTTTTTTAGGATTTTCCATTGGGCACCCTGCTCAGTATTGAAATAGTACTCTATGTTTTCCTCTGAAATATGAATGCAGAATTCATAAAGGGTCTGCTCTATGTTCACATTGAACCTTAATATCTCCTCCTTTTCCATTTTACAAGCTGCAAGGATCCATTGGCATGACTAGATTTCCTGGTTACACATGATCTCAGTTATTCATCCATTTAAATTTGTTTACACTTGTTTGACTCTATAGCCCAATGGCCCTCTTCTACCATCTCAACCAAAAATTTTCAAACAGACCCCTATTCACTAATATCTAGCCTAAAATTTCCAATAAAACAAAGCTATAACTATCAGAGAGATCCCTCTCTAGGTCTAGGAGGGCTAGATCCTAGGCCTGAACTGATTTTGATGTTGGCCCTCTAGGATTCAGCCTTCAGCCTTCAGAATTATAGGGAGCTAACACCATCAAAACATAAAATGTATAGACCTTATTTTTCAATAATATAGTATAAATTGCAATATAAATGTAGTAGGTTTTGTTTGAGAACAATGAGTTCATAACAAGCATCATCATGATGGGAAAAAGACTTCATGTGATAAAAATTAGATTCTATTTTTTAGCAGTGAGACTTCTCCATAGTAGAATCAGTCCCACGTACCCAAACAACATAGGATATTTTCACTTCTCAATGAAGACCATCATTTTGTCTTCGGTGCATTCTACAAATTGATATCCTGGATGTCAGGGATTTAACATAGACTTGGTATTCCATTTGATACCATCAAAACGAAACATGTTTGAGACCTTATTTTTCAATAATATAATATAACTTGCAATATCAGTGGTCTTTGCCTTGTCAGCTCATATATCTTTGCTTTGTATGTAACTTCTGTTAATTATATATCCCATTTCCCCTCTCTTGTCCAACCATTTTTTATCTAAGAATTCCATATGTTCTATGATTATATTTCCCTATATTGATTATATTATTGTATTATTGAGAACAAAATAGAGTTAGCCTGAAATTTTGTATTCATATATTTTGGGTTTTTAGTTGACAAGTTAATATAGTTCATGCATTGAGAAAATGTGTGTGCCTTTATATTATTGTATCATCGAGAATGAAATAGATTTAGCCTAAAATGTTTATTCATATATTTTGGGATTTTAGCTGACAAGTTAATATAGTGCATGCATTGAGAAAATATTTCGAACAAAATGTTGGTAATATGATTCTTATGATTGCATATGTTGTCCTTGATGGCATATCACTTGTAAAAGTTGAATTATATGGCTTCTGGAGAATCATAATGGTTTAGTAGAAGGTCCAACAAAGTATGGTTAATATTCATATTTAAGGTTCTATATGCGAGTTCGTGCAAGCCAAGTCGTGTACACACGCGGAAAAGAACAAGAAAAGTAGCGTATTACTTTTTCACTCTAAAATTATAATATCAGGAGTCTTTACCATGGTTTTAATCCACAATATTGAGCGTTGAGTCGCTATTTGATTCCGTCTAAGAATACCATCAACACTTGTGTATTTTTTCCTCATGCTATTGGGAAAGGCTCAAAATATATAAGGAGAAGAAGATCATAATCCAATGGGGTGTGCAAGTGTATGGGTTTTTAATTGAATACTTCTATCTGAAGTATATATGCATATAATGGGTTACTTTTTATTGATAGATCTGAAATTATGATGCACCTATGAACATAATGATGGATTATGATCTCTAGACCTGAAATGGCTATGTATTTGCTTGATCTATTGGTAATATGTTTAGATTGGTGACTTGGCACATGATTTCTAAATTGAAGAATAAAATCTGGGTAAGTCTTTTCATCTGAAACTTTCTACATTATTGAATATTTATAGATCTATGTAATTCAGGGTTTTTAGAAGCTTGATAAATATGTTATCTGTTTATTATTGCTATATTTATATTGTCTTCCAATGAATTGTCGGTGTAGATCTGGATTATTTGAATACTGTATATGATTTTATATGATCAATGAGCGATTAAATATGATTGATGATACTGACTGAATAAGGGTTCTGCAAATCTGAAAAGATGTATGACTAAAAGCCTCAGATCTGTTTCTTAGTCTGATCAAATTGTGGAAATTCAGTATTCATAGATCTATACATAGGTCGGTGCACTGTAAAGTGCATATACATGCAAGCTATATAAAAGTGAAGTAGTATATGTATTTAATGTGATAAATGATCAAGGTTGAAATTGATTCTGCATGTTGATTTAGAAGTATAGGTTTATTACTGTGTTCTGGTTACAGTGATCTCATTGTTCTGTTTGGGTTATGGCTATTGGTGTTGCTCTATATATATTGAATTGTGTTGAAGCTATTGGATCCAGTGTGAAAATTTATGAAACGTGGTCTGTAGTGGGTTTGAAGTTTGAAGCATTCAGTATGGAAGTAGAAGCTAGTGTTCTTTTCAGGGGGTTTTAGCTCCCTTCCAGTAATGGCTGGTAAACGAGATCAGGGGGTTGGAGCTCCCATCCAGTAACAACTGGAAAACAAGAGAAATTTGTAGCCTTCTGTATATAGATTCCTACATATTGATATGAGTCTACATCAGTAAAACATTGTAAGTAGTTTTCTATATAATAAATATTGAATACATAGACGACAGCAACAGTGGTTTTCTCCTTAATTGGGTTTCCACCTTAAGTATTGGTGTTCATGTGTGATGCCCTTGTGTGATGATTTATTATGTTATTACAACACATGTTTACTTATTAAGTATCTGATGCATAACTGATGATCTAGGTTAAATAATGTTTCTGAATATTTATTTAAAAAATAAACTTATTTGGTTATACGCAAGTTTCTTTTAGGATAGCCGCGTACATACGTTATTTGAGCTAAGCACAGTCACGTATAGAAATCAGTAAGAGAAAAATAAAATTTTGTGATTCTTGTAAATACTGATTCACCACCCCCATCCCCCCCCCCCTTCTCAGTACTTTTCCCAACACAAAAGTTAAGATGCTTTTTTGTATTAAATTTGTTTTTGGAAAGGAATGAGAGAAAAAAAAATTCATCATTTTGGGTCTTTAATTATTGATTTTTTGGGCATTTCAAGGTTTGTACATTTTGTCTATCTATTTATTTTATTATATCATTGCCATATGTATTGATCTAGAAAATCCTCTCCACATTCGCATCCATTTGTTGTTCTAAATATGCAACGCGCAACTGACTTAGAGATGCACAACCTAGATACTCAATATGTTACATGTTAAATTTTTAATGGCAACAATAGAATAATAATAAAGTCTGGAACACTATTGATTTGCATCATCAATCCATTCACTAATATTTGAAAAAGTATTAGACAAAGAATATAAGGATATCTAGATCTAATTTTTTCCTTGATAGTTATCCTTGGAATATTCTCAAGTACTATTTTATTTTTTACTTCCAAAAATTTTATTTTGTCAAAATATGTTGGATAATTCTTTCACTCTTCAACTTGAATTTATATTTTATTACAAATATTGAGTAAATCATATTGGTGTTGCTGCCATTTACTCAATTTCCTAGAGAAATGTTCTTCAATATCCATTAGTTTAGAATTAATAGATAAAATCTTATGACCACAAAATATAAATATGACTTTGATAATCTTTGGATTTTTTAACTCATTATTTTGGTGAATATATCTTGATATTTCCCAAAAATATCTCTTAAATTTAACTCTTATTTCTCATGAAAAAATAGTCATTTCCTTTAATTGTTTTTGGTTTAATTTCTTCATTTCTTGTTTAAGTTGATCCTGAAGGATGACAATCTATGTATTATGTTTCTCTAATATTTTTTATCCTCAATCAAATATTTATGGTTTATTAATATTTCCTGTAGAAATGTTACCTAAGCCTTTTGGTTTTCCAATTCACTTATAAATCCATTGACCATCCAAGCATTAGCATTGGAAAAACATCCCATTGTTTAGGTTGAACCCATACCAACTTTTTTATTAGTATCAATCATTATTTGATTTTCGTTGAATCATTATTTATCACTAACTATTTTATGCCTATATGACTTATAAACATATTTTTTGGTATCCACTATATAATTCCCATAGAAATCCCCTCTAACGTATCATTCTATGTAGGTTTATAATAAAAATAGTCGACCTCTACAAAAATAGAAATGTATGTTTGGATGGGTTTGGATGCTCTAGTTACCTCCGTCTCTGCCATTGGATATGGCATTGGTTCTCTAATGAATCAAGCAGTAAAAGATACTAGGCAAGATTGTGCTGATTCAATTGAAACTAGCCAACCTCTGTTCTGTTGATATCTGCAAAGAACACCCCTATTACTCTGAAAATTAACCGATCATGATCAGCTGTGTCTTTCTTGTGACTATTATGTGCTTGGAATCAGTGGAAATTCCACTGTATAATTTATATCAGTGGTTGGATTTATTTCTATAACAGTGTAGTGGACATCATGGATTTTTGGAAATAACAATTATTCCACTCTTTTTTTAATATGATAGTGACAACTCTAATTTGGATGATAGTGATAACAATATGTCTATAGTATTCCTTGATAGTTATTTGGAGACTTGTGTATACTTGTTTGTTCTTGGATTGGTCCTAAGTGGCCTAATGTGATTAATGTCTCATGATATATGTCACTTTTTAAATCTTAAAGAGTTTTTTTAGATTGTAATTGTCTTATGAGTGGTTTTTTTCAAAACAAATATTCCCTTTTGAATAGTTAGAAGCATTAATTTAAGAAAAAACCAGTGGTGGTATGGATATTCTTAGCTAAGATAAACAAGAACTATAATGTGCGACTTCTACAATTTTAAGGACTCTTTCTGATATGACAGTGACAACTCTAATCTAGATGATAGAGATAACAATATGTCTATAGTATTCTTGTGATACTGATTTGGATACTTGTGTATACTTGTTTATTGTTGGATTGGTCCTAGGTGGCCTATGTTATTAATGTCTCATCATATATATCACTTTTGAAATCTTAAAGAGTTTTTTCAAATTGTAATTGTCTTATGGATGGTTTTTTTCAAAAATGATATTCCCTTTCAAATAGTTAGAAGCTTTAATTTAAGAAAAAACTGGTGGTAGTAAGGCTATTATCAACTAGGATAGACCAACACTATAATGTGTGACTTCTACAATTTTAAGGACTCTTTTGTATGTGATAGTGACAAATCTAGTCTGGATGATAGTGATAACAATACATATTTCTATAGTATTCTTGTGACAGTGATTTGGAGACTTGTGTATACTTTTTTGTTGTTGGATTGGTCCTACGTGGCTTAATGTGATTAATGTCTCATGATATATGTCGCTTTTTCAATCTTAAAGAGCTTTTTCATATTGTAATTGTCTTATGGATGGTCATTTTCAAAACCGATATTCCCTTTCGAATAGTTAGAAGCTTTAATTTAAGAAAAAACCAGTGGTGGTATGCCTATTCTCAACTAGGATAGACCAACACTATAATGTGTGACTTCTAAAATTTTAAGGACTCTTTTTTATATGACAGTGGTAGCTCTAATATGGATGATCGTGATAACAATACATATGTCTATAGTATTCTTGTGACAGTGATTTGGAGACTTGTGTATACTTTTTTGTTGTTGGATTGGTCATAGGTGTCCTAATTTAATTAATGTCTCATGATATATATCACTTTCGCAATATTAAAGAGTCTTTTCAGATTATAATTTTCTTATGGATGGTTGTTTTCATAATTAATATTCCATTTCAAATAGTTAGAAGCTTTAATTTTAGAAAAAAAACTAGTGGTGGTATGGCTATTCTCAGTTAGGATAGACTAGCACTATAATGTGTGAATTCTAAAATTTTAAGGAATATTTTTGATATGAGAGTGAAAACTCTGATCTTGATGATAGTGATAATAATATGTCTATAGTATTCTTGTGACAACGATTTGGAGACGTGTGTATACTTTTTTGTTGTTGGATTGGTCCTAGGTTGCCTAATGTGATTAATGTCTCATCATATATGTCACTTTTCCAATCTTAAAGATTTTTTTCAGATTTTAATTGTCTTATGGATGGTTTTTTTCAAAACTGATATTCCCTTTCAAATAGTTAGAAGCTTTAATTTAAGAAAAAATCAGTGGTGGTATGGTTATTATCAGCTAGGATAGAACAACACTATAATGTGTGGCTTCTACAATTTTAAGAACTCTTTTTGATATGATAGTGACAACTCTAATCTAGATGGTAGTGATAACAATATGTCTATATTATTCTTGTGACAGTGATTTGGAGACCTGTGTATTCTTGTTTTTTGTTGGATTGGTCCTAGGTGGCCTAATGTGATTAATGTCTCTTGACATATGTCACTTTTACAAGCTTAAAGAGATTTTTGAGATTGTTTATTGTCTTATGGATGGTTGTTTTCTAAAATGATATTCCCTTTCAAATAGTTAGAAGCCTTAATTTAAGAACAAACTAGTGGTGGTATGGTTATTCTCAGCTAGTATAGACCAACACTATAATGTGTGACTTCTACAATTTTAAGGAATCTTTTAGAATATGACAAGGACAACTCTAATTTGGATGATATCGATAATAATGTCTATAGTATTCTTTGATAGTGATTTGGATACTTGTGTATACTTGTTTGTTGTTGGATTGGTCCTAGGTGGTCTAATGTGATTAATGTTTCATGATGTATGTCAGTTTTGCAATATTAAAGATCTATTTTCATATTGTAGTTGTCTTATGCATGGTTGATTTCAAAAATTATATTCCCTTTCAGATAGTTAGAAGTTTTAATTTAATAAAAACCAGTGGTGGTATGGCTATTCTTAGCTAGGATAAACCAACACTATAATGCGTGACTTCTACAATTTTAAGGACTCTTTTTGATATGACAGTGACAACTCTAATATGGATGATAGTGATAATAATATGTCTATAGTACTCTTGTGAGAGTGATTTGGAGACTTTTGTGTACTTGTTTATTGTTGGATTGGCCTTAGGTGGCCTAATGTGATTAATGT
Source organism: Pinus albicaulis (assembly GCA_034641835.2). Lineage (NCBI taxonomy): Eukaryota > Viridiplantae > Streptophyta > Pinopsida > Pinales > Pinaceae > Pinus > Pinus albicaulis. The sequence goes on from CM076572.1 coordinate 869,404,022, forward strand.
CTCATGATATATGTCACTTTTTCAATCTTAAAGAGTTTTTTCATATGTTAATTGTCTTATGGATGGTTGTTTTCAAAACTAATATTCCGTTTCGAATAGTTGGAAGCTTTAATTTCAGAAAAAACCAGTGGTGGTATGGCTATTCTTAGCTAGGATAGACCAACATTATAATGTGTTACTTCTAAAATTTTAAGGAATATTTTTGATATGACAATGACAACTCTAATGTGGATGATAGTGATAGCAATACATATGTCTATAGTGTTCTTATGAAAATGATTTGGAGACTTGTGTATACTTTTTTTTTGTTGGATTGATCCTAGGTGGTGTAATGTGATTAATATCTCATGATATATGTCACTTTTGCAATCTTAAAGAGTTTTTTTATATTGTAATTGTCTTATGGATGGTTTTTTTTAAAACTGATATTCCATTTCGAATAGTTAGAAGAAGAAAAAAGAAATGGTGGTATGGTTATTCTCAGCTATGATAGACTAGTTCTATAATGTGTGACTTCTACAATTTTAAGGACTCTTTTTGACTTCAGTATCCTAAGGAAGGCCTGTTTTTGAATTTGTAAATCTTATGAAACTATACCTAAATACAAACTGTATGAATACTATTCCTAAATTCAATATGGAACTTCAGTATCCCATGTAGTTTCATGTCCATTAGTTATTTGGGTCATTAAATTTACAATTATGTCCTTAGAGAAGAAATAAAAAACTCTATTTTTAAAGAACTTGCATCGAGATGCATATACTTGTTCTAGTGTCAGTGTTTAACTATATGAACACTATTCCTAAATTAAATGTGGAACTTCAATATCCCATGTAGTTTCATCTCCATTAGTGATATGGATCATGAAATTTACAATTCTTCTTAGAGAAGAAATAAAAAACTCTCTTTCTAAAGAATTCACATCCATATGGATATACTTGTTCTAGTGTCATTGTTTATTGTCTGATGTATAAACATTGAATGAATATTTGAATGATGGTATTGGCATTCTCTTCATGATAGATACTAACCTTGATGAATGATAGGACAATGAACTTGATATTGTTGAGTGACAAATCTAACCTGGATGATAGTGATAATAATATGTGTATAGTATTCTTGTGACAGTGATTTGGAGACATGTGTATACTTGCTTGTTGTTGGATTGGTCATAGGTGGCCTAATGGGACTAATGTATAATGATATATGTTAGTTTTGGAATCTTAAATATTTATTTTAGATTGTAATTGTCTTATGGATGGTTTTTTTCAAAACTGGCCTTCCCTTTTGAATAGTTAGAAGCTTTAATTTAAGAAAAAAACAGTGGTGGTATAGATATTCTCAACTAGGATAGACCATCACCATAATGTGTGACTTCTACAATTTTAAGGACTCTTAAAGTAGTATCTTGAAGAGTACATCGTACTTTTCCAACTTCTTTGTTTATTAATATATGTCCTTGATTTTCCAAGTCTTGAATGATTGTCTGAACCATAATCTTCTTAAAGCAATATCTTGAAGAGTACAAGGTAATTTTCCAACTTCTTTTTTTTACTAACATCATCTTCCACGTCGTCTCTTTGATCTAGTGAGCTCCAATGTTTTGAAGGAGGTTGATTGGAATTTCGTTAAGGATTTCCAATAGCTCCTATCCTTTTTAATAGTAAGGATTCTTTCAAAATCACATATGTCATGCCAGTCTCTTTTTCTTTGCTCTGAGGCAGCAAGGATGCTTTCAAAATCACATCTGTCATGCTAGTCTCTTTTTCCTTTCTCCATGTACATGTCATTTCTACCATAAAATTTAAGGAATTTTCAATAAATGCTAATTTAATATTTTATTGAATTTGTTTTTATAGGGAACAAAAATCCCACTAAACATGGTTTAAAAATGGACATTATGCATAGATGTTTCTTGTTATTCCAATCTAGGGAAAGAAGTGATTGCATATGTGCTATGCAATACTGTGAAAAACAAATTCCACCAAAGGAAAATGAATATACCTCGAAGAACAACAAACAATGAAGCATATTAAATTTCATAGATAGAAGTCTTTGGAACAACTAGAGAATATGGATCAAATGAAATTGCAATTTTCACCAATTTTGAACTTGTGTGCAACCAGATGAAAGACGTGTACCAAGTTAAGAAGGAGAGGCTAAAACAACTACATGGAAAAGAAAACAATATTGTTAGACAATTTCAATAATTTAGTATAAGACATTGTGAAAATGTTAATAATATGTGTGGTGATCTATTGTATGGGGAAATGCCAATTCAAGATTCATCTATGAAAGATGAATTAGTATTGTATGGGGAAATGCCAATTCAAGATTCATCTGTCAAATATGAATTAGTGTTGAGACGCTCTCCTTCAAAATTTATTGATTGAAATTGTAAGATATCTTTGATATGTGTGTGTGTTTTTACTTATAAATGTGTCATTTTTAATGACCATGTGTTTTTTTCAATTATATACCAAGTGCACTCTCACCATGTAAGCACAAATTGTTGAACTTCATGTTTTACAAAATTGTGTATTTAATTTTCAAAATGTGCACCCACTATGTAAGCACAACACAACTTGGTGAACTTCATGTTTTAAGAAATTTTGTATTTAGTTTTCAAAATGTGCAGAACTTCAATAGTTTTTTTTTTTTTAAATAGTCAAGTGATTTTTACACAGCAATTTTTGCTTTGAGATTTTTGTGTTTTACATAATTTTTGTTCAAGTTGTGCTCCCACATTTGTGTAAATTACATCAATTTTTTGAATTCTTTTGAAAAACAATTAAATAGAAATTTTAAAAATAATTGTAAATTCATGAGGTAACTTTTTAAACATCATGTATCTATGTATTTTTAGATAGATCCATATATCATGGATGATCATTTTCCACATGATTCTTCGAAGCTTTAATCATTATATATATATATATATATATATATATATATATATATATATATGGAGGATGATCATTTTCCACGTGATTCTTCAAGGCGAACATCAATAGCATCCCATGCCTCTACGAGAGAGGGGTATCATGGATCGGGGGATGTTCATGGTATTTGTATTAAATGTGAAAGTTTTTAAATGATATTTGAATATATAATATTCTCCCCATACATACATGTATACATATGGAATTTATTTTTTATCAATTTTGTGAGTTAAATTAATTTTTAATAAATTTCATTTTTTTTACAAGTTCGAAGGAAAAGAGTAACTACTCAATCAATGGACCTTGGCCATGGTTGATGCAGTCGTGGTATGGTTTGCACAATCTACTAAATCATATATATATATAATTTAATTTATTAGAAATTCATATTTTTTTATGAAGCTTTTCCCTTGTTGCATGAGAGTGGTGGTGATGGTAGACATTCCCCTAGTGGCCAATCAATAGGTTGTGGCCAATTGTGTGATGGTGGTCGTACACATTCCCATGGTGCTGAATCAATGGGTGGTCATGTTGGTTGTCAACCATCTCTGGGTGGGCATGACGCTTCTCAGCCATCTCGAGGTGGCAATTAATCTAAATATTATTGTCATTCAATTATTAAATTTTTAAATTATTTATATAATCCTTTTTATAGTTAAAAATAAAATTTGTACAAATTTTTTCACATGTTTATTTATTTATTTATTTATTTCAAAAAAAACATAAGCCAGATCGCGTAATTCAAGAAGAACGTTGTACACCAACCACAACTTATCCTTATGAAATTCATGGTTATTTACCTTGGGAAACAAACATCCAACAATGCACATTGCAATGTGCGAACATCTTTATTCAAAATTGAAGAAAGATCTTGTCTTTGAAACCCCCTACTGAGAGCCAAAAAATGTTACAAATAGTTATGCACTCTTTAAGCACACTTGTAGATATTTACAAAAATATTGGTCCAACCACTGATACTTTTGTAGAAGTGATGAGGAAAATAAAGGAAACGGTAATGGGTCCCAATACATGGGACAATGTTAAAAACATAGTTAGAAAAGAAATGGAAAATAATACGTTTAATTTCAAAAAAAGGCCAAAAATAAAGATGTTGAGGTGCAATATTTCAAGCACACTAACATAGCCTACCATTTGTATGATAGGAACCTTTCAGCCTATGTAAGAATACCATGGAATGATGAGGTTCTTGTTTATTTTGCAAAATTATTTTATGAAAAATTATTTTTGGGAATGAAATCCAATTATAATGACCTTCCTTCTGAATGTTTTGGTCCTGGAAAAGGTCGATTATGCGCATGTACATGCGCTAAGTGTGATGCTAAGTTGCCTCGCCCTGAGTCACCATTGGTAAGTTGACCTCCTCGTGTGGAAATTTTTCGGTCAGAGATGGATGCCACTTCTCAAATTAGTCGAGAAGAAAGGGATGCCATCATAGAAAATGTCCAGACTAGACTTGGTGGTATTGATATTGGTCTGAATTGACAAAGAGCATGAGATAATGCACGTGCTAATTTTGTGTATAGTACAAATGATGAGATAGAAAACATGAGTATTGAAGAACTTATAACATATGCAAATAATTGTTGCAATGGTGGGCAAGACTTAATTTTTCATGAGGAAGATGACATGGAATCGATATGTGTTAATGGTTAGGGTGAATATTTTAATGTAATTTTTAATTTTCACATGCATGTTTATTTATATGTGTTAATCTAACAAAAATGTATCATATGTTCACCATTTGCAGTTAACAATCTTGTTGAATGAAAATTTTGATAATATCACAGTCCAAGGTTCAATCTTGGCAATCAAGATGATATTTTGGGAAATGTTAGTGTTTTTTAAGAGTTCATGATGTTGATGTACACAATTATTATTCGATTATTATATTGATACCATGATGTCATATTTTTAAAAGAAATAATTGTGTACACATGTATATATTTAAATGTTAAAAAATTCAGATTATGTTTGATGTTTTTGCAATGGAGCCACCCTCTTCTTCCCTGTTAGGAGAAGTGCCAAATAATCCACTGTAAAAAATATTCAATTTTTCACTTCAAGTTATAAATTGAAGTGAGAGTTTCATTAAAAAATGAGATCTAGATCTTCAGTTATTCTACAATTTTAAAATTTCTGAATTTTAGGTTTTTGGAGATGATTTCCATTCTCCAAGGAATTTAGCGACAGAGTGTATGATGGAGATAGAAACATCCAAACAATTTGAAGAATAAGTTGTCTATTTTTTTTTAATAGTATTGCGTTATTTTATTCATTTTCATTTGAAAATTTTTAATATATATATATATATATATATATATATAGTTGTACATGTATATTGTACAGTTTATCTTGGAGAATGCATTGATACAGGGCCAATACAAAACAATGGAGGGGCAAATACATGAGGTACTGTATGAAATTTTCATTTTTGTTCATTTAGTTTGTTTTATTGAAGTTCTACATTCTCATTCAATTTTAAAACATAAAATTTTAATTTTAATACATGAAATATATATTTCTTATAAATGTGTATATATATGTATATATATGTATATGAAATTAGGGCCAACATGGGACAATGGAGGGGGAACTACATGATCTATTGCATGATTTTATTTTTTTTAATGTTTTTTTTTTATTAAGTTGTACATTAAAATCACATTCAATTATAAAATATTAAATTTTAATTTTAATATATGTACATAAATTTCCTATACATGTGTATATATGTGCAATTACACGTTGTGTAGGTTCCCTATTCTTTAGATGGTAGCACAAGGAGGTTGCTGGAAAATATATTGCAGCCAAATTCTCTATTTGATTGATGCATTGTTATATTTACTTTTATTGAATGATATAATTTTTGGATAGTTGTTACATTTCTCACGTGATCACATATTGTTAGATATATATATATAATGTTAACTTAGATGATCTTAGATTATTATTTGTTTTTAAAACTTCTTGTTTTGTCACTTGTTATTTAAAATGAATCTAGAATGAAATTTCAAATTACAAAACACATGGTACATGTTAAATGCATTTGAAAATGTATGAATGTTATATAATTAGGACATGTCTATTAAAATTGATATTTAGGTGTACATTTTTCACATGATCATGTGTCATTTAAAACAATTATAGATGGTTTTACATATTTAAGTTCATGAATATGTAACAATGATTGAAGTACATTTGAATTTAGTTACATTGCATTTTGCATACATGATGACTTGTTGTTATAATGTTAACTTATATTCAATCTTAGATTAGATGTTTTGTTTTTAAAGCTCAAGTTGTTTTGTCATTTGTTATTTAAAATGAATCTAGATTGAAATTACAAATTACAAAACACATGTGGTACATGTTAAATGCATTTTAACATATATGAATGTTATATAATTAGGACATGTCTATTAAAGTGATATTCAGGTGTACATTTTTCACATGATCATGTGTCATTTAAAAAAATCATTAATGGTTTTACATATTTAAGTTCATGAATATGTAACAATGATTGAAGTACATTTGAATTTAGTTGTCACATTTTGCATACATGATGACATGTTGTTATAATGTTAACTTACATTCAGCCTTAGATTAAAAATGTTTTGTTTTTAAAGCTCAAGTTTTTTTGTCATTTGTTATTGAAAATGAATCTAGATTGAAGATGAAAATTAAAAAATACATGTGGTACATGTTAAATACATTTTAACATGTATGCATTTTATATAATTAGGATATACATCTATTAAAAGTGATATTTAGGTACCTTTTGCACATGATCATGTAAAACAATCATAGATTCTTTTACATATTTAAGTTCATGAATATGTAACAATAATTGAAGTACATTTGCATTTAGTTGTTACATTTTGCATACATGATCACATTTTGCTATAATGTTAACTTAGTTTCAATCTTATATTTTAAATGTTTTGTTTTTAAAGCTCAAGTGGTTTTGTTACTTGTTATTTAAAATGAATCTAGATTGAAATTGAAAATTACAAAATACATACATGGTACATGTTATGCATATGAAAAATGTGTGAATGTTATATAATTATGTGTACATATGTCTATTAAAGGTGATAGTTAACTTTTAATATAAATTTTTAAATGAACATGTGCATAAACATATAAGTTATAAAACATGACCATGTACAATTTGCATGGTGTGAGTGTGGTTTGATGCTTTTATAGGTTAAATATATATATACATTTAAGTTCATGAATATGTAGCAATGAAAGAAAATTTGCATTTAATTCATACATTTTTCTTTTGAAATGATTCTTATAATGTTAATATACAATACACATAGATGTGAATCTAAAAACAATCATAAAATTCTAGGTGTACGTAGATGTGTCAAACAATCATAAAATTTTAAAATTGCATAAAAAATATGCAGTATACAACATTTTTCATTAATGTACATAGAAAGGCTACTATGGGTGTTAGTTGATAGTAAAATTTAATATAATAAAACTTGAAATTACAAAATATGATGCACATTTTTCATTCAAGAATGAATATTATAATTTGGTTTGTATGTCTAAAAGAAAATTATAGCTTAAAATTTGCATTATATCAAATATGCTAGATACATACATTTTTCAATAATGACATAAAATTAACTAGCTCATATGAGAAAATGTATGAAATCGTTTAATACCAAAGAATGTACATGTATGTGTACATGTATAAATTACTTGTTGTGTGCATGTGAAAAAACAATGTACATGTGCAAACACTTACATACATAACATAAAATATACATACAATAATGTAAAACTTAAGAATGCACAAAAAAAAGGCTAACAATTTATACTTGAGTTATGTAAGTTTTCAAATATGAATCCAAGGAGAAGAAATTGTTGGGCAGTTCAATCAAAAAAATTCTAATGGAATGCCATCCTCAATGATCTGTTCATGATCAAATTTTGGCATTTTTCATTTCTTAACTTTCAATTTTTTCTATGATTGAACTTCTAACACCTTTATGCATGCTGCACACACCAAGTGACTATATTGACAACTTATGAAATCATGTCCATAGTCTCGAAAGTAAAAAAAATTATGAATTTGATGATTTTATTAGAAAAAATAAGCTTTCAGTATAATAGACCCTATGTCATATATAAACCCATCATCATCATAGTTTTCCAATAATTTCATCTTTCGTTTAGTGCAACGCATCAAATAATACTTGAAATTTTCTACGTTGTTAACAGGTGCAACTACAACAAAAACATCTCCTGCACAATAAAATAAGTACATAAATTTAGATCATAATTAACATGAAAAATCAACTTTAAAATTAACATGTGTACTTGATTTTGTTATCTATTTCTATATATCTATCATTTAAAAGCAATTTAAATGTTTCCTTCTCTAACAAGGTCAGAAACTCGATCACCTTCAGATGATACTATAGTCTCCTCTGATTGCATCTCTTCAAATTTTGCAACAAAAATTTTCCCCTTTGTATTTAGTTATGTATGTTTCCAATATTTTACATACATTCTTTTTTCCCAAACATCATTGGATTCTATGTCGTCTATGCAAACATGAAAAAAACAAGAATATTTTATTTTACCAAATGAAGACACATATTGGTACTCCTTTGTTTTAGTTGAATGAAATTTCTGAGTACCTTTTATTATTTCAATGTAATTTCTAATCGATCTATCTACATCTTGGAACTCGATATGCCAAAAAAAAACTATATGGAAAATTCAGAGAAGAATATAAATATGTTATTTAAAATACAATCAAAGATAACTGTTGTGATAAATAATGTTTAAAATTATAAAATTAATAAAATTTAGATCATATATATATATATATATGCAAGTTAATTTGTATATATATACATGTGCCTTTGTACTTCCCTTAACTGGTTAGTCTCATAGCTTAGTGCAGCAATGCACCATTGAACAACTTATTCAGCTGAGACAAGTCGGTGTACAGAGTGGTAAATTTGATAGCTTCGAACTACTTGTTTTATACATGCCCCTGCACCATCATGTTCTCATTTTCCATGACAAGTCTCAAATAAATTCCAACAATGTTTAATTTGGGTTTTCATATGAAGACGACATAGCCAAAAGAATAATCGTGAAGATTTGATTTAACCTGCACATACATTTGACCACATCTAGTGTTCATTGAATTTTATTCCATGACCTTTCAATGAGTCATAAATCTTATCAAAACAATGTTGTAAAAAATGTGTATCATGTTTACAATCGTCACTGATATAGAAGTGATATTCTTTAATAAAATGTCGATGTTCACTGATGCTTTTTATATGATCAACATTTTTTTCAACATGTCTATATAGAATATGGAAAAGTAGAGAGACTTGGTCAGAATGATATTATTCACTCTGTATTTCATTTTGTGGAACAAATGTGTAATTCTCTGCAAAATAAACTATTGACAAAATGGTCCCTCGTGGAAAAAGTTCACGGGATATTTTGAATTGCAAGTCTTGCCATCAAGCTCTATGGGAATGCTTGGTGTATTTATGAATTTATGCCTCAAACTTTCTCAAAAAATCTATCACAAAAATTTCTTCTTGTTGTATATCAATCCTTTTAGCACTTGTAGTACTACTTGAACCAATCGATGTGTAAATATATTCATATCTCTTCCATTTCACTTTTATGTTGGGCAGTTATTGATCATTTATATCAATAAGATATATGTTGTGAAATAAATTCAAATTTCGCCAATGATCACATTTTTTACAACTAACGCATTTATTTTGGTAAAATAATTCATGGCTTTCTCTTGCACATAGAATTTGGGATATGAAATCACGGATAGTGGAAGGAGGAGGTGAATTTTTCCAAAATGTTTTACTAAAATTAAGGAATGTGTCGTAATATAACTGAAATTCCATATGATAACAACAACAACAAGTCCCACGTATAATGATAGGTTTAACATACCATGTTTTTTGTCGCACAAAAGCACTAATTGAGACATTGATTTCACAATTCTCTTCTATGAACTTGTTGAACAAGTCTATGTGAGTGGTGTCCAAGATATGTTTTGCATGTTCTTCATATTTATTTCTTGCTATTCTTCGTCGCATCGCATCCCTTGATTTTGGTGAAACAAGTGAATTTTTTATCCAATATTCATACATTAGTTTTTAAACGTCTTCTCCAAGTCTATATTTGTTTGATTTCCTACAAACAACTATCCAACAAGCGAGTTCATCATTAATATATATTTGCAATTGAAATTTCCGATGTTTGTGCAATGTTTTTCATAAGGTCCCTAATGCTTGTGCCATAGATTTTACCAAATGATTCTCTTTACTACTTGATGAAACCACTGCCATTTGTATCTCTCTACGTGCATATAAATCACTTTTCTTTCTAGATATTCCAATTGAATTTAGAGCACTATTTATATTTTGTATCACATTTTCCTTCATTTTTTAATCTTTTTTTCATTTTCGAATACCCAATAGAGTCGTAGCTTCTTTTAGTTTCTTAGATTTTAAGAGACTTCTGAAAATTTGGGCTTGAACTACCACATTTTCATCTTTGAATAATATATCAATAATGTGATTAACACGATATCGTATACCATGGTAAACTTTTTTATATCCATATGTGTCGGTGTGAACATTTTCTAACTTCTCATCATCGATGTTGATTTCATATATACATATGATATTTAAATGTACAAAATAAGTTTAAATATTCAATAAATAATTAAATTGATAAATATGTATAATTTCAATAATACACATTCAACAAATATATACATATGTGGTGATTCAATTGCTTCAGTTCAATTTCTTTCAACATTTTCAACATCTTCAATCATTGGTTCAATATCTCTTTCACTTTATATTTCAAAATTTTCTATCTCATCATCAACGTTATGAGGAATATCTCTCTTGGTTTACATTGCAAAATATTTTTCAAATTATTTCATCAAATAAAAATTAAGTTTCACAATACACTAGTTAAATTTTAAATATCATTTATAATATTTACATTTACATACGTACTTCAACTTCTAGTTGAGGTTGATTTTCCCTTTTAATATTTTAGTGTTCTTTTCTCCTTTTTTTTGCAATATTCACTCTCGTATTCTCTACGAGCCTCAGAGTCTCTTGTTCAATCATATTTTCTCTTGCAATTTCTTTGATTTCCCATAATAATTTAGTGTGAAGCTCAAAATATTTCCTTCAAAATCCCGCAAAAAAAACTCACTATCAAAATTTAGACAAAAACTCACTTCAAAAAATCAACACAAAAGATTTAATTTCATAAAAACTCACTTTAAAATTTTTGCACAAAATACATACTTCAACCCAAAACACATACTTTAAAAATTTCGCCAAAAAAAATATCTTTTAAAAATGAAGCTCAAAATGTTTCCTTAATAGTCTTGCAAAAAAATCTCTCTAAAAATTTCGGCAAAAACTCACTTTAAAAATTCATTATAAAATATTTAATTCAACCAAAAACAGTTACTCTAAAAAAATGTCACTTTAAAAAATACCCCCAAAAAATGTCCTTTGAAAACTAAGCCCAACAAATTCAGCCCAAAAAATTTCCTCAAAATTCAGCTTAAAAAATTTCCTTTAAAAATTCAGCCCAAAACATTTTCTTTGCAAATTCAGCAAAAAAAAAATCTTTGCAAATTCAACCCAAAAATTTCCTTTTCAAAGCTAACCCTAAAAATTTCCTTTGCAAATTCATCCTGAATGAAGAAATGATCAAAAATAATTTTTCCTTTTTTGGCTATTTATAGAGTTGCAAAATTTGTTTTTTTAGGGGCTTTATTGAATTTTTTCCAGTGGACGATAGCGAGAAAATGTTCGATTTGTTTGTCTTTAAAACTAACGGGATAGAGCGGCTAAAAAATTTCGGACTATGCAACTATTATGAAACTCAACTCTGAACACATTTATTCAACTTTGGAATGGTTAAACTCCATCAAATTTTATGAATTAACTTTCAGAACCAAGATTAGCATTTGCAGAATTCAATCTACTTTCAGGAGATATAACTTTCATGGAATACCATAGATATTTACTAATTTTAATTATTTTTTTAATAAAATGGGTGAAAAAATATTTTGAAGGCCATTATGATTCAGTGAAATCAAAATTATGTATCTCCTAGAATAAACTGTAAAAAAATTTGAAAACTTTATGGTGCATTACATTGGTCTATCATCTGTATTGGGTAGTTTTTATATTTTTAGTTTATAACTAATATGTTACAAAACTTGATGCAGACCAGAACATATTCAAAATATGCAGTTTTTTCATATTATTTTAGTTCAAAAAATTACTAGTAATTACGATATGCATCAGTTGGTTTCATAAATATAATGATACCAAAGTAGAATTTGTCTGGATTGTTGTAACACATTTTTTTTCTCAAAAACACCAAGTTTTAAAAGAATACACTAACGCTTCTCAACATGACTTTTTATGAATCCATTGATTGTTAAAGAACACACACTCAAGGAATTGTCAAGTTGACATATCAAATGTGAATAAAAAATTTCCAACAAGTAAGTAATAGAAAGCTAATAAAATTTTTGACATGTTTTATTTTTATCTTAAAATGAAATTCTAAAGAGAAAACTTGTTTCGGCTTGCCGAAAGTTGAAGAACTTCTAAAAATGATATTTTTTTCTCAAAAATGGGCTCAAGGATTTCTTGAGTGAACTCTCTCAAGGATTGTTTTTGATCGTTTCTCCTTCTCCTGAAAGGTGGCCTTTGTATACTTCCCCACAGTACAACCCTTTCATGTGTCTCTCTACACAAGTGTACCCTTTGGAAGACATATAGAAATATGTTGCATGATCCTCAAATCACTGTGGTGTAGATGAACCAAACTCTTGTGGCATAACTCACTAGTATCCTGGCTCACTACCTCATCTGCTATACTGCTCAATGTTGCACAACCATCTACATCAAGTTTGTAGAGGTTCTTCACATGAACCCAAATATTCGTTACCTATCCCATGGCTTTGTGAATAAGGAACGCCTTTCCTTCATTGAAAATCACATCATATCCAAGATCCTCAAACACAGCAAATGAAACTACATTGTTTTTCAAACCTGGTACATGCATGACATATTTTAATATGAAAGTTTTCCTTGAATCTCTCTGGAAAGTAACTGTATCAATCCTGATAATGCTATACCTCTTGTCATCACCCATCTCGATGTGCATCTAAAGATCCTTCTCCTCCAAACTACTAAAGAGTTTTTTTGTTACCAGCCATGTGGAAAGATGCTCCACTATCCAAGTACCACATAGATCCCATCATAGTTGACACCATGCATGCATTGAGAGAGAAGTACAACTCAAACTGTGAGGCCAAAGCTTCACCCGCTACAACTCCTAGAGCCTTCTTTTTGTTCTTATTCTTTTGTGGACAATTTGTGGCATAGTGTCCATGATCATGACAATTGAAACCTTTCACCTTTGACGCGTCTCACTTCTTGCCTTCTTTGCCAATATCGGATTTCGAATAGGAATTGTTCCCTTACCCCTTATTTCCTTGCTAGCTAAGGCACAATTTTTCTCATCATCAGTATTGGATAAGGATCCATCACTGGTATTCTGCCTAAACTCTTCTTGTACCAAATACGACCATAGTCGCTCCCACTTTGGTAACTTCTCCCTCCCACTCATAGAGTCCTGGTAACAATGCCATCTCTTGGGAAGGCCTAGAAGTGCTAGGCTCACCAAGTCATCATCAGCCATAGTAATTCCAACATTTCCAAGCTCATCCTGACATTGAGTGAGCTTGATCAAGTATTTATGAATTGTGTCGCCCTTCTCCATTTTGATTTTCTTGAGCTTGTCTTTGAGTGCCAATTTTCTATGGTCACTGTTGCTTTGAAAAAAATCTATCAAGGCCTTCCACATAACATATTGAGTTGCCTTTCCATGGAGACTCGATACAATATGATCTTGAACTCCCTATAATAAGGTCCTCCTCACCTTTGGAACATTATTCCTCCATGCTTTGTGCTGCACAACATCTTCCTAATTGGGTTCAAGAATATCAGTGTCAATAAAATCCTTCAACATGTTATCCTCCAATACTGCCTCCATCCTATCTTTCCATGTAAAATAGTTCAAATTTTCCTCGAGTGCATATTCGAGCCTCAAGCCAGTGAAAGACATCCTGGTCAGTTGCTAGCTCCATAGAATGTATCTGCAAATTTGAATACATTTCAACACAAACTCAATTTATTCTCCACTATTGTGATTCTTGGTGCTCTTATACCATATATAAATTATACCAATGGATTCAATCCAATTACGTAATGTACTAAAACAAGATATTGAATCCTTCAACAATATTTTCGGAATATAAAACGTGATCGCTCAATCACATGCAAGTAAGACAAAGAAGCAAACCAATCACACAACACAAGATAGTTCTTGGGGAAAGAAACTTCTCAAAACTCCTCTATCTCTATTGTGTAATAAGCGAAGGAATCATGAAACAATGATGCATTCTTGCTCATAATAACCTCTTGCACTCTACCAATCGTCTCACACTGATGTAGGAAAAATTGGAAAAACACTTAGCCAATTCCTTGCCTTCCTTTAGCCTACCTTGCTCACGCAATTCCTAGGAAAATAAATCCCCATTAAATAGGAGTTCCAACCTTCCTTGATTGAAAAATCCATCATGGGCATCCTATGGCTTTATAACTACACCCGGAAAATTTTCTAATAATACAACTGATAGTTATCTTCCCTTTAACCTTTGTCTCAACTAGGTCTTCATGAAAACTGGCATGCATGCATCTAATAATAGTTAATCATTAGTTATATGATTGATCACTACTTGTGAATAAATAGAATTTAATTCACTGGACCTCTCACTAGCTCATCACTCAGTTAGAACTATTTAAACTAATTTTAACTCGATTAATTTGAGTTAACTAATTACATTTACACGATGCTAGTGCATTAACTACAACTAGACCCCCAAAATCATAGAGTCATTCTACATGCCTCACCTTTGACCCTCAACTTGAAATTACTGAGCTAGCTCAGTCTTTCTGACTTAGTTAACTGATACAAGTTGTTATGAGATGAAATTACAATTTATTGTCCAATTTATTTAAGGGAAAAGTAAATCGCACACACATTTACTTGTTGAATTTCAAGAAATAGATTTCATGAAATTTTTTTACAGTCTATCCAGCACACTCTAGGGCCGAATTATGATATTATACATTTTTTTTTTGGATTGTAAGCACGCAGATGAACTCCCTATGGTTTTGGTCAAATAGTCAACAAAAAAGGAGAAATGCCAGCACTTTGTTTTTTTCTAGTTTATTCATAATGTTCAAATAAATATTCCAAGCAGGTGATGATGAATTAAAAAAAAAAACGTATTTGTTGGGAATGGCTTGAGTTAAAAAACCTCTTTCATATTTCACCCAGTCAGCATGGCTTGGAAAATAAAAAAGAATCTTTGAAGCCTATTTTACCATATTTTTTATTCTATTTATTCATGTTTTAGTCACTATTTTCAAAATATGTTTCCAAATAGATGGAGATGAATTTGGGAAAAAAAATAGGTTTTTTTAGGGAACACACCAAATAAAAAAAAACCTCCCTTAGTTGTGTAACATATATCATGGTTTGATATATTACGATGTATCTTTAAGGCCTATTTTTCCATTTTTTTCAAAATTTTGTTTCCTATAAAAATCGCAAGTTAACAGCTAAAGGCCACCTCACTAATTTGACTTGGGGATAATATATTATCTCCTCCTTGATTATTTCAAATAGTAATGAAGAGGTTTTCAGATCCATTTCTTTTGGATCTCAACGATTATTGTAATTAATACTTTCCACAAATTGTGGATCTGAAAACTATGTAGAACATATATAAATTAAATGTAAAGGAGCACCAAGGGTTGGTTTTTGACGAAAGGATAGCTATTTCTTGTGTGTCGATAGTTTTATTAATTTATATTTTACGAGGATCAAGAATATTTTGATAAGTGACATAAAGATTCATGTGATGGTATCTCTTAGTTTGTTTTTCATTATTTCCTTCTTTATTATATCATTTGAATGTAATTTCTTGTGATATTTGAATGAGAATAAATGTTACAAAATTCATCCTTACTTTGATTCTCTGTCTCATAGATTCAAATATTTCAACTCCTATATTCTAAATCTACTTTATTATCCATTTCACATGCCCTATTGTATTTGATTTTTCTTCTATTTTTTTCCCTTAACTACAACGATGAAAATGTCTAGGATGTCTTATCTACCTTGCCTTTATAAATCCTCATAATATAGCCAACATCTTGGTAATTTTCCATAAACCCTATCTTTTTTACTCTACTACCCAATGGAGTATTTCCTGTGCCTAACAAAATCCTACTCCAACACAAATCAATTGAAGATATAACCATTATGTCAATGTATAATCAGTTACTAATTTAGTGATTATATTGTCAAAGAGGGGCCTCTTTGGATTGATGAGGCTAGCCTTCGATCTGTAAGATTGGTTTGAATGGTTACCTTAGGAATTTCTCTCCTACAACCAAGAGGAATTTTCTGAGTGGTAACACCATAAATATTGGTTGTAATAAACTATACTTCCACTATTTTGGCTTTCCTAGTGGCACACAATGATAGGAAAAGCTTTGAATATATTATTTTTCTATATTAATCTAAAGTTTCCTTTATTCACTAAAAAAATACTGCAATACACTTATGTGTTATTATAGCTTTAATAAGATTAGAAATAAGAATATTTTTATATATAGATGTGAAGTTGATATAAATATAATAAATATGATTAAGAATTAGTGTAGATTTATTTTAATTATGGACTATCAAGTCTAAAGAGTAATCAAATATTTCGAGTTGCAATTTTTTTCTCAAATTTATATTTAAAAAAGAAATTTAAATTTTGAGAAATTTAATTCCTCTCCATATTTAGTAAAACCAAAATTAAAATTAATTTATAATAAATATATTTAGCTTTTAAAATATATATAGTATAATAATTAAATTATTTCTCTCAAAAATATTTTAGGTGTGACATTTTGAGGACACTATGCGTGACGAGATATGGCATCCTCAATAGTGCTAAATGTCCTCGTGAGCTAATTGAATGCTTATGTTGGCTCTAATTTAATCACTAACTTCTTAACATATAAAAAAGTGACAAACATCACATTCGTAATGATGTGAGTTTAGAAACTTTTATAATTTTAATCCTGATAATCCTAAAGAAATATTTTAAGAAATTATTTTTTTGAAAGTTTTTTTTTAACAATTCAAAATAACAATAATAATAAAATGGAAGAGAAAAGCGATATTTTTTTCTCAAAATTTAGGAACGATTATTTTAGATTGACGTGTGTATATATATATATATATATATATATATATATATATATATATATATTAATAGTTAAAATTGTAAAATCAAATCAATAGGGGTTTTGAGGTCCTGAATCATTTTTATGTTAAAAACAATGATTGAATATGTCATGATTCGCAATTTTAAAAAAAATTATGGCTAAATTTTGGTAATATCAAATAAAAAAGATCAAAATCATATATTGTTTAGCTTTCATGATAAATAGTTTTATGGTATATAATAAAATTGTAAGTGAATGTGTAATGACAAAAAAATAAATTAAACAATTATATCTATCACTAAAGGTTCTGGTTACATAAATTAATCACTCTTTAAATTAAAGGTTTCATCCATGGTCTAATTTAATAATCAACCTATAGGATCAAACATAAAAACTATTTATGTATAATAAAATGTTCATGTGAGAAAATTCTAACTCTGAAAGAAAACCTAAAATAAATACAAACAATTTTGAAAGAAAACCTAAAAGAAATACAAACAGTGAAGTAAAAAATAAAACGAGAAAAACGTACTTGTTGATATTCTCAACTCATAGGTCATTAGGAAAATATCTAAAGAATATAATATGCAAAAATTTAACCTACACTAATTTTAAAGTGTAAACATTTTATTTATAAGTTTTAGATAGAAATCACTTTTTCCCTTATAATTTTAGTAAAACCATTTTTCAATAGAATACAAAAAAGAAAAATTTGTGATGTTATAAAAAGAAATGAAGCTTCTTGAAGTCATTTAATCCTTTGATGTTAAAATATATCCTCTCTTATCCTCACAAAACACTTCACAGCTATGAAAGGTTGAAGATAACAAGCAAAATAGTTCCAAACTGCACTGTGCTACGCTTCTGGATGCTTCTGGCAAGAGTGCTATGATTTTGCTTCCAAGCTTCAAAAGAGATATCCAAGGGTAAAATTAGCTTGTCTCAAGGTTAAAATACCTCCTAATCAGTAAGTGAATTCTCTTCATACCTCCTTCAAGTCAATTTTTTCAGTAGAGGGTGGATTTCCTCCTGAGGGTTTTCTTCACTATGTTTTTGGTTTCCTCCATGTTTGGCTTGTTTTAGTTGAAAAAACCATAATTCCACTATCTAAAAACCTTCATACATAATCCATGTACCTTATCCAAAACCTACCTATCAATCATATCCCTCCTTGCCACCATTTTCATTCAAACCCTATTTTTCACTACGTTTTTGCATGGAAAACTAGGAAAACTCTGTGTTTTTAAATTTTGGGTACCTTTCCCATACCCATTTATAGAAATTTTACTTGAATTTTGTTTCTGATTCATCACCATACCTCCCTATTTTTTTATTTATTTTTCCCTAACTTCCTTCCATTTCATTTATGTCTCTAAAACCACTCTACCACTATCCCTTGTTTTCCTAATTTTCCACCTTCCCTATCCACTACATCATGCTATGCCTTTCCTTTTTGACAAACATCATGGAGGTTGAGAAGAGGTTCCATAAGGAAGGTAACCATTCCAGGATTTTTCCATCCAACTTGCAGGGGATCAATGCATCTCCTTATGTTAAGATATTTTTTGAAAACCAAGGTTTTTGAGGTTTTGTGAGAAAATTTGAGAGGTAGGTTGTCATGCTCAATTGACAAGAATTTTTGCCAGCAACTTCAGGAGAGATAAGGATATTATAGTAGGTATTAAATTCCCCATATCACCATATGTTATCGCTTGAGTAACAGGTATCCTGAACCATGGAGAAATCTGGTTCAAAGGAATGGACTTGGACATTGAGAACTATAAAATGTTCTTAAAATATCATTGAAAATATGTTCTTGAGAACATATTTCCTTTTCGGAATTTACTTGATAAATATGCCCCTTTGATTAAGATAATTATGAATTATTCTACATGTGAAAGGATATTCTCAAGATTGTACCAGTACCGTATAAGGATATTGATGCACTTCACTGCCACCAAGCCACTCAATTTGCCTAATTATTTATTCAGGAGTTTGGTCAAAATGAATGAAAAGGTACAAAGTAAAGGAAAATATCAGCACACTAATGTGTTCCACCATGGTTTGGTCAAGCTTATTGTTTTTCATCAGCTCGCAGAAATCAATATTTCTTGGGAAACTTTCATGGATACAATTGCATTTGTGCCTACTACTAGTCCACCCATCATTCAAAATATACCATCAACATCAACACAACCAAATGAGGTTGGCTCTTTAAGTAGACAAGAAGAGGTTCCAAAGGCGCCTAAGGTTGAAATCAATCAAACCTATGAAAAGGGTAAGAGGATGGTTTTTTTTCTGATGATAACTGAAGGTGTACTTTCACCTGAAGCTATAGTTGACCAAAGAGAAACCATGGAGCAGCCAACTATTCATGAGAGTGAGACACCTATGCATGAGGATGAGTCACCATTGCATTAGCATGAGGAACAAGAGCATATGGAGTTTGACATGGCAGAGTAGATGAAATACAAGTCAGTTGAGGAGATAATAAAGGAAAAGGATGCAGATATAGCAGAGTTTAAGGATATCCTCTCAAGGGAAAACTTCATGATTACCTTCCTACAGTAGGAAAACATGAAATTGAAATTGAAACAAATACTCCAAAGTAAACCAAATGTAGATTTTGAGGAAGTAAAAGGTAAAGGAAAATTAGTGGTAGATATTGATCATTTGGAAGACATAGAGGCTGAAACAAAGCCAAGGAGGCCAAGACCAAGAGGGTTAACTAGGCGAAAAGAACAATAAAGATATTCATCTTCTCCGTTAGGTTAGCTAACCTTTAATGAGTTGACCACTGCTGAAGTTGAGCAAGACAAAGATCTATGGATTGACAGGGTGAATGTGCATCTTGATAAGCTTTTGAAGAAGGTATAAAGGGATAATCACTTCAAAATTCAAACAAAAAATCACTTTGAAAAATCATTATAAAAGATTTATTTCAACCCAAAACACTTACTCTAAAAAAATGTCACTTTAAAAAATACTCCCAAAAAATGTTCTTTGAAAATTAAGCCCAACAAATTCAACCCAAAAAATTTCCTCTCAAAATTCTGTTCAAAAAATTTCCTTTACAAAGTCAGCCCAAAAAATTTCCTTTGCAAATTCAGCTCAAAAATTTTCCTTTAGAAATTCAACCCAAAAAATTCCTTTGCAAATTTAGCCCTAAAAAATTCCTTTGCAAATTCACCCAGAATGAAGAAATGTGTGAAAGGAATGTTTCCTTTTTCGGCTATTTATAGAGTTGCGAAATTTGTTTTTTTGAGAGGCTTTATCAAAAGAATTTCTCCTGTTGGAATTTGCGAGAAAAATTTCGGTTTGTTTATGTCTACAATTATGCTGCAGCTTGGCTCGAAACACATTTCATCAACTTTGGAATGGTTAAACCCCATTAAATTTTTTGAATTAACTTTCAGAACCAAGACTAGCATTTGTAGAATTTAACCTACTTTTAAGAGATATAACTTTTATGGAATTCCATAGATATTTACTAATTTTAATTAATTTTGTAAGAAAATGGGTGAATATTTTCTTTTAAGGTCATTATGATTCAGTGAAATCAAAATTCTATATCTCCCAAAATACACTGTAAAAAAAATTTAAAATTTTATGGTGCGTTACATTGGTCTGTCGGTTGTAATGGGTTGTTTCTATATTTTTAGTTTATAAATAATATGTTACAAAACTTGAAGTAGACCGAAACATATTCAAAATATGTTGTTTTTTCATATTGGTTCAGTTCAAAAAATTCTAGTAATTATGATATGCATCAGTTGGTTTCGTAAACATAACGATACCGAAGTAGAATTGGTTGGATTGTTGTAACACACTTTTTTTCTCACAAACACCAAGTTTTCAAAGAATTCACTAATGCTTCTCAACATGACTTTTTATGAATCGCTTGATTGTTTAAAAACACACACTCAAATAATTTTTAAGTTGACATATCAAATGTGAATACAATAATTCCAATAGATAAGTAATATAAAGCTAATAAAATTTCTGACAAGTTCGTTTTTTATCGTAAAATGAAATTCTAAAGAGAAAAATTGTTTTGGCTTGCAAAAAGTTGAAGAAATTCTTAAAATGATATTTTTTCTCAAAAAAGGGCTCAAGGATTTCCTGAGGGAACTCTCTCAAGCATTGTTGTTGATTAGTTCTCCTTCTCATGAAAGGTGGTCATTGTATACTTCCCCATAATAAAACCCTTGGATGTGTCTCTCTATGCAAGTGTACCCTTTGGAAGACCTATAGAAATATGTTCATGATCCTCAAATAATTGTGTTGTAGATGACCCAACCTCATGTGCCATAACTCATCAGTATCTCAGCTCACCACCTCATTTGTTTTACTACTAAATGTTCCAAAACCATCTACATCAATTTTGTAGAGGTTCTTCACACGAACCCCAATCTTCTCTACCTTTCCCATGGATTTGTGACAAAGGAACACCTTTCCTTCACTGAAAACAACATCATATCCAAGATCGTCCAACACAACAAAAGAAACTAAATTGTTTTTCAAACCTGATACATGCATGAAATATTTTAATATGAAAGGTTTGCCTGAATCTCTCTGGAAGGTAACTATACCAATCCCAGTATTGCTATACCTCTTGTCATCACCCATCTCAGTGTACATCTAAATATCCTTCTCCTCCAAGCTACTATAGAGTTTTTTTTTTGTTTCCAGTCATGTGCAAATATGCTCCACTATCTAAGTACCATATATATCCCATCACAATTGACACGATGCATGAATTAAGAGAGATGTAAAACTCAAACTGTGAGGCCAAATCTTCACACACTACAGCTCCTAGAGCCTTCTTGTTTTTCTTTTTCTTTTGTGGATAATTTGTGCCATAGTGTCCATGATCATGATAGTTGAAAATTTTCACCTTTGACATGTCTCACTTTGTGCCTTCTTTTCTAGTCTCGGATTTGAAATAGGACTTCCTCCCTTCCCCTTATATTCCTTGCTAGCTAAGGAAAAAATTTCTTCATCATCAGTCTTGGATGAGGATCCACCCTTGGTATTCCACCGAAACTCTTCTTTTACCAAATCCGATCATAGTTGCTCCAAATTTTGTAACTGCTCCCTCACATTCATAGAGTCCTGGTAGCTATGCCAGCTCTTGGGAAGGCCTAGAAGTGCTAGGCTCACCAATTCATCATCAGCCACAGTAATCCCAACACTTCCAAGCTCATCTCGACATTGAGCGAACTTGGTCAAGTATTTTTGGATTGTGTCACCCTTCTCCATTTTGATTTTCCTGAGCTTGTCCTTGAGTGCCAGTTTCCTGTGGTCACTGTTGCTTTGAAAAATATCTGTCAAGGCCTTCCACATAACATATGGAGTTGCGCTACCATGGAGACTCGAGACAATATGATCTCGAACTCCCTCTAATAATATCCTCGTCTCCTTTGAAAAAAAATTCCTCCATGCTTCATGTTGCGCAACATTTTCCTAATTGGGTTCAGGAATATCAGTGTCAATAAACTCCTTCAGCCTGTTATCCTCCAATACTGCTTACATATTTTTCTTCCATGAAAAATAGTTTGAATTTCCCTCGAGTGCATATTCGATTCTCAAGCCAGTGAAATACATACTGGTCAATTGCTAGCTCCATAGAATGTATCTACAAATTTCAATATTTTTCAACACAAACTAAATTTCTTCTCCACTATTGTGATTCCTGGCTCTCTAATACCATGTAGAAATTATACAAATGGATTCAATCTGATTATGTAATGTAATAAAACAAGATATTGAATCCTTCTACAATATTTGCAGAATATAAAACATGATCCCTCAATCACATGCAAGTAAGAGAAAGAAGTAAAGCATTCGCATAGCAAAAGATATTTCCTGCAGAAAGCAACTTATCAAAACCCCTCTATGTTCAAACAAATATTCCAGCCAGGTGGTGATGAATTAAAAAAAAAAAAAGTAATTGTTGGGAATGGCTTGAGTTAAAAAACCTCTTTCATATTTCACCCAGTCATCATGGCTTGGAAAATACAAAAGAATCTTTCAAGCCTATTTTACCATATTTTGTAATTTTGTTTTTCATGTTTTAGTCACTATTTTCAAAAGACGTTTCCGAATATATGGAGATGAATTTGGGGAAAAAACAAGATTTTTCTAGGGAACATACAAAATAACAAAAACCTCCCTTAGTTGTCTAACATATATCATGGTTTGATATATTACAATTTATATTTGAGACCAATTTTTCCATATTTTTTGAAATTTTGTTTCCTATAAAAATTCCAAGTCAACTGTTAAATGCCACCTCATTAATTTGACTTGTGGATTAGATATTATCTCCTCCTTGATTATTTCAAACCGTAAGAAGATATTTTCGTATCCATTTCTTTTGGATCTTAACGATTGTTTTAATTAATACTTTGCACAAATTGTGGCTCTAAAAACTATGTAGAACATCTATAAATTAAATGTGAAAGGAGGATGAAGGGTTGGTTTTTGATGAAAGGATAGCTATTGTTTGTGTGTTGATATTTTTATTAATTTACCATTTACCAAGATGAAGAATATTTTGATGAGTGACATAAAGATTCATGTGATGGTATCTCTTAATTTGTTTTCTACATGTTTCATTATTTCCTTCTTTATTATATCATTCGAATGTAATGTCTTGTGATATTTGAATGAGAATAAATGTTACAAAATTGATCCTTGCATTGATTCTATGTCTCATTGATTCAAATATTTGTGCTCCTATATTTCAAATCTACTTTAGTATCTATTTCACATGCCCTATTATACTGGTTTATTCTTCTATTTTCTTCCCTCAAGTACAACAATAAAAAATGTCTAGGATGTGTTATCTACCTTGGCTTTATCAATATTGATAAGATATCCAGTAACTTGGTAAGTTTCCATAAACCCTATATTGTAGACTCCACTACCCAATGGACTATATCCTACGTGCCTAACCAAACCCTACTCCAACACAACTCAAATGAAGATCTAGCCATTATGTGAATGTATAGTCATTTACTAATTTAGTGATTAGATTGTCACAGAGAGGCCTCTCTGGATTGAAGGGGCTAGCCTTCAATCTGTAAGATTGGTTTGAATGGTTACGTTAGAAATTTCTCTCCTAAAACCAAGAGGACTTTTTTGAGTGGTAACACTATAAATATTAATCGTAATAAACTATACTTCCGCTACTAGTTTGGCTTTCCTAGTGGCATAAAATGGTAGGAAAAACTTTGAATATATTATGTTTCTATATTAATCTAAAGTTTTCTTTATTCACCAAGAAAAATACTTGCAATACAATGTATGTGTTATTATAGTTTTAGTAAGATTAGAATATTTTTATATATAGATGTGAAGTTGATATAAATATAATAAATATGATTAAGAATTAGTATAGATTTATTTTAATTATGGACATACCAAGTCTAAAGAGTAATCACATTTTTTGAGTAGCAATTTTTTTCTCAAATTTATATTTAAAAAGAAATTGAAATTTTGAGAAATTTGATTCCTCTCAATATTTAGTAAATCCCAAATTAAAGTTAATTTATAATAAATATATTTATATTTTCAAATATATATACAGTGTAACAATTAAGTTATTTGTGTCAAAAATATTTTAGGTGTGACATTTCGAGGACACTATGCATGACGAGATATGGCATCCTCGAAGTGCTAAATGTCCTCGTGAGCTAACTGAATGCTTATGGTGGCACTAATTTCATCTCTAACTTCTTAACATATAAAAAAGTGACAAACATTAGATTCCTAATGATGTGATTTTAGAAACTTTTATTACTAACTTTTATTCAAATTTATCAAAACAATATTTCCAAATTTCTAACTAGGTTAAAACAATGATAATCCTAAAGAGATATTTTTAGAATTTTTTTTAGAAAGGTTTTTTTTAGAAATTCAAAATAATAATAATAATAATAAAAGAAAGAGAAAAAAAATATTTTTTCTCGGAATTTTAGAAACAATTATTTTATATTGACATAGTTATATATATTAATAGTTAAAATTGTAAAATCAAATCAATAGGGGTTTTTGAGGTCATGAATAATTTTTGTGTTAAAACAATGATTGAATAATCCAAGATTGCAATTTCAAAAAAACATTACGACTAAATTTTCGTAATATCAAATAAAAAAAATTAAAATCACATATTATTTAGCCTTCATTAGAAATAGTTCTATGGTATATAATAAAATTGCAAATGAATGTGTAATGACAAAAAAACTATATTAAACAATTATATCTATCACTAAAGGTTCTCGTTACACAAATTAATCACTCTTTGAATTAGAGGTTTCATCCATGGTCTAATTTAATCCTGGACCTATAGGATCAAATAAAAAAACTATTTATACATAATAAAATGTTCATGTGAGAAAATTTTAACTTTGAAAGAAAACCTAAAATAAATACAAACAATTTTGAAAGAAAACCTAAAAGAAATACCAATAGCGAAGTCAAAAATAAAACAAGGAGAGTAACATACATGTTGATCTTCTCAATTCATAGGTCATTAGGACAATATGTAAATAATATGTAACATGAAGAAATTTAAGAACCTACACTTATTTTAAAGTGTAGATATTTTATTGATAATTTTTAGATAGAAATCACTTTTTCCCTTATAATTGTAGTAAACCATTTTTCACTAGAAGACGAAAAAGAAAAATTTGTGATGTTATAAAAGGAAATGAAGCTTCTTGAAGTCATTTAATCCTTTGATGTTAAAATATATCCTCTATTATCCTCAAAAACACTCCAAAACTATCAAATATTTAAGATAACCATCAAAATTGTGCCAAACTACTTTTTGTTACGCTTCTGGCAAGTCGCGTTATGCTTTTGTCTTGTTGCGCTATGCTTCTAGAAAGGGTGTTACGATTTTTCTTCCAAGCTTAAAAAAAATTATCCAAGGGTAAAATCAGCTTGTCTCAAAGTTCAAAGACCTCCTAATCAGTAATTGAATGCTCTTCATACCTCCTTCAAGTCAATTTTTTCAGTAGGGGGTGGATTTCCTCCTTAGGGTTTTCTTCACCAAATTTTTGGTTTCCTCCGTGCTTGCCTTGTTTTAGTTGAAAAAACCATAATTGCACCATCTAAAAACCTTGACGCATCAT
The DNA here is from genome assembly GCA_034641835.2 of Pinus albicaulis. Lineage (NCBI taxonomy): Eukaryota > Viridiplantae > Streptophyta > Pinopsida > Pinales > Pinaceae > Pinus > Pinus albicaulis. The sequence continues at coordinate 869,430,548 of CM076572.1, forward strand.
CCATGTACCTTATCCCAACACTATATATCACTCATATCCCTCCTTGCCACCATTTTCATTCAAACCCTATTTTTCACTATGTTTTGGCAAGGAAAACTAGGAAAACTCTGTGTTTTTAAATTTTGGGCACTTTTTCCATACCCATTTCCATAAATTTTACTTGCATTTTGTTTCTTATTCATCACCATATCTCCCCAAATTTTTATGGATTTTCCCCTAACTTCCTTCCATTTCATTTATGTCCCTAAAACCACTCTACCACTATCCACTGTTTTCCTAATTTTCCAACTTCCCTATCCACTACATCAAGATAGGGATTTCCTTGTTTACAAACATCATGGAGGGTCAGAAGATGGTCCATAAGGGAGTTAATCATAACAAGTCTGAGCCAAACAAGTTTGAGGAGATCAATGCTTCTCCTTATGTTAATAGATGTTTTGAAAATAGTGGTTTTTGAGGTTTTGTGAGAGAATCCAAGAGGTAGGTTGTCATGATCAATTGACAGGAATTTTTGTGACCAGCTTCAGGAGAGATAAGGCTATCATAGTAGGTATTAAATTCACCATAACAGTAGATTTTATTGCCTCAGAAACAGGTATCCCGATCCATGGATAAATCTGGTTCAAAGGAATGGACTTGGACATTGATAACTTCTTAAAACATCATTGAAAAGATGCTCCTGAGCACATCTTTCCTTTCAGGAATTTACTTGATAAGTATGCCCCTTTGATGAAGCTAATTATGAATTATTTTACATTTGAAAGGATATTCTCAAGATTGTACCAGTACCATAAAGGTTATTGATGCAATTCACTACCACCAAGCCACTCAATTTTCCTAATTATCTATTCGGGAGTTTGGTCAAAATGACTGAAAAGGTATAGAGTAAAGGCAAATATCGTCACACTAATGTGTTACCATGGTTTTTTCAAGCTTATTTCTTTGCATCAGCTCACAACAATCAATATGTATTGGGAAAATTTCATGGAGACATTTGCATTTGTGCCTAGTACTAGTCCACCCATCATTTAGAATATACCATCAGCATCAACACAACCAAAGGAGGTTGGCTCTTTAAGTAGAAAAGCAGAGGTTTCAAAGGCACCTAAGGTTAAAATAAATCACACCTATGAGAAGGGTAAGAGGATGGTTTTTTCTCCAATGATCACGAAAGGTGTACTTTCACCTAAAACTACAACTGAGCAAAAATAAACCATGGAGTAGTGATCCAAATGGAAAATGGCATCCACCCATGGTGTTCATCCACCCATGTTATCCATCCACCCATGGTATTTCCCCATGGTATTGTAAATGGAATCGACCCATGGTATTTATTCCCCTATGTTAATGTAAGTGACGTCTATCCATGATATTCATTCACCCGTGGTATGTATCCACCCATGGTGTTCATCTACACATGGAATTTACCCATGGTATTGTAAGTGGTATCTACCCATGGTATTGACCCATAGTATTGTAACTCAAAAAAAGGCTACAAATAACAAGCCTCACTTTGTAAAAGGAAATATTGTCCACCACAATGTAGCTTCTACATCTATTCTCTGTTTTAATAAAACAAGTTTCTTTGTGGTTTTATTTGCAGTGTGTTCTCTTTTTTTTTCTGGAATTATAATTTTACAGATCTTGTTAGGTCCATTTCAACATTTTAGATCTTGGGGGCCTCCCCCCAAGATCTGGATCAGTGGTATGAGATTCAGGTTATGAATCCATGGGAATGAGTGTTTGAAGCATATTTTAGTTTCAATTTTTGGCAGCAATCTTCAACAAACTCCACGAATTTCTTGGGTGATAAGTTTGAAGATTAGATTTGAAAATTTTGTTGAGAATTTTAAAAAATAAAAGACCAGATCTGGATTCCTTGCAAAAAATTACCAAAATTCAAAAAAAAAAAATCCGCAAAATTAAAGTTTGGATGAGGGAGATATCATTGATTCTAAATCAGCAATGTTGCAGAAAATGTTCTGACGACAATTCGTGGATGGTGGCCCTCCTGTCATTTTTCATATTTTTTAGTGAAAATTTTTAGAGGAATGGATATATATCTGAGCTCCTCTTGACAAATAGCCCAAGTTCAAAAAACAAATCAGTCGAATCGGAGTCCGTATGTGGGAGTTATCGTTGATTTAAAATCAACTATTTTTTCAGAAATTTTGTGACGGCGAGAGAGTTCCAACGTGAATATGAGAGTCTAGAATCTCCAGATAGAGGTTTCAAACACATGGAAAGATGTAGAATGATCATTACATTTCTAAAAAAAGGTCATAATAAATATTCAGAGTTATATTGACCGAGTTATGCTCATTTTAAATCTGGAGCAGCATTCAGAGCAGGTTCCCTTTAGAGACGTGCCCTCCCACCCCGCTTTAGTAGCCACTTGCTTCACATTCATCAGTTTCAACATAGAAGTGTTTGGCTTGGGTTATTTGGAGATGTGCCCTCCCACCCCAAGCTATGTAGGCACCTTCTACTTCATCAACAATCAGCATCACAATTATGGGTCAACCGCACAAAATCCTTTTCATCGAAGTCCATTTGCTAGGCCACACACTCTTAGTCACACAGTTGGTCACAAGCATTACAGGGTATCTCTATCCTCGGAGATTTGTTTTTCATCGTTTTGGTTCATCCACAAACCCACAAATCATCGAAGTCCATTTGCTAGACCGGACACTGTCAATATCACAGTTGGTCACAAGCATTATAGGGTATCTCTATCCTCGGATCTTCGTTCGTCATGGTTATGGGTTAACTACACAAAACTCTTCTCTTCGGTGGCTCTTCATATTCAGAAAAGGCTTCTCAGGAGGGAAATTCATGCAATGGGGACCATTGCTTCTTAAGGAGGAAGGAATGATCCGAATGGAAAATGGCATCTACCCATGGCGTTCATCAACCCATGTTATCCATCCACCCATGGTATTGTAAATGGAATCGACCCATGGTATTTATTCGCCTATGGTATTGTAAGTGACATCTATCCATGATATTCATTCACCCATGGTATGTATCCACCCATGATATTCATCTACACATGGAATTGACCTATGGTATTGTAAGTGGTATCTACCCATTGTATTGTAACTCAAAAAAATTCTATAAATAACAAGCCTCACTTTGTAAAAGGAAAGATTGTCCACCACAATGTAGCTTCTAAAGTTATTCTCTATTTTAATAAAACAAGTTTCTTTCTGGTTTCATTTGCAGTGTGCTCTCTCTTTTTTTTCTGGCATTCTAATTTTTCAAATCTTTTCAGATCCATTTCAACCTTTTAGATCTTGGGGGCCTTCCCCCAAGGATCCAGATCAAGTAGCCACCTATTCATGAGAGTGAGCCACCTATGCATGAGGATGAGTCACCTTGCAGCAGCATGAGTAGCAAGTGCCTATGGAGTTTGATATGGCACAGTAGGTGAAATAAAAGTCAATTGAGGATATAATAAGGGAAAATGATGCAGATATTGTAGAGCTTAAGGATAGCCTCTCAAGGGCAAACTTCATGATTACCTTCCTACAGTAGGAAAACATGCAATTGAAAGTGAAACAAGTGCTCCAAAGCAAAGCAAAGGAATATTTTGAGGCATTCAAAGGTAAAGGAAAGCAGTGGTATATGTTAATAAGATAGAAGACAAAGAGGTTGAAACAAAGCAAAGGAGGCCAAGAACAAGAGGGTTTACCATGCAAAAAGAACAAGAAAGAGATCCATCTCCTCCATTAGGTTAGCTAACTTTTAATGAGTTTATCGCTGCTCAAATTGAGTAAGACAAATATTTATGGATTGACAGGGTGAATATGCATATTGATAAGCTTTTGAATAAGGTGAAAAGGTATAATAACCTCCGAAGGAATATGGCAAGGAACTATTTCACTAGGAACAAAATTGCAAAAGTCAAAGTAAAGTTTATATGAGGAAAAAACTTAAGGAACCCTAATTAAGCTAAAGGAGAAAGATAAATTGGATTTTCTACCTGAGGCATCAATAATTGTTTATTTTATCATCCAAGGATGTCATGGACCAAAATTTAGCAAGTTTTGGATATTTTGGGTATTTTTTGTGATTTTTTGGAAAATTTGGAAAATTGACCTTTGCAGAAGTGTCACACAACAGCGTGATGCTTTTCCTCAGAGCCTCCAAATGAGGATTTTTTAATATGGTTGGATTCCTCTTGATAATTACTTTCCATATATTGTCCCATTTTTTTAAGACACCCCTATTTTTGGAAAAAACCCCCAAAAAATAGCCTCTTTTCATGCTTCTGCCACTGTTTTTGCCTATGCGCGACGCTTCTTGAGGAAGGTTGGTAAAATGGATTTGTGAAGGCTTCCAGGAGGTATTTTCTCAGTTTCAAGGTTGGGATGGAAAGAGGAAAAACAAGGATACCTAGTCCAATATTCATATTTTCAAGATGATGCCTTAAGGTTAGCCAAAATCACCCTCAAAGCAAGACACTTCTACTAACTTGTCTGACGCTTATGCTAACTGGTGCGATGCTTCTGCTAACTGGCATGACACTTCTATCTTGGATTTTGGACAGGTGTTAAGCCATAATGGTCCAAATTTTGAGGTTACATCTGTCCTATGAGGTGTATTTTTTATAAGAGATTTTGTTTTTTTCCTCTCATTTTTTAGGAATCATGTAATTAATAAAGGGGACATACACTTCTATTTATTAGTTAAATTTGGGTGGATTGTTTCTAACTTTCCTAGATTCTAGCTAATGACTCATAGGGTGTATTTATGATGTATTTTGGATCAGGTTTCGACCCAGTAAGGTATCATCTCTTATATTTTCTATATTTAGTCCAACTCAAGTCATTTTACAAGTTGGATAGTTGTTATTTTCAGTGTGGAGCTTATGTTCAAACCTTTTCAGTGAAACCAATGACATGTTGCAGCTATAATTTTGGGACTCCAGTGGTATGCTCATTACATTTTTTCTTTCTCAGTAATACCATCAATTTGAATGTTTATGTCTTCTTTCCATCACATGTATGCTTCTATATGATGATATTATGAGTCTATGAACATAAATATTGCTTTTTATGCTTGATTTTATAATATTTTCATAAATATGTTTTACCTCTTATGATGAATGGATGCATGTAACATGCTCATTCTGAATCTCTCTTTCTTTTAAAAACCTATACAGAATGACAATTTTAATTATTTTCTTAAGTATACCTACCTAGCCTCATCTTCATCTCTGAAGTTGTACCTTTGAAATCAGACCTAAAATCTAGACCTAGTTCCTTGACTATCATTCCTATCTAGCAAAAATTCAAAACAAACAACCATAATTCATTGTATTATAACTAGCCTAATATCATTACATATACAATTACCTCATTGACTCTAAAAGTGACATTGAGAGAGCCCTCTCTTGTTTGGGAGGGCTAGCTACCAAACCTAAAGATTGGTTTGATTTTACCTCCTTTAGTCTCGATTCTCAGCCTTGGGAAATGGATGGAGTGATAACATATACCATGGAATTTAAATGTTTAAAATTTATTATTACACCACCTTTAATCTGAATTTTTTAACTCTATTATCGCACCACCCTTATTGTTGTTTTATTTCGGCGGTATATAAATGTATGAGTACCACTCATATGTTTATGTGAATAAGTCATATTGAAGTAGGTGATGGCATTTATTGCCTTAAACGATCCTTCCATGCTTCCTATATTCGAACCCATTCCAACGGTCAACAAATGGTCTCCTATGGAACTATCTAGACCTTCTCCACTGACACATGATGGTTGCGAGATGTGTCATCTACATCCCATTCTCACCGTATATCTTTTTGCCAGTGATATAATGATCCTCAAGAATGAGCTCGACGTTAGGGTAATGAAAACCTACCCAACCCATCATTCTTCTTGAAAATCGACTCTCAACTCTAATAGGTCGAGCTCTGCAACTAAACCACTCTTTCGGTTCTAACAATGTCCTTATTTCCATAGCCGATGGAACGTTTGGTAATTCGCTCAGTTTATTGTTTCCTTTATCCATTACTTACGCTATATTTCATATTCTACCTCTGGCTAACCCTTGTTAGCGACTTACAGGTCTTGATTTTTTTGAATAGATCAGAGCTCAGGTTGTCTAAGTACAGAAAGGGCTTTTCCATCACTAAACCAGTGATTAAATAATCCCTTTCATCAACACAAACTCCTATGTTGTATTTTCCTTTCTCATTTCAAAATATGAAATTCTAATTTGTGTCAATGTTTACAAGTTCCCAATGTAGGATCTTATGCAAGTTAGCTTCATCAATCCTCTACCTCGGTTGGCCACACCAGGTAGGATATAATCTAACCTGAGCTATGTCATTAATGTTGCAACTTCTTGCACTTACCGAGGGTAAAAACCCCTCTTGTGCATGACAAGTTTGTTGAATACCATACGAAAACTCTATGGCATATGGTGGATAGTCCATCTTACTAGAATTCCTCATTCTTCATTTTAATTCTACCTGGGTTGAAATTCTTGAGAATACATAAAAATGTTGTAATTGTTTTTATTTATGTTGTAACTATTTCTCCTACCGACTTATCAACTTTGGCCTGCTCATTCACTACATTAAATCAAATAGAGTTTAATATTGATCTCTCTATAATGTATATTCGTTTATAGAACACACTTCTCGAAATCATACGGTTATTTGTTTGTTGAAACTATGTCATAATAGTTGTTTATGTACAACATTCCTATTGTGAGGGATGATTTTATGTAAAGTAATTGGTATTATTAGTATTTACATGTATTTGACATGCTATTGTCGTAAAGGTTACTTCTATTTAATGATACGTATATATATTTTTCACTTCCGGTGACAAGCGCCTTCGTTTATGTTCATTTCCAATATTATGTTTGGTCCTTGCTAGATCTATTATTAATGGAAAATATCATACACTTAGTTCTATTTTAAAATTAATAATTTTGTTTTGGCGACATTTTTCCTATTGCATATTTTTTCTATGAATTTATTTTAATATCCATATCCATGAATCATAGAGGTTAATATTCCACCAAATAAAAGAGGATTGGACCCAGGTTCTCGTTCACCCGGAACTAGGGTCTCAACCTCTCGGCAAGGATACTAGTTATTATTCGTGATTTAGATTTTTTATTCCTCTTGTCTTGTCACTAAAATTTTCAAAAATATTTATTTTGAACTGGGGTTTGTTTTTCTTTTTACAGTATACTCTCAAGGTTTAATCCCCATGTCCTATTTTGTTTCCTTATACATCCAACAAAGACTTTTCTGCTGGAGCTTTTCCTTCTTTCGTTTTTCATTACCAATTGGTACTTGAAAAGTTTAGCCGACCAAACCTATAGTGGTATGGATCCAACAGTCTCTTTAATAGTCAGCACAACACACAGTCCCGTAGAACCATCATTAACCTATGGTTCGATATTTCTTTATTTTAGTTTCATGAACTAGTTAGTAAGCCTATAAGTTCAATTTAATTTTTACTTGCAATCTAACTTTCAACTAACTATACAGGTAAGTTACATTATTCATGCCTGACCTCATGCGGCCTTTATTTAACAGTATAACTAAAATTTCTCCTATAGGAATAAATAACCAATCATACAAGTCATCCCATTTACTATCAGAGAATCAAACATATTCATACACAGATTATATCTATAATTGATAGGATACTTATATAAAAAACACAAGACTAATATGGTCCACCCAACCTTGAGAAGGAAAATTATGTCCTCTTCTCCCCTCCGAGCTCCACACCAAAGCAATAGACAAATTTCAACAAAAGACATTGTTAGACATCAAGACCACAATCTAGCCTTAATTTATTGTCTAAGTAGATATCCACTGGCTTTTGTCTAGATTTGACTACCTATATCACAACATCCTTCCATTCTCGGACCTCTTCCCTTTTTATTTCTTAGAACATAACCCCTTTTCCTCCCCGAGATTCCTTTTTTTCTCACGAGGATAAGGTAATTGTTTATTTAACTGCTTCTAACTTCTTGGGGTGTTACAATTCATTTATCCTGGATAGTCTTCTTCAATTAAAATTTTTCATATTAAAAAATAATTATTATTATTTTTCAAAAAAAATTCTAAAGTTTTATTGTATCTTATCAATCTTTACCATAAAACTAAATTAAATTTAAATTAAATGTTCATAACTTAATCTGATCTTGGGGTGTCACATCTTCCCCCCGTGAGGTAACACACTGTCCTCGATGTTTACTCTTGTCCTTGGAACAATTACAGATAGGCATGTCTCATGAAGTATTATTCTTCGCATGTGCCTTTTCTAGGCTAAATTTCCTCCACTACACCTTAACTTGGATGATAGCTCATCTTTGCAACATTGTTTCTCTCCAAACTAGGATGCGTAAAGGTTCTACTAGGAATTCCTCATCTGGTTCGACTCGAATTTCTGGCCAATTAATGATGTGCCTTGAATCATACACATATTTATTTAAAAGGGAAACATGAAATACATTATTAACTTTTATATGGTTGGGCAGAGCAAGATGGTAAGCTACAAGGCCTATTCTCCAATACCTAGAAAGGCCCACAGTAGTGGGTTGCCAACTTAACACACCCACGCCACCGTAAAGTACCCCTCTTGGATTTATTCTGTACATAGACATGATCTCCCACCTAAATTACTTAAAGGTCATTTTCCTATCTATGTACACTTTTTTTTCTGTCTTGGGAAACCTTCAAATTCTTCCTAACCCTCTTGACTTCCTGCTTCATTTTCGCCAAGCTATCTAGCAAAAGAATCATCTTATCCTCGAGACTACTCCAGTTAGCAAGTGTTTGACACCTTCTACGATAAGAAACCTCATAAAGGCCCATCTTTAATGGTTCATGGTAGTTGTTATTATGATAGAATTCAACCCAGTTAAGGTACTCTTCCCATTTATGTGGTTGTTGCATTAAAATACATATTCACAACATATATTCTACCACCTCATTCACTTGTTCAATTTTCCCAAAAAATTGAGGATGATAGGTAGTGTTGAATTCAATCTAGATACCCAACCCAATAAAGAGGGATTTCCAAAATGTAGAGGTAAAATTCATGTCCCTATCTAAGATTACTATTTTTGGTATGTCATGCAATTGGAATATCTCTTTCATGAATATATCTGTAATTTGTACAGATTTATAAGTAGATTTAACAAGAATTAAATGAGTATACTTACATAATTTATCCACCACCACCATAATGGAATCATGTTACCTTTTTTTTTTTTGGAAATCCCATTATCAATCCCATTTCCATTCAAGAATGGGGATAGGTTGAAGCAACCCAACAGAATGTTGGTGCTCTGGCTTAATTATCTAACACTCCATACACTTGGATAAATATCCAACTATATCCTTTATCATGCCAGGCCAAAATTAAACTTTCCTATTTGCTGAAAACAACTTTTGATACCTAGGATGGGCAGCATACAGACTACGGTGAAATTCATCCAACGTGATTTGTTTTACACTCATATGATTAGAAACATAAAATACCCCTTTTAAAGTCAATAATTCTTTGTTATTTATACTGTAAGTTTGCTTTCATACATTTTTCACCTATTTAACTTGCTTCCACAAAAAAATCATATTTCAGGTCTTTACAAAAATATTCCTTAAGTTGTTTCGAGACATTGTTTCATACACACACTACACCTTCCTTCTCAAGGCATCAAATACATGGTTTTATTTTCCATTTAGATGCCTTATATCAAAATAAAGTTCACTCAAAAGTGCAGTCCACCTAGCTTGTCGTGCATTCAAATTGGGTTGTTTAAGAAATTGGTTATACTACTATGGTATGTTAGGTACAAAAAAAAATTCCCTAGTAAATATTGGCGCCAAAATTTTAAGGCATGTACCACGTCAGTAAGCTCCAGGTCATATGCATAATATTTCTACTCATGTTATTTTAGTTTACATGATTCATAAGCTATCACCTTGCCTTCTTGCATTAGGAATCCTCCCACTCCTTAACACACATCAATGCATAGCATGACTTCTTTTTCTGGATCAATGACTTTTAATACCTGAGTTGTTGTTAGTAATTGATTTAATTGATTAAAACTACGCTGATAGTCTTCAGTCCATTTAAATATTCTTCCTTTATTCTGTAAGGATGTTATGGGATAGGAAATTCTATAAAATCCTTCGATAAAACAGTGGTAGTACCCCGCCAGTCCCATAAAAGACCAAATGTCAGCAATGTTTTTAGGAATGGGCCAGTTCATGATTGTACTAATTTTTTTTGGATAAAAAACAATACCTTTGAATGAGATTACATGACCCAAATACTGGATCTAGTCCTTATAAAATTCACAGTTGCTAAATTTAGCATATAGTTGATGCTCCCTCAATACTTGCAACACTATCTAAAGGTTCTCTTCGTGCTCCTTAACATTCTTGGAATAAATAAGGATATCATATATAAATACTAAATAGAAAATTGTCCAAATATGGATGGAAAATACCATTCATAAGGCTCTTAAAAGTGGCTGGTGCATTGGTAAACCCAATGGGTAGCACCACAAATTCATAATGTCCATAACGAGTTCTAAAAGTTGTTTTACATACATCCTCGTCCATCACCCTAATTTGATGATAACCAGATTGCAAGTCGATCTTGGAAAAAACTATAGCACCCTTGACTTGATAAAAGATATCATAAATTCGGGGTAAAGGATACTTATTCTTTATATTCAACTTGTCAAGTTTCCTATAATCAATATACAGTCTAAGCGTTTCATTTTTTTTTTTGGACGAATAGTTCTAGGGCTCTTGACGGTGACACACTAGGATAAATATATCCCTTGTCAATTAATTCTTGCAGTTGCATCTTAAGCTCTGTTAATTAAAGAATGGTCATATGATAAGGATATTTTGATACAGGGGCTTCCCCTTGAATCAACTCAATTGTAAAACCAATTTCTCGTTTTTTGGGTAATCCTAGAATACTTTTAGGAAATACATCCACAAAATCCTGAATCACAAGAATTTTCTCCAATGTGGCTTTTTTGTCCTTGGAATTAATATATCCTACCTGGATAACATAAATCAAACACCCTTTTCTCATTAATTTTCCCAACTAAGAGGTGGTACTAGTACATAGCTTTAGAGGCTTTTTAATTCCCTAGAGTTCTTGCCTAGACCCACTTTCTATAAGATAACTAACTGATTTTTCCTTAAAATTTACCAAGGACCAATGTCCTTCTAGTCAATCCATTCTTATGAGCATATCATAGGATACTAATGGAAAAATATTTAAATAAATTTTAATTGGACGATTGTCTACATTCATAGGACAATTCTGACACCTTAGCAACCAGTCTTCTTTTTGTTCCACTGGTAGTTTTACTAACCACATATGTTTAAATTTTTGGGTCTAAAGATGCCATTTTTCTACAACTTTAGGACTGGCATAGCTTAAGATGGCCCCTGGATCTACTAAAATAGATATCAATTTTTTAAATAAATCATCTTCCAATTCAACCATGATATTTCGTTTGTCAATATTCCAATGCTACATTGATTCTATACATGCTCCTAGCCACCTCCCTGACATTAGATGCCTCGTGAATATTAGAAACTTGCTTAGGTCTGGCTCGATGGGGAAAACTCTTATAATACTAAGCTTCTCTGCAACCCCAACATTGTAGAGGTGGATTTTGTACCTGGCCGGGTTTGGGCTTAGTAGATGCTTTAGTAGGCATGTTTTCCACTTGTCATTTGGATTTTTGTTGATTCATTCCAAACTGTTTACTGGGAAGATTCCTCTGTGAGTTCCTAAAATTTGTAGATTTAGCACCTCTGAGACTCTGGAAACTTTTTTTTCCATTCTTCTAAGATCAGTTTTTACTAGAGTCATCTTTCTGTTTTGTTTTTTGATAAAAAAATCAAGCCTTTCATATTTTTTCATCCATGTTTTTTGGACTATCAAATTCTATTCTCTCCTTCATGGACGTTGGTAGAGTACTCAACAAATGTTTCACATTGGCTTTTTCCTCTTCAAGATAAGGCACATACCATAATAAAGAGGTAAATTTTTTTATGTATTCATCCAAAGTCAAATTTCATTGTCTTAAGTCATGGAATTATTTCTCTTTATCATCATAAAATCATTTCGTCAAGTACTTTTTTTAAGTTCTTTTTAAATTCATCCTAGGTGACATTCTGTCCTTCTATGTCTTATATTGACTTGACCTATTCCGACCACAAGGTGGCCTTTACTTCAAGATAATAGATATCCATCCTAGCCTTAAGGTTATTGCTGTACTTTTAAACCTAAAAATATTTATTCATATTGATAATCCAAGCTTCAAAAACTTCCTCTACTTCTCTGTCAAAAAATGGGGGTTTTATCATTTTGAATTCCCCCTGTAAATCCATTTTTTGTTTCCTTGTTCCAAAGAATTACCTGATTCTTCTCCATTTTCAACTCTATTTCTATTACTTCTCTGAGTATGGCTTCCTTTTGGATTATCGTCAGTATTTTTATTTTGTTCCCCTTCATCACAGGTTCCATGCTCAGGACTAGGTTGATAGGTTCTATAACTTTTCCTATATGAGAGGCTTTTCAAGATTATTTTTTTCTCACACATTAACCTTTCATTATTTGTCCTTAGTCGATCCATCTCTTTCCGTAATTGTCTTATAGTTTTAAGTAGCCTATTTTTCTAGTGTTGTTGTTCGACACCCAGTTGCACCCATAGATCTGTATACTTGGTGGGAAATTGACCTTCAAATCCCCTTGTCATCCTGGTTTTATTACCCATTCACCTCTATGTTCTTTCTCTGTGCACATTTCAACACACTTATCAATACGACTATTTACCAATCAGACCATAGTGTAGAAATTGCGCTCTAACTTCCCAATTTCCCATACATAAAAAAAACAAAAATAGTTAGATCAAGGTACTATATGATCATAACATATCTACTATGATAACCTTTCAAACATACTATGATGTCATAAAAATTAATTTAATGATCGTACCATGGAATTTTAATGTTTAAACTTTACTGTTACACTTCATTTAACGTAAATGTTTTAACTCTATTATCACACTTCCCTTAATGTTGTTTTATTTTGGTAGTATATATATGTATGAGTACCACTTCTAGGTTTCTGTAAATAAGTGTTATCGAATTAGGTGATGGAATTTACCACCTTAGTTGATCCTCCCAGACTTCCTTCATTTAGACCTATTCCACTAGTCAACAAATGGTCTCATGTGGAACTATCTAGACATTATCCACTAGCACATGGCGATTGCGAGATGTGGCATCTAGATCCCATTCTCATCATAGATCTTTCTACCAGTGATCTAACAGTCCTCAAGCATGAGATGTATGTTAGGGTAACTAAAACATACCCAACCCATTATTCTGCTCAGCATTTGACTCCCAAATCTACTGGGTCAAGCTCTACAAGAGAACCACTCTTTCAGTTCCGACAGGGTCCTTTTCTCCAGATCTGATGGAAATTTTGGTAAGTCACTCAATTTATTGTTTCCTTTTTCCATTACTTGCACTTTATTTCATATTATACCTCTATCTAAACATTCTTGGTGAATTACAGGTCTTTTTGTGCTCGAAGAACTCTAAGCTTAGGGTGTCGAAGTACTGGAAGGGCTTTTTTGTCAGCAAACCAATGATTAACTAAGCCCTTTCCTCAACAAGAAATCATATCTTGTATTTTCCTTTCTCATTTCGAAATATGAAATTCTAATTTTTCTCAATGTTTACAGCTTCCCAGCACTGGAGCTTATGTGGGTGGGCTTCATCAGTCCTCTACCTCGGTTGGCCACACTAGGCATCCTATAAGCTGACCTGAGTTTAGAAATTATATAGAAGCTCTGATACCATGTAGAAATTTATAGAAATTCTATATCAATGGATTCAATCTAATCTTGTGATGTACTAAAACAAGATACTGAATCCTTCTACAATATTTATGGAATGAAAAACACGATCACTTAATCACATGCAAGTAAGAGAAAGAAGTAAATCAATCACATAACAAAAGATGTTCTTGGGGAAATAAAATGCTCAAAACCCCGCTATCATATATTCTATAAATTCAATAAATCATGAAACAATACAATTTTTAATCTCTCATGAGATTCTCCAACACTCTTCCAATCGTCTCCCACTGATCTACGAAAAATTAGACTAACACATAGCCAATTCTTAGCCTTCCTTCAGCCCGGCTTGCTCAAGTAATTCCTAAAGAATTAGGCCCCTATTAAATAGGAAAATCAGGCTTCCCTAATTGCACAAATGTTGAAAAGTGTAACTAGGTTGGTCTTCATGTTGACTATGTAATTATGTATTTATATAAAGAAGATGTCAAATATAATAAAATGTATTTTTGGTATACTTGCTTCATGGGTTTCAAGAGAAAGATTTTTATTATGTAGATAGACTTCTTCTTGATGTCTATTATGTTGAATTAAGTGTCTCATACATGAAGGATGTCTAGGAATTTATGCTCCAATACCTTGCGGAAGACACTCACAAATGACCCTCAATGCATTGACGAAAGACAAGTTTTAAAGGTAGTAAAGAAGCACCTTATCTAGTCAACATAATTCAAGTAGTCAGCCTAACTCTCAGTTGTGTGGTCTACTTGTTTAAAGGGAAGTGATATCTATATATATACATATGATATACGGTCATTATAGCAGCAAGAAAATCATATCTGTTAGAAGTGCGAATGAACTACATGAAGAAGTGCATATGTTTTGTGTCAATACAGCTTGCTGAAGTCATGAAATACATGAAAATACAAAGAAATGTTAAAACCGGGTTAAAATGATGTGTTAGGGAGTAGATTAGAGTGCTGGAGTAGTTTGCGCTATAGTGCAGATAAGGACTGCATTATGCTATGTTCAAGTGCGGATGAAGGAGCTAGAAAAAGGTTGCGTTCAGGTGTGGACTAGTGTGCTGGAATAGACCGAGTTATAGTGCAGATGAAGGTTGTGTTCTAATACATCTAAGAGCGGATGAAGGAGTTGGAAAAAGACTATGGATTAAGGTGCTCAGTTAAAGTGTGGATAAATACTACGTTCATTTATGTTAAGGTGTGGAATTCATTACTGAGTTAAAGTATGGTGCGAAATATATGAATATATTTAAAGACTGGTATTAAGTGAAAAAGGACACTATGTTGAAGTAAGGATTACGTTAAGATAAGAACTGTTCTTTATAAGACAAGTAGAAAATCAACAAAGTTGAAGGTAGAAGAAGAAGAATACAAGTAGAGGTCAAGTTTTCTAGTGCGGAATAGAGAAAATCATTGAAGAAGAGTAGAATTAAGTTTATAAGGGAAGTGACAAGATCTTGGAGACATTCCTATGTCTATGGTCTGAGTCTGGGTCATGGTACTTGTATTTTGAAGACCTATAAGAAGAATTATTTGCGGGTTTTCCTTTCCAAGAGGGAGAGGTTTTTCTCTGGCTCTAGGAGCCTAATTTTGTGTCTCGTGCATTTTGATAATTAACTTGATGAAAGATTGTTAAAATTGGACAAATAGTTCCAAACTTCGGGTTGTGCTGCTCAGATGATGATCCCAATATTTTTATTGGATTCCTCTTTCAGAGAGGTGTAATATTGATCTAAAGATCATCTTTATCGGATGAGCATAACATATACATTGAATTTATTCCACTTATGTGCTAGGTCGGCCTAGAATAAAATATAGACTTAAATGTCTTAAAGGACATGTCACACACCCCCAAAGATTCCTATATATTGGAGAGACTTAGAGTTCATTTGACACACATTGTGGTGGAGGAATTCTCTCTCTCTGGATAGTGTTGGAGCTGTTATATATATGGAATGTTATTTGTTTCAGTTTTTCTAGGTTATGTGTGACACGCTTGGCTGAATGACCTATTGGAGAATTTGCTGGTAGAAGCATCTTGCTGATCACCTTAATGCCACCATTTATTATCTCTATTTTCGCTTGTCTTCTATCGATCTATTAGTATGTTCTATCTTCTTCGGTATTGTGCCCTTATATGAAATGGCATAGAACATGTTCAGAAATTAACATGGTATCGGATCTGAGGAGAAGACGAAGCCCAATTTGAGTTACAATTACAGAAGGTTGCCACTGTGTTTGAGGGCAAATTGCATGTTGATTAAGGATTGTCTTATGGGCAGTCTATCTCTAAAAGAGAATGCTACAAGCCACTTTAATTCTTTCCGCATAAAACAAAGGGGGAATTAAGGAGTAATTGATCTCAAACACAGTTTTTGTAAAAGCAAATAAGGTTGATGTAAGGCTGTGTGGTAGGCCATAGGCCATACCACCACAGCAAATGGCAGCGCATATTTTTTTTTAAATGTTGGACGTAATAGCATAGGGCGGCGTATGTAATCATGCTATCAATTGGAATCATGCTAGGGATGCTACTCATGAAGCACATTATCCCGTGGACGGGGAAACATCTCATCGCATCATGGACGAGAAGGCACCTCATCTCACAGTGTATCAGCCTCCACGCAGACTTACACTTGTTGGTAGTGAAGTCGAGTTTGGGTGTAAGAAAGGATAACAAATGAAGGAGGTTGACCAAATTCGATGATGTTATTTTAGCGCAGCGGAAGCGTGGTGTATGTTTTATTGTGATTCAGCATACTAGTATCGTGGTTTCATTCGCTACTTATTTCTGTTAGGGTCATGGTTCCTGCGCTGAATTTTTGGGTTTTTCGTCAAAGGATTCACTCGATTGACTGTCTAATTTCTGTCTTCTATCAGAAGTACACACACTGCTAATATTATTAGTAGATTTGGTCCGCATAGAAAGGACATCAAACCGAGCTTTAAAATTTGAGTGACTCGGTCTCTAGAGTTTGAGGAATTGCAGATTAAGGTTCACGACAGTGGATCGGATGTTATATGTATTATCTGTCAAAGCAACATCGTGGCCGGCGATGGCTCCTCGACAGTCGTGGTCATTTCCGAGGTGTGTTCGTGGTCTTGAAGTAATTCATGCATTAGCTCGAAAATGGGGTTCACCCGACCATCATCTCGGAAGCTCTCCACTAGACTTCAGAAAGGCCATCGAAGTTTTCTCTTTAGCTGTTGACGTTGTTTTGAATGGCATGGACCCTGCGAAGCCCGATATCATGGATTTAAGGAAGACTCAATTAGATTTAAGGTTTCCACTGCAACTTTCTGGTGCCGCTACATCTGTAGGGTACTACGGCCCTTTAGAAAGAAGTCTAGGTAGTGTTGGAAGTCTCAGATTGGAATGAAACTAGTTTCAAGTTTATCCTCATCTGTGGGTACATCAGTTTGAAAGAATGAAAAAATTAGCCACTATACTGATAGCTTCTTCTCTTCCTATTCAAAACATCATTTTCTTGTTTTCACAGAGAAAAATGCATTAAATTAATTTTTTTTTTTTTAAGAATGAGTCTTTGACCGCATTGTCTTGAAGGATTTGATAAAAGAAATGTAACAGCTTACTGCAGCGAATATGTTCTGGAATGATGCAAGGAATCTGTAGATGGAGCCCATATTTATTTTTCTTAGGGTTAGGTTTTCTACCAACCGAACTCTTGGGAAACGAAAGATGCAGCCCTTACAAAGCCTGTAGTTGAAGGTTGAGGGTTGTTTTATGCCCAGATCAACCGTAAAGAAGGCAAGAAGTCCTTCAAAGGAAGGCCGCAGCAAGTGAAGGAAATCCATTGTTATTTAAAGGTTGTGTTTTAAGTGTTGCGTGAAGAAGTTTGAATATAAGTGCAGACAAGGGATTCATATAGCAGTGTTGAGATGTTGGACGTGATAGAATTAAAGTGTGGATTAAAGGCTACCAACAGCAGTTAAGGTCTGCCCAAAGGTAAGCTCATATCTGCTCTATGTCATTTTAATGCCCATGTTATGTCCTATCTGGGACTCAAGGGTAGCTGAAGCTACGATAGTCTGCGGAAGACTATTGGAAGACCATTTTCTGGGCAAGAAAACCTTCATGTCTAAGCCGCAGGCCTGTAGGTGTTTTTTTTGAAGACCAAATTAAAATAGAGGTGCCTCCTCATATTTCAAGGTCACCGTGGATGCAAGGGAAGGAGGTTTCATTATTTGAGGTGTGTTTTGGGCAAGAAAAATGAGGTAAATTCCCATGAACAATCTAGCAGCCTTGAATTACTAAGCATCTCCTTTGGACAGTCCCTGGAAAGTAATTATCATATACAATTTTATGATATGTTTGATACAACTGTCACTTCTGCAATTGATTTCTTGGCTACGTGTATATATCAGGACGTGCTAATTATTGGTCATCATCAGCAAAATTCATTTTTATGGAAGTCATATTTAAGATTTTCATTCAAAACTCTGGATTTTTTTGAAGATATAGGTCACTTTGATGAACAAAGGAACACATGTAACATGTATTGATGACTCAAGGGGCAGTGCAGTGCCTCATTTAACAGTATTATGATACTGTTGTCTAGTGACAGTGGTTATAAACTAGCATATACCTGGACTTAATCTATTGGTAGTAACCTTAGAAAGTTCCTTCTCCATATTTATCCTGTTGGATGATTGGGGCTAGAAAATTGATGGGTAGGAGTACCATTATGACTGTACTGACATGAAGAAGGGTAATTGGTTCCTAGATCTATGAAATTTAGGAGAAAAATCGTAGAACTGAGATCTAAAGTCTTGGGATGATCTGTAAATAAGAAGCAGTGCTGGATTAGATGTCAAATGTAGTAGATGAAGCTCTCAAGTGCATTTATGGGTCACAGTAAAGAGGGTTGTTTGAGGAATCTCTTGCAGATCTCCTCAGAATAACAAGACTTCTAACACAAGCTGAGGCTTGTTGATATATTATCCCTATTGGACAGTGACATAGATAGACACCTATGTAGCAGTAAGAATGTGACAATAACAGTCTCACATTGGAGCGTAATGGTAAAATGTGTTTCTGCAGCTTTCAGACACGTTGTTGGAAGTCTTTAGCAAAAGACTGTGGTCCTGGATGGTTTTGACTATGAGAGAATAAAACTCCCTTCAAAACTGGTGTCTGAGATGCCCTCATTTAAAAATAGATGTTTTTCTCTCGAGAGAGAAGCTGGCACTAAGAGGGAGAATACATCTTTGTATATGCTCCTGAGCGAATACCATTGTTGAACGAAAGAAGATCCTCATGACTCAGGAAATATGGCTTTAGAAGGGGAAACTCCGGAGGAAAACCAAGAAGCCATATAAATACCAGGGGTATCTAGCCTCCATGAGTTCAATATGAGCCTAGATCATTTGGAGAAGTTGTAAAGTATCTAAATCTGCAAGGATACAAGGGTGATGTATGGGATCTGATGGAAGTGCTAAAAAGTTCAAGGAAATATTCAATGACACTCTTGCACCTGTGGCCCGATATACCACCATTCGATCAACCATAGCCTTTGCTACTACGCAAGGATGGAGTCTTCATCATATAGATGAAAAGATCGCATTTCTGCATGATGCGATAATGGAAGAGATGTATGTTGAGCAACCTCTGGGGTTCGAAGTCTAGGTTAGGGACACCCATGTATGCAGGTTGAAGAAAGTTCTATATGGGCTGAAGCAAGTACCCAGAGCTTGGTACGAGAGGATAGATAGCTACCTAATGAAGTTGGGCTTCACTCGTAGTAATGCTAATCCGAATATTTACTTCAAGGTTGATAGAGAGAAGCCTCTCATTCTGGTGTTGTATGAGGACGACCTCTTCCTGACAGGTGCTGACCCTCTCATTCATCAATGCAAGAGGGAGCTCGTTGCTGAGTTCAAGATAAAGGACCTAGGACTGAAGCACTATTTCCTAGGTCTGGAGGTCTAGCAGAGACCTGGCGAGATTTTCCTTTCTCAAGGAAAATACATTGTGTAACTTCTGGAAATATTTGGTATGGTGGACTGCAAGTCCGTGTCAACACCAATGGAACTCAACTTCAAGAAGTTGAGTGGCAGCGCTGCTGGGCCCATATTGTCAAATCCTACTGAGTATCGTCAACTCATAGGGGCCCTTATGTTCTTAGTGAACACCCGTCTAGATATATGTTTTGCAGTGAACACGTTGAGTCAACATATGGTTGAGCCTTATCACTTTCACTGGGTTGGTGCCAAGAATATTTTGAGATATCCTCGGGGCATGATAAACCATGGGTTGAGATACATTGCCAGGAGCATGACACTCCTTGGATATACTAATTCCGATTGGGCTGGCAGTGTCATGGATCGTAAGAGCACATCAGGATGATGTTTCAATCTTGGTTCTGCTTCGATCTCATGGATGAGAAGGAAGCAAAATTTAGTGGCTTTGAGCACCGCTGAGGCCGAATACATTGCAACAAGTATGGCATGTTGTGAAGCAGTCTGGTTGCAAAATCTCTTCAGTGAGTTGTTCGAGCATATGCGAGCTACCATGGTGATACTCTGTGATAATCAGAGTGGGATTCTCTTGATCGAGAATCCTTTGTTCCATGACCGATCCAAGCATATTGATATCAGGTACCATTTCATCCGGGATACGGTACAGAAAGGCGCCATAAGGCTCGATCATATAGGAACTGATGAGAAGGTCGCGGATATTCTCAGTAAGCCCCTAGGGAAGGTCAAGTTCCTAACCTTCCGTGAGAGACTTAGTATTGTGGAATAACCCTATGATGTGGGTACTGTTGGATGATGAGCTCGAGGAGATCTGGGGGGGCTTTGGGGACAGCTTCTCAGAGCTATGAGAAACCACAAGGCTAGGCTTGTGAAACCTTGTTGGTGTGCTTGGACCCCACCGTTTTGATTATTGACTTGGTTCACCTCTCATTATCTGTGCCCCGTATGCATCCTACCCATTGAATTCAGGGCTCTTGGGAAGTAACTCTCATTTTCCCAATGAGGTGGGAAAATATAGAGACTAGTAGCAAAGACTGATGGAGCATCACAGATTTCCATACCCTCTATCTAGGATGGCATGGTCCAACCACTTGATTTAGGATCAAGTCTTGTGAGGTCTCGGACCTCCGCCTAACTTCGGGTTAGATGAACCAACTTCATGTTGTTTGGAGACTCTTTGTGAGTCCGATGGAGGGTTTGACCTCTATGCTGAATCTGTCAGCTGGGAATGATGTCTTTATGACTGACCCACTTCTGTTCTGAAATAAAGAGGCTAGCAAAGCAAGTTACGGCGGGATGACGCACGATGTTTGGATTTCACTAGTGGATGGAGTTCTCCCTATTTGAGAGGGAGTGTTAAAATCAGAAAACTAGGTCCAAACTCCAGGTTTTGCTGCTCAGATGATGATCCCAATATTTTTATTGGATTCCTCTTTCGGAGAGGTGTAATATTGATCTAAATATCATCTTGATCGGATGAGGAGAAAATATACTTTGAATTTATTTCATTTATGTGCTAGGTCGGCCTAGAATAAAATATAGACTTATATGTCTCAAAGGACGTGTCACACACCCCCAAAAAGTCCTATATATTGGAGAGACTTAAAGTTCATTTGACACACATTCTGGTGGAGGAATTATCTCTCTCTCTGGATAGCGTCGGAGCTGTTATATATATGGACTATTCTTTGTTTGGGTTGTTCTGGGTTATGTGTGACACGCTTGGCTGAATGACCTATTGGAGACTTTGCTGGTAGAAGCATCCTACTGATCGTCGTAATGCCACCATTTATTATCTCTATTTTGGCTTGTCTTCTATCGATCTATTAGTATGTTCTATCTTCTTCAGTATTGTGCCCTGATCTGAAATGGCATAGAACATGTTCAGAAATTAAAAAACACCAACTAAGAAAAAGAAAGAAAGACATAAGTAACTCAAGCAGATTCACAAGTAATTATCAAGTAGAGAATTTTTAATAATCTCTCGCCCTACAAATTCTCAACACAATCCATCATGGCTTCCTCATGGGTTTATAATTGCACAAGGGAAATTCTCTAAATATAACACTGATAGTTATGTTCTCTTTAACCTCTGTCTCAAATGGGTCTTCCTCGGAACTGACATGCATACAACTATTAATAGAAAAACATCAATTATCTTATTGATCACTACTTCTGAATTAAACATAATTTAATTCACTAGTCCTCTCACTAATTCATCACTCAGTTAGAACTAGTTAAAAATCATTTTAACTCAATTAATTGAGTTAACTGATTACACATACACCCCACCAGTGCATTAACTACAACTGGACCCACAAAATATTAGGATCACTCTACATGCCTCATCTTAGACCCTCAACTCGAATTTCTTCAGATAACTCAGTAATCATTAATTAGTTAACTGATACAAGTTGTTATGAGGTATGAAATTAGAATTTACTTTCCAATTTATTTAAGGGAAAAATAAATTAGACACCCACATTCCTCACTAATGTGTAACTGAAGTTCCTCAATGAATTTCCTCACCAATGTGTGTGTACTTTCCTTCCTTTCTGGTTTCCACTTTCATTGTTTCTTGTTGCAAATTTCAACATCTCTCCGAACAAGAAAGGAATTCAAGCTATCATGATCTGGTACCTTCAGAATTTTATGCATGCAACACTTTTCTAGAATTTTTTGTACCTTCCACTCCTGAAACTGAATAACATTCAAAAAACTAAATTAGTATAATGCATTTGTCATTAGATTCTTCTGACTACTTCTATCCACTACACCAGTATAGTGGACTCTCTGCACTTTTGCTGACATTTTCATCCATGCCCTCTACACTTCTCCCAACTCTGAGCTGCACTCCATTATTCAACATTTGTCACTCTGATTTTTGTCTTCCTGACATATGACTGCATCAATCCAACTGATCCTTCCTGCTACTATTGTATTGTGGGATCCTTGTAGCCAGGTTTGATCCATGAGACACACCATCTCAATGGACCCTACCGAATTTTTTTCTTGGGATTATATCTGCACATCGCTCCACCTCTTACCTGGAGGTATAGAAGCATGTACTCCCTTTGCCCATCTGGCTCAAAATTTCTCCCTCCTGGAGGTATCTTCTTAATTAGACTCCTCCAATCAGTCTCCTCTCTGCTTCTCCAACTGTGGCTGCTCCACAACTGTCTAATACTTCTTCTGAGGCTGCATCTTGAGAGATAATTTCTCCCTCTCAACCACCAATTCATTAACCACTTCTTTTCTCCTCAAATATTTACATGCACCCTTGACCTCGAGAGCATATAGGTTCTTGACTCTTACACTGATCTGTTTCACCTGTCCCGTGGCTATGTGTTTAAGGAAAATATTTCCTTTTCTAAACATCACATCATAACTACAGTCTTCCAATACCGCTACTGAGACAATATTCTTCCTTAGGCGTGTAACATACAAAACATTTGCTAGTCTAATAGGGGAGTGAGAATTCTTCTAAAATGTAATTGTACCAATGTCAGTCACTCTATACCTCCCATCATATCCAAACTCTATGTTCTGTTGGAGTTCCTTCTCCTCTAAGTCACTAAAGATATCTTTATTTCCTGTCAGATGGAATAAGGCACCATTGTCTAGATACCACATGCATCCCATTACAGTGTTGGCCATGAATGAAATGAGAGTAAAATCAAGCTCGAACTATCAAACTAGTGCTTCACCCACTGCAACTATAAACTCCTTCTTGCTTCCCTTCTTCTGTGGAAAATTCGAGGCATAGTGTTTATGCTCATGACAGTGAAAACAATTGATCTTGGACAAGTCTCTCTTTCCCTCTTCGCCTTGGGACTTATTTCGCTTGGATTTATTTCATTTTTTGAACAGTGCACAATTTTCTTCTTTGTAAGTGTTGGAGGTCCTATCTCTGGTGCTCTGCCTTATCTCTTTTATTACCAAGTCGGACCACAAACGCTTCCAGTCTCGTAACTTCTCCCTCCCATTCACAAATTCCTACTAAGTATGCCAGCTCTTCAGAAGGCTAAGAAGTGCTAGGCTCACAAAACAATCCTGGGCTACTATCACACCAACACTTCCAATATCATCTCAAATTTCACTGAACTTCACCAAGTATGTTCGTATTGTCTCGCCCTCCTCCACCTTGGTCTTTCTAAGCTTTTCCTTCAGTGCCAACTTCCTATGGTCGCTGCTATTTTGAATTAGATCTGTCAAGGCCTTCCACGCAACATATGTAGTTTTCTTCCATGGAGACTCAATACAATAGGATCTCAAACTCCCTCTCACAATATCCTTCTCACCTTTTCTACCTTCTTCTTTCATGCATCAAGAAGTTGGGCATATCCTGCTATGAGCCTGTGAATATCAGTATCTATGAATTCCTTCAACCTATTGTCCTAGAACACTGCTTCCATCCTGTCCTTCCATGAAAAATAATTTTAATTTCCCTCGAGTGCATATTCAAGTCTCAAGCCATTGAAATACATCTTGATCTATTGTTGGATCCTAAAGAATTAATCTGTGAATTTGAACCTGTTGAAGGCAAACTCAATTTCTTCTCTTCCATTGTGATTCTTAGCACCTTCATACCATGTAGATATTATATAGAAGCTCTGATACCATGTAGAAATTTATATATATTCTATATCAATAAACTCAATCCAATCTTGTGATGTACTAAAACAAGATGCTGAATCCCTCTACAATATTTTTGGAATAAAAAACATGATCCCTTAATCAAATGCAAGTAAGAGAAATAAGTAAATCAATCACATAACACAAGATGTTCTTGGGGAAAGAAACTACTCAAAACCCTGCTATCATGTATTTTATAACTTCAAGGAATCATGAAGTTATACAATGCTTAATCTCTCATGAGATTCTCCAGCACTCTTCCAATTGTCTCCCGTTGATCTAGGAAAAAATGAACAGACATATAGCCAATTATTAGCTTCCTTCAACTTGTCTTTTTCATGCAATTCGTAAATAATTAGGCCCCTATTAAATATGAAAATCATACTTCCTTGATTGCAAAATCTAGCATGTCTTCTTCATGGCTTTATAATTACATATAGGCAATTACCTAAAAATACCGCTGACAGTTATGTTTCCTTTAACCTCTGTCTCAAATGGTTCTTCCTCATAACTGATATACATGTAGTTATTAATAGTGAATCATCAGTTATATGATTGATTATTACTTGTGAATTAAATCTAATTTATATCACTGTACCTCTATCTAATTCATCACTCACTTAGAACTAGTTAAACAAATTTTAACTCAATTAATCGAGTTAACTGATTATACCTGCACCCCACTAGTGCATTAACTACAACTAGAGCCCCAAAATATTAGGATCACTCTACATGGGTCATTTTAAACGCTCAACATGAATTTCTTAAGCTAACTCAATCATCATTACTTAGTTAACTGGTACGAGTTGTTATGAGATGAAACTAAAATTTATTGTCCAATTTATTTAAGAGAAAAATAAATTAGACACCGAAATTCCTCAGTAATGTGTAACTGAAATTTGTCACTGAATTTCTTCACTAGTGTGTGTACTTTTTGTCCTTCTTGGTTGCCAATTTCACTATTTATTTTGCAAATTTCAACACTAAAATATGTCATTTATGTTGCAACTTCCTGCACAATCTCCTCTTGTGTGTGAAAAGCTTATTGAAGACCATACATAAAATATATCATATAGTTGACAGTTGATGTAGGGGCATTACGCTCGAAACAACATTTTTCCATAAATAAATGTAAAAGGGGATCTCATGTTTTGTTCCCCGTGGGATTTAAGGGTGCAAGCAATTGAGGAGAGTCTCAGCAAAAAGCAGATCACAAGCTTTGAGAACAGTGATAGAAGAGTCCAGACGGATTCTGAGGGCAGAAAGAGTGTGGTAGAATCTGGAAGATTCCCAACTGAGTTTGGATGAGGGAAGAATAGAGGTTTTCTTGAGAGAAGTTGCAGAGTGAAGCCTAGAGAGCATAGGAGAGTGCTCAAAGGGTTTCAGTAGATAGGGGACCGGATCCGGAGGAAGGGATTGGTGAGGTGAGTTGCAGCAAGAGAGCTTGGTGTTGTAGAGGCTTAGTGCAGCTTTTGAGTGAAGAACTCCTAGAGAAGAAGATGGCTACTGAGAGCCATAGCAGAGAATGCAGAGATTACAGAGGTTCTGAGAGAGGCCACAACAAAAGAATGACGGAAGATGCCAAAGAAAATGGCATGAGGAAGAGACTCATTGATGAAGAATATTGGAAAGAATTTGCTGAGGTCAAGGAACAGTTTAACGAACTGAAGAGAAGGATAGAAGAAAGCTAGAGAATTGGTTGGCTCATGAAGAAGAAGATAAAGTGGCAGAGGCTTCTAAGGAAGAAGGAGCAAATGATGAATGCTTAGAAGAAGGAAATACTCAAAGTGATTGAGTATCTAGAGAAGGACTTGGAGACTGAAGCTTCAAGTGGGACCTAGGGTTCCAAGAGCCTTACATCTAACACATTTTGTATGTTTGCAGGAACAACAGGTGAGAGAAAACAAACTATTGATGTTGTTGCTGAAGAAGAAAATGAAGCAGCCAGATGTTTTGAAGATGTCCATGCACAGTTGGAGAAAGATTCTTCTTTCCAGCATATTGGAAGCAGAGGAGATTTAGTATATGATATTGGCCAGAAGTTGGAGGTTGAACAACTTGTATAATTTGAATAAGAGACTCTTGAAGAATCTCTGAAGCAGATGAAAGACTTGGGACAGCACGAAGATTTGGTGATAAAATCATCAAATGAGACCATGAGGTCTTGTGTTTTTTTCATCTCACAAGTTGTGTGTGAATGCAAGTGTTAATGAAGATACTTCATATGGTGAAACTCTGACAGATGAAGTTGATTGTTGCCAAGTAAAGTATGATGAGTATCTTTCATATGAAGAACAGATTGAAATATTGCAGCAAAAGGAGTTCATTAATTCCTTATTTTATAGAGGGGATTATTTCAATGAAGCTGGTGAAGATAAATTTGTCATTAATGATGATAATAACAAATTTATTTTGATGAATGGACAATTAAGGAGTGATGGACAGGTAGCTGGAGTCTTTGCAGAGATGGGAAATCAGGATTTTATTCTGATGAAGACTGAGGAGATAGTGACAGAGAAGATAGTGAAGATGTTGAAGATGTTTTATCGGAGGAGATGCCAAGATTGTGGCATGAATTAAGTGTTCTGGAGAAGAGGACAGAACCACAAAGAGAAAGTGTTCATATGGTAAGGACAAAGATGATTGAAGATGAGAAAGTTCATTTTTATGAACTAGAGTAGAGAGACATCCTTGAAGGGGATGGTGCAGAAGAGAGAATAGCTGGTAGTCTCGATAAATGTTTGAAGAATTGGAATCAGCATTCTGATGTTTTGATTGAAGAGGAAAGAATTGTAGGACAACATACAAAGGTACTGGCAGAGCAGAGAAAGGCTCTGAGGCCTTGTGAGTTTGATGCTGACAATTGTTTGATGAATGCAGATCCTGTTGATGATGGAGATAATTTGACAGCATGGGGCAGTCAATTGAAAGAGAAGGAGAATTCTGTGGTAGAGTTTAAACCATGGAATGGAGAAATTGAACTGCTAGAGAGTATGTCGAATCAGCAGGATTCAATACAAAGGAGAAAACCTCAATTTCAGAATTGGGGATTGCAGAATGTGAAGACACAATGGGATGAAGATAGAAAAGAATTAATGATTGAATCATCAATTGGGTCCATTGGGTCTTGGGGTTTTGGAACTAATGAATTGGCTGTGTTTACAGGAATGAAGAAAAACAATCCATCTTTTGAATTTGTTCTGGAAGGTGATGGACTATTGTAGAAGGGGGAAGATGAGGCTATCATGCCTCCTGTGAAGGAACTCATTTTTCCTACAGATGATAAAGAAAATGAGCTATTGCAAATAGAGGATGAGCAGCTGGAAGAAGATGAGACAATCATGTCTTATGGACAGAAGTTGGTTGCTATTGATAGCAGAGAATAATTGGCTTGTCCGAATCGCCAAGAGAAGATTAAAGAGAAGGTTGTATGGTAGACTGTTGGAGCTGCTACAACAATGGAAAATCAAAGTTCTACTCTGACAAAAGATGAAGATACAGTGGCTAGAGAACTTGACTTGATTACTGGAGTCAAGCAAGAAGAAGGAACACCATTCTTGAATATTTCCAATACAGAAGAAGAAGATGCTGAAACTGAGTTGCAGCATAGTAAATATTTGTTTGGCCAAGGGAGATGGCAAGAATGTTTGCAGAAAACATCTAGAGGAGAGAGTGAAATGCTAGAGCAACAGCTTGGAGTGTTGCTGGAGAGACTGTTGAATACAGAGGATAGGGAAGTTTTCATAAATGATAATAAGTAAGAGTTTTACTGTTGTAGAGAGGGTATGGATGATTGGGTGGAAAATAGGGCTGCAGTAAGAACTGAAGAAATAAGAGTGCAGCAAACATAATTAAGTGTCCAATAGTGAGAGGAAATATTAGACAGAGAACTTGAATTGATAAGGAAACTGATGCAGAAGATGCCTCAGAAAAGGATAGCAGAAAGAAAGATGAGAAAAAACAGCAGCAAAAAGAAGACAATCACAGACTGCGAGGGCATAGCAAGTGCAAAGATGCAGACAAAGATATGGAAGCCAGGAGAAATGTGAAAGAAGAATGTTGCAAGAAATGACTAGTTGTAGAACAAAGTATGGGATCCAGGCAGACAAAGATGAAGCACATGATCAGGAGATCATGAACCATTTTAACCTGGGGAGTCTGATGTGGGGGCATTAGGCTCAAAACAACCGTTTTCCATAAATAAATGTAAAAGGGGATCTCATGTTTTGTTCCCTATGTAAATATTCATAATTGAGTAATTTTAGTTAATTAGAAAGGAAAATATTGTAACTGCCCGAATGGTTTGTGGGCATAGGAAGAGATAGTCTGTTTCTCTCTGTCAAAGGGTTAGTCTGAGAGTTAGAGATTTGAAGAGTTTTATTGAGCGTTGAAGGAATATGAAACTATTTCTATTAAATGTTTAAATAAGTCTCTGTGGCATACTCTGCACAAAGACCTGCATAAATACCTGCATAGAGACCTGCATAGGCTGCATAGGACTGTAGAATAGAGGAGAAGGGCCAATCAATTGAAAACCTAGCTAGCAAAAAGTTTGTAAGTTAATTCACTGTATAATGAGGAAGTTGTTTCAGTATCTATGTGCAATTGTTGGTTTAATTCTATGTGGAGAATGCCTTGCGTCTTTGTATATTTTTTAGTTGAGACTCAGAAATTGGTTCCTGTAACTCAATAGCTAACTGTGTGGCAATTTAAACACGTATACCTTGTAATTGGTTTAATGATGTGCTATGCATAATAGGAGAGGCTCTCTGTATAGACAGAGTGAAGTTGAACTCATATTTGGGTTACTGTGTTTATAATATAGGAATGCAGTAAATGGTCCTATTCCTTGACTAAATACCCGAGGAGAAGGTGGGTCCACTTGAATGAGTATGGAAGGAGGAGTGAGAATATAACTTGGGTGAAATCTCTGAGGCACAGTATTGGTTTGAAACCGAATGAACCAACTGGGCTGAGGAAGCAAATAGAGAGTATGACTGTGTGAATTATAGAGCTTTGAATGGAAGTCGGTTTGCAGACTTGATACAACCATGAAGGATTATCGATGGTATAGAGTCATAATGAAACCAAACTATGTGATGGAATGTGTAAATCGAAGGAATAAGTGGTGAATGCATGAAGGATGACGGAACGCAAAGTTAGGTAGAACCCCGAGCCAATAGGGAGGAACCACGGAGTATAAACAGGGTACGTGGTTTGGAGTGAACAGTAAAGGTGGGTTTCTGGTTTTGATCGCACCGCCTTTGCACGGAAAGTGGTAATTAAGAATTCGGAGCGATCCCATAAACGGGGTGACGCATGTCCCAGAACAAATTTGAAAAACTGCTTTCATCGCGTGCCATCGCGCATTATCATTCGTGCAAGTAACTCATGCGATATCTGTGGGATCAAGTGAAGTGATGCGACTTGATAACAACCATTGGATGGGCACATGGATTTAACGAAGGTATGAATATGTTCGCGCTGTCTGGCCCTCCTCCACCTTCGTCTTTCTGAGCTTGTCCTTCAGCGCCAACTTCCTATGGTCACTGCTATTCTGAATTAGATCTGTCAAGGCCTTCCACATAGCATATGTAGTTTTCTTCCGTGGAGACTCAATACAATAGTATCTCAAACTCCCTCTCACAAGATCCTTCTCACCTTTGCTACCTTCTTCTGTCATGCATCAAGAAGTTGGGCATATCCTGCTCTGAGCCTGTGAATATCAGTATCTATGAATTCCTTCAACCTGTTGTCCTATAAAACTTCTTCCATCCTGTCCTTCCATGAAATATAATTTTAATTTACCTCGAGTGCATATTCGAGTCTCAAGCCATTGAAAGACATCTTGATCTATTGTTGGATCCTAAAGAATTAATCTGCAAATTTGAACCTGTTGAAGACAAACTCAATTTCTTCTCTCCTATTGTGATTCTTAGCACTTTCATACCATGTAGAAATTATATAGAAGCTATGATACCATGTAGAAATTTATATATATTCTATATCAATAAATTCAATCCAATCTTGTGATGTACTTAAACAAGATGCTGAATCCCTGTACAATATTTGTGGAATACAAAACACGATCCCTTAATCAAATGCAAGTAAGAGAAATAACTAAATCAATCACATAACACAAGATTTTCTTGGGGAAAGCAACTACTAAAAACCCTGCTATCATATATTTTATAAATTCAAGGAATCATCAAGTTATACAATGCTTAATCTCTCATGAGATTCTCCAACACTCTTCCAATTGTCTCCCGTTGATCTAGGAAAAATTGAACAAACATATAGCCAATTATTAGCTTCCTTCAACTTGTCTTTTTCATGAAATTCCTGAATAATCAAGCCCCTATTAAATATGAAAATCATACTTCCTTGATTGCACAATCTATCATGTCTTCTTCATGGCTTTATAATTGCACATAGGTAATTCTCTAAAAATACCGTTGACAGTTATGTTTCCTTTAACCTCTGTCTCAAATGCTTCTTCCTCATAACTGATATGCATGTAGTTATTAATAGTGAATCATCAGTTATATGATTGATTATTACTTGTGAATTCAATCTAATTTGTATCACTGTACCTCTCACTAATTCATCACTCAGTTAGAACTAGTTAAACTGATTTTAACTCAATTAATTGAGTTAACTGATTATACCTGCACCCCACTAGTGCATTAACTACAAATAGACCCCCAAAATATTAGGATCACTCTACATGGGTCATTTTAAACACTCAACATGAATATGTTAAGCTAACTCAATCATCATTACTTAATTAACTGATACAAGTTGTTATGAGATGAAATTAAAATTTATTGTCCAATTTATTTAAGGGAAAAATAAATTAGACACTGACATTCCTCACTAATGTGTAACTAAAATTTGTCACTGAATTTCTTCCCCAGTGTTTGTACTTTTTGTCCTTTTTGGTTGCCAATTTCACTGTTTCTTTTGCAAATTTCAACACTAAACTATGTCATTTATGTTGCAACTTCCTGCACAATCTCCTCTTCTGCATGACAAGCTTGTTGAAGACCATACAAAAACTATATCATATAGTTGATAGTTGATGTAGGGGCATTAGGCTCAAAACAACATTTTTCCATAAATAAATGTAAAATGGGATCTCATGTTTTGTTCCCCGTGGGATTTCAGGGTGCGAGCAATTGAGGAGAGTCTCAACAAAAAGCAGATCACAAGCTTTGAGAGTAATGATAGAAAAGTCCCGAGGGATTCTGAGGGCAGAAAGAGTGTGGCAGAATCTAGAAGATTCCCAACTAAGGTTGGATGAGGGAAGAATAGAGGTGTTCTTGAGAGAAGTTGCAGAGTGAAGCCTAGAGAGCATAAGAGAGTGCTCAGAGGGATCTAGCAGACACGGGACCAATACTTGCCAAAAGCCGGATCAGCAGGAAGGGATTGGTGAGGTGAGTTGCTGCAAGAGAGCTTGGTGTTGCAGAGGCTTAGTGTAGCTTTTGAGTGAAGAACTCCTAGAGAAGAATATGGCTACTGAGAGCCATAGCAAAGACTGCAGAGATTGCATAGGTTCTGAGAGA
The DNA here is from genome assembly GCA_034641835.2 of Pinus albicaulis. Taxonomy (NCBI): domain Eukaryota; kingdom Viridiplantae; phylum Streptophyta; class Pinopsida; order Pinales; family Pinaceae; genus Pinus; species Pinus albicaulis. The sequence goes on from CM076572.1 coordinate 869,462,666, forward strand.
GGCCACAACAAAAGAATGACGGAAGACGCCAAAGAAAATGGCATGAGGAAGAGACTCATTGATGAAGAATATTGGAAAGAATTTGTTGAGATCAAGGAACAGTTTAATGAAATGAAGAGAAGGATAGAAGAAAGCCAAAGAATTGGTTGGCTCATGAAGAAGAAGATAAAGTGGCAGAGGCTACTAAGGAAGAGGGAGCAGATGATGAATTCTCAGAAGAAGAAGGAAATACTCAAAGTGATTGAGTATCTAGAGAAGGACTTGGAAACTGAAGCTTCAAGTGGGACCTAGGGGTCCAAGAGCCTTACATCTGACACATTTTGTATGTTTGCGGGAACAACAGGTGAGAGAAAACAAACTGCTGATTTTTTCGTTGAAGAAGAAAATGAAGCAACCAGATGTTTTGAAGATGTCCATGCACAGTTGGAGAAAGATTCTTCTTTCCAACATATTGGAAGCAAAGGATATTTAGTTTATGATATTGGGCAGAAGTTGGAGGTTGAACAGCTTGTAGAATTTGAAGAAGAGACTCTTGAAGAATCTCTAAAGCAGATGAAAGACTTGGGATAGCATGAATATTTGGTGCTAAAATCATCAAATGAGACCATGAGGTGTTGTGTTTTTGCATCTGACAAGTTGTGTGTGAATGTAAGTGTTAATGAAGAAATTTCATATGGTGAAACTGTGTTAGATGAAGCTGATTGTTGCCAAGTAAAGTATGATGAGTATCTTTCAGATGAAGAACAGATTGGACTATTGCAGCAGAAGGAGTTCATTAATTCCTTATTTTATACAGGGGATTGTTTCAATGAAGATGGTGAAGATAAATTTGTCATTAATGATGATAATGACAAATTGCTTTTGATGAATGGCCAAGTAAGGAGTGATGGACAGGTAGCTGGAGTCTTTGCAGAGATGGGAAATCAGGATTTTATTCTGATGAATATTGAGGAGATAGTGACATCAGAAGATAGTCAAGATGTTGAAGATGTTTTATCAAAGGAGATGCCAATATTGTGGCATGAATTAAGTGTTCTGGAGCAGAGGACAGAACCACAAAGAGAAAGTGTTCAGATGGTAAGGACAGAGATGATTGAAGATGAGAAAGTTCATTTTTATGAAGTATAGTATAGAGACATCCTTGAAGGGGATGGTGCAGAAGAGAGAATAGCTGGTAAACTCAAGAAATTTTTGAAGAATTGGAATCAGCATGCTGATGCGCTGATTGAAGAGGAAAGAATTGTAGACAACATACAGAGGTGCTGGCAGAGTAGAGAAAGGCTCTGAGGCCTTGTGAGTTTGATGCTGACAATTGTTTGATGAATGCAGATCCTGTTGATGATGGAGATAAGCTGACAGCATGGGGCATTCAATTGAAAGAGAAGGAGAATTATGTGGAAGATTTTAAACCATGGAATGGAGAAATTGAACTGCTAGAGAGTATGCTAAATCAGTAGGATTCAATACAAGAGAGAAAACCTCAATTTCAGAAATGGGGATTGCAGAATGTGAAGACACAATGGGATGAAGATAGAAAATAATTGAAGATTGAATCATCAGTTGGGCCCATGGGGTCTTGGGGTTTTGGAACTGATGAGTTGGCTATGTTTACAGGAATGACAAAAAACAATCCATCTTTTGAATTTGTTCTAGAAGGTGATGGACTGTTGCAGAAGGCGGAAGATGAGGCTATCATGCCTTCTGTGAAGGAACTCATTTGTCCTATAGATGATAAAGAAAATGAGCTATTGCAGATAGAGGATGAGAAGCTAGAAGAAGATGAGACAATCATGTCTCATGGACAGAAGTTGGTTTCTATTGATAGCAGAGAAGAATTGGCTTGTCCGAATAGCCGAGAGAAGATTAAAGAGAAGGTTGTATGGCAGAATGTTGGAGCTGCTACAGCAATGGAAAATCTGAGTTTTACTCTGATAGAAGATGAAGATACAGTGGCTAGAGAACTTGATTTGATTGCTAGAGTCAATTCCTGAATATTTCCAAGACAAAAGAAGAAGATGCTGAAACTGAGTTGCAACATAGTAAAGATTTGTTTGGCCAAGGGAGATGGAGAGAATGTTTGCAGAAAACATACAAAGGGGAGAGTGAAATGCTAGAGCAGCAGCTTGGACTGTTGCTCCAGAGAGTGTTGAATACAGAAGATAGGGAAGTTGTCATAAATGATAATCAGGAAGAGTTTTACTGTTGCAGAGAGGGTATGGATGATTGGGTGGCGAATAGGGCAACAGTAAGAACCGAAGAAATAAGAGTGCAACAAATAGAAGTAAGTGTCCAGTAGTCAGAGGAAAGATTACACAGGGAAATTGAATTGATAAGGAAACTGATGTAGAAGATGCCTCAGAAAAGGACAACAGAAAGAAAGCTGAGAAACAACAGCAGCAAAAAGAAGACAATCACAGACTGCGAGGGCATAGCAAGTGCAAAGATGCAGACAAATATAAGGAAGCCAGGAGGAATGCGAATGAAGAACATTGCAACAAATAAGCAGAACAAAGTAAGGGATCCAGGCAGACAAAGATGAAGCACATGATCAGGAGATCATAAACCATTTTAACCTGGGGAGTCTGATGCGGGGGAATTAGGCTCAAAACAACCTTTGTCCATAAATAAATGTAAGAGGGGATCTCATGTTTTATTCCCTGTGTAAATATTCATAATTGAGTAATTTAAATTAATTAGAAAGGAAAATATCGTAAATACCTGAATGGTTTGTGGGCATAGGAAGAGACAGTCAATTTCTGTCTGTCAGAGGGTTAGTCTAAGAGTTAGAGATTTGAAGAGTTTTATTGAGTGTTGAAGGAATATGAAACTATTTCTGTTAAATGTTTAAATAAGTCTCTGTGGCATACTCTGCACAGAGACCTGCATAGAGACCTACATAGAGAGATGCATAGGCTGCATAGGACTGTAGAATAGAGGAGAAGGGCCAATCGATTGAAGACCTGGCCAGCAAAAAGTTTGTAAGTTAATTCATTGTATAATGAGGAAGTTGTTTCAGTATCTATGTGCAATTGTTGGTTTAATTCTGTGTGGAGAATGCCTTGCGTCTTTGTATATTTTGTAGGTGAGACTCAGAAATTGGTTCATGTAAATCAGTAGCTAACTGTGTAGCAATTGAAACGTGTATACCTTGTAATTGGTTTAATGATGTGCTATGCATAATAGGAGAGGCTCTCTGTATAGAAAAGTCAAGTTGAATTCATATTTGGGTTACTGTGTTTATAATATAGGAATGCAGTAAATGGTCCTATTCCTTGACTAAATACTTGAGGAGAAGGCATGTCCACTTGATTGAGTATGGAAGGAGAAGTGAGACTATAACTTGGGTGAAATCTCTGAGGCGCAGTATTGGTTTGAAACCGAATGAACCAACAAGGCTGAGGAAGCGGAGAGAGACTATGACTGTGTGAACTGTAGAGCTTTTAATGGAACTCGGTTTGCGGACTTGATATAGCAATGAGGGAGTATCGATGGTACAGAGTCATAATGAAACCCAACTATGCGATGGAATGTGTAAATCAAAGGAAGAAGTGGTGAATGCACGAAGGATGACGGAACACGAAGTTAGGTGGAACCCCGAGCCAATAGGGTGGAACCACAAAGTATAAACAGGGAACGTGGTTTGGAGTGAATAGTAAAGGCGGGTTTCTGGTTTTGATCACATCGCCTTTGCACGGTAAGTGGTATTTAAGAATTCAGATCGATCCCGTACACAGGGTGACGCGTGTCTTTGAGCGAATTTGGAAAACCGCTTTCATCGCATGCCATCGCGCATTATCGTTCGTGCAAGTAACTCATGCGATATACATGGGATCAAATGAAGTGATGCGACGTGATAAAAACTGTTGGATGGGCACGTGGATTTAACAAAGGTATGAATATGTTCATACTATCTCACCCTCCTCCACCTTGGTCTTTTTAAGCTTTTCCTTCAACGCCAACTTCCTATGGTCGCTGCTATTCTACATTATATCTGTCAAGGCCTTCCACATGGCAGATGTAGTTTTCTTCCATGGAGACTCAATACAATAGGATCTCAAACTCCCTCTCACAAGATCCTTCTCACCTTCGCTACCTTCTTCTGTCATGAATCAAGAAGTTGGGCATATCCTGCTGTGAGCCTGTGAATATCAGTATCTATGGATTCCTTCAACCTCTTGTCCTAGAAAACTTCTTCCATCCTGTCCTTCCATGAAATATAATTTTAATTTCCCTCGAGTGCAGATTTGAATCTCAAGCCATTGAAAGACATCTTGATCTATTGTTGGATCCTAAAGAATTAATCTACGAATTTGAACCTATTGAAGACAAACTCAATTTCTTCTCTTCTATTGTGATTCTTAGCACTTTCATACCATGTAGAAATTATATAGAAGCTTTGATACCATGTATAAATTTACATAAATTATATATCAATAAATTCAATCCGATCTTGTGATGTACTAAAAGAAGATGCTAAGTCCCTCTACAATATTTTTGGAATACAAAACACGATCCCTTAATCAAATGCAAGTAAGATAAATAAGTAAATCAATCACATAACACAAGATGTTCTTGGGGAAAGCAACTACTCAAAGCCCCGCTAACATATATTTTATAAATTCAAGGAATCATGAATTTATACAATGCTTAATCTCTCATGAGATTCTCCAGCACTCTTCCAATTGTCTCTCGTTGATCTAGGAAAAATTGAACAAACATATAGCTAATTATTAGCTTCCTTCAATTTGTCTTTTTCATGCAATTCCTAAATAATTAGGACCCTATTAAATATGAAAAATCATACTTCCTTGATTGCACAGTCTATCATGTCTTCTTCATGGCTTTATAATTGCACATAGGCAATTCTCTAAAAATACCACTGACAGTTATGTTTCCTTTAACCTATGTCTCAAATGGTTCTTCCTCATAATTGATATGCATGTATTTATTAATAGTGAATCATCAGTTACACGATTGATTATTACTTGTGAATTAAATCTAATTTATATCACTGTACCTCTCACTAATTCATCACTCAATTAGAACTAGTTAAACTCATTTTAACTCAATTAATTGAGTTAAATGATTATACCTGCACCCCACTAGTGCATTAACTACAACTAGACGCCCAAAATATTAGGATCACTCTATATGGGTCATTTTAAATGCTCAACATGAATTTATTAAGCTAGCTCAATCATCATTACTTAGTTAACTGATACAAGTTGTTATGAGATGAAATTAAAATTTATTGTCCAATTTATTTAAGGGAAAAATAAATTAGACACCGACATTCCTCACTAATGTGTAACTGAAATTTGTCACTGAATTTATTCACCAGTGTGTGTACTTTTTTTCCTTTTTGGTTGCCAATTTCACTGTTTCTTTTGCAAATTTCAACACTAAACTATGTCATTAATGTTGCAACTTCCTGCACAATCTTCTCTTATGCGTGACAAGCTTGTTGAAGACCATACAGAAACTATATCATATAGTTGATATTTGATGCAGGGGCATTAGGCTCAAAACAAAATTTTTCCATAAGTAAATGTAAAAGGGGATCTCATGTTTTTCTCCCCGTGGGATTTCAGGGTTCAAGCAATAGAGGAGAGTCTTAGCAAAAAGCAGATCACAAGCTTTGAGAGCCGTGATAGAAGAGTCCCAAGGGATTCTGACGGCAGAAAGAGTGTGGCAGAATCTGGAATATTCCCAACTGAGGTTGGATGAGGGAAGAATAGGGATGTTCTTGAGAGAAGTTGCAGACTGAAGCCTAGAGAGTAGAAAATAGTGCTTAGAGGGTTCCAGCAGATAGGGGACCAGTACCTGCCAAAAGCCGAATACGGAGGAAGGGATTGATGAGGTGAGTTGCAGCAAGAGAGCTTGCTGTTGCAGAGGCTTATTGCAGCTTGTGAGTGAAGAACTCCTAGAGAAGAAGATGGCTACTGAGAGCCATATCAGAGACTGTAGAGATTGCAGAGGTTCTGAGAGAGGCCACAACAAAAGAATGGCAAAAGATGCCAAAGAAAATGGCATGAGGAAGAGACTCATTAATGAAGAATATTGGAACGAATTTGCTAAGATCATGGAATAGTTTAACGAACTGAAGAGAAGGATAGAAGAAAACCAAATAATTGGTTAGCTCATGAAGAAGAAGATAAAGTGGCAGAGGCTACTAAGGAAGAAGGAGCAGATGATGAATGCTCAGAAGAAGAAGGAAATACTTAGAGTGATTGAGTATCTAGAGAAGGACTTGGAGACTGAAGCTTTAAGTGGGATCCAGGGGTCCAAGAGCCTTACATCTGACACATTTTGTATGTTTGCAGGAATAGCAGGTGAGAGAAAAAAAACTGATGATGTTGTCGTTGAAGAAGAAAATGAAGCACCCAGATGTTTTGAAGATGTCCATGCACATTTGGAGAAAGTTTCTGCTTTCCAACATATTGGAAGCAGAGGAGATTTAGTTTATGATATTGGGCAGAAGTTGGAGGTTGAACAGCTTGTAGAATTTGAAGAAGAGACTCTTGAAGAATCTCTGAAGCAGATGAAAGACTCAGGTCAGCATGAATATTTGGTGATAAAATCATCAAATGAGACCATGAGGTCTTGTGTTTTTGCATCTGACAAGTTGTGTGTGAATGCAGGTGTTAATGAAGATAGTTCATATGGTGAAACTGTGATAGATGAAGCTAACTGTTGCCAAGTAAAATATGATGAGTATCTTTCAGATGAAGAATAGATTGAACTATTGCAGCAGAAGGAGTTCATTAATTCCTTATTTTATAGACGGGATTGTTTCAATGAAGCTGGTGAAGATAAATTTTTCATTAATGATGATAATGACAAATTTATTTTGATGAATGGCCAAGTAAGGAGTGATGGGCAAGTAGCTGGAGTCTTTGCAGAGATGGGAAATCAGGATTTTCTTCTTATGAAGACTGAGGAGATAGTGACAGCAGAAGATAGTGAAGATGTTGAAGATGTTTTATCGGAGGAGATGCCAAGATTGTGGCATGAATTAAGTGTTCTGGAGCAGAGGACAGAACCACAGAGAGAAAGTGTTCAAATGGTAGGGACAGAGATGATTGAAGATGAGAAAGTTCATTTTTATGAACTAGAGTAGAGAGACATCCTTGAAGGGGATAATGCAGAAGAGAGACTAGTTGTTAGTCTCAAGAAATGTTTGAAGAATTGGAATCAGCATTCTGATGTGCTGATTAAAGAGGAAAAAATTTTAGGACAGCATACAGAGGTGCTGGCAGAGCAGAGAAAGGCTCTGAGGCCTTGTGAGTTTGATGTGACAATTTTTTGATGAATGCAGATCCTGTTGATGATGGAGATAAGTTGACAACATGGGGCAGTCAATTGAAAGAGAAGGAGAATTTTGTGGAAGAGTTTAAACCATGGAATGGAGAAATTGAACTGCTAGAGAGTATGCTGAATCGGTGGGATTCAATACAAGAGAGAAAACCTCAATTTCAGAATTGGGGATTGTAGTATGTGAAGACACAATGGGATGAAGATAGAAAGGAATTGATGATTGAATAATCAGTTGGGACTATTGGGTCTTGGGGTTTTGGAACTGATGAATTGGATGTGTTTACAGGAATGACAAAAAACAATCTGTCTTTTGAATTTGTTCTCGAAGGTGATGGACTGTTGCAGAAGGGGGAAGATGAGGCTATCATGCCTCTTGTGAAGGAGCTCGTTGTGCCTACAGATGATAAAGAAAATGAGCTATTGCAGATAGAGGATGAGCAGTTGGAAGAATATGATACAATCATGTCTCATGGACAGAAGTTGGTTGCTATTGATAGCAGAGAATAATTGGCTTGTCCGAATAGCTGAGAGAAGATTAAAGAGAAGGCTGTATGGAAGACTGTTGGAGCTGCTACAACAATGGAAAATCTGAGTTTTACTCTGACAGAAGATGAAGATATAGTGGCTAGAGAACTTGATTTGAATGCTGGAGTAAATCAAGAAGAAGGAAGGCCATTCTTGAAGATTTCCAAGACAAAAGAAGAAGATGCTGAAACTGAGTTGCAACATAGTAAAGATTTGTTTGGCCAAGGGAGATGGCAAGAATGTTTGCAGAAAACATCCAGAGGAGAGAGTGAAATGCCAGAGCAGCAGCTTGGAGTGTTGCTGGAGAGAGTGTTGAATACAGAATATAGGGAAGTTGTCATAAATGATAATCAGGAAGAGTTTTACTGTTGCAGAGAGGGTATGGATGATTGGGTGGCGAATAGGGCAGCAGTAAGAACTGAAGAAATAAGAGTGCAGCAAACATAAGTAAGTGTCCAGCAGTCAGAGGAAAGTTAGAAAGAGAAATTGAATTTATAAGGAAACTGATGCAGAAGATGCCTCATAAAAGGACAGCAAAAAGAAAGCTAAGAAACAACAACAGCAAAAAGAAGACAATCATAGACTACAAGGTCATAGAAAGTGCAAAGATGTAGAAAAATATATGGAAGCTAGGAGGAATGCGAAAGAAGAACGCTGCAACAAATAACCAGAACAAAGTATGGGATCCAGGTAGACAAAGATGAAGCACATGATCAGGAGACCATGAACCATTTTAACCTGGGGAGTCTTATGCGGGGGAATTAGGCTCAAAACAACCTTTGTCCATAAATAAATGTAAAAGGGGATCTCATGTTTTGTTCCTCGTGTAAATATTCATAATTGAGTAATTTTAGTTAATTAGAAAGGAAAATATTATAACTGCCCGAATGGTTGGTGGGCATAGGAAGAGACAGTCCGTTTCTGTCTGTCAGAGGGTTAGTCTAAGAGTTAGAGATTTGAAGAGTTTTATTGAGCGTTGAAGGAATATGAAACTATTTTTGTTAAATGTTTAAATAAGTCTCTGTGGCATACTCTGCATAGAGACCTGCATAGGCTGCATAGGACTGTAGAATAGAGGAGAAGGGCCAATTGATTGAAGACCTAGCCAACAAAAAGTTTGTAAGTTAATTCACTTTATAATGAGGAAGTTGTTCTAGTATCTATGTGCAATTGTTGGTTTAATTCTGTGTGGGGAATGCCTTGTGTCTTTGTATATTTTTTAGGTGAGACTCAGAAATTGGTTCCTGTAACTCAATAGCTAACTATGTGGCAATTGAAACACGTATACCCTGTAATTGGTTTAATGATGTGTTATGCATAATACGAGAGGCTCTCTGTATAGACAGAGTCAAGTTGAATTCATATTTGGTTTACTGTGTTTATAATATAGGAATGCAGTAAATGGTCCTATTCCTTGAATAAATACTCGAGGAGAAGGTGGTTCCACTTGATTGAGTATGGAAGGAGAAGTGAGACTATAACTTGGATGAAATCTCTGAGGCGTAGTATTGGTTTAAAACCGAATGAACCGACTGGGCTGAGGAAGCGGAGGGAGCGTATGACTGTGTGAATTGCAGAGCTTTTAATGGAACTCCGTTTGTGGACTTGATATAGCCATGAAGGAGTATCGATGGTACAGAGTCATAATGAAACCCAACTATGCGATGGAATGTGTAAATCGAAGGAAGCAGTGGTGAATGCACGAAGGACGAGGGAACGCGAAGTTAGGCGGAACCCCGAGCCAATAGGGTGGAACCACGGAGTATAAACAGGGAACGCGGTTTGGATTGAATAGTAAAGGCAGGTTTTTGGTTTTGATCACACCTCTTTAAGAATTCGAAGCGATCCTATACACGGGGTGATGCGTGTCCCTGAGCGAATTTGGAAAACCGCTTTCATCGAGTTCCATCGCGCATTATTGTTCTTGCAAGTAACTCATGCAATATCCCTGGGTCAAGTGAAGTGATGCGACGTGATAACAACCGTTGGATGGGCGCGTGGATTTAATGAAGGTATGAATATGTTCGTACTGTCTCGCCCTCCTCCACCTTGGTCTTTCTGAGCTTGTCCTTCAACACCAACTTCCTATGGTCGCTGCTATTCTGAATTAGATCTGTCAAGGCCTTCCACATAGCATATGTACTTTCCTTCCATGGAGACTCAATACAATAGGATCTCAAAATCCCTCTCACAAGATCCTTCTCACCTTTGCTACCTTCTTTTGTCATGCATCAAGAAGTTGGGCATATCCTGCTGTGAGCCTGTGAATATCAGTATCCAAGAATTCCTTCAACCTATTGTCCTAGAACACTGCTTCCATCCTGTCATTCCATGAAATATAATTTTAATTTCCCTCGAGTGCATATTTGAGTCTCAAGCCATTGAAAGACATCTTGATCTATTGTTGGATCCTAAAGAATTAATCTACGAATTTGAACCTATTCAAGAAAAACTCAATTTATTCTCTTCTATTGTGATTCTTAGCACTTTCATACCATGTAGAAATTATATAGAAGCTCTGATACCATGTAGAAATTTATATAAATTCTATATCAATAAACTCAATCCAATCTTATGATGTACTAAAAGAAGATGATGAATCCCTCTACAATATTTGTGGAATACAAAACATGATCCCTTAATCAAATGCAAGTAAGAGAAATAAGTAAATCAATCACATAACACAAGATTTTCTTGGGGAAAGAAAATACTCAAAACCTCGCTATCATATATTTTATAAATTCAAGGAATCATGAAGTTATACAATGCTTAATCTCTCATGAGATTCTCCAGCACTCTTCCAATTGTCTCCCGTTGATCTAGGAAAAATTGAACAAACATATAGCTAATTATTATCTTCCTTCAACTTGTCTTTTTCATGCAATTCCTAAATAATTAGGCCCCTATTAAATATGAAAATCATACTTCCTTGATTGCACAGTCTATCATGTCTTCTTCATGGCTTTATAATTGCACATAGGCAATTCTCTAAAAATACCATTGACAGTTATGTTTCCTTTAACCTCTGTCTCAAATGGTTCTTACTCATAACTGATATGCATGTAGTTATTAATAGTGAATCATCAGTTATATGATTGATTATTCTTTGTGAATTAAATCTAATTTATATCACTGTACCTCTCACTAATTCATCACTCAGTTAGAACTAGTTAAACTGATTTTAACTCAATTAATTGAGTTAATTGATTATACCTGCACCCCACTAGTGAATTAACTACAAATAGACCCCCAAAATATTAGGATCACTCTACATCGGTCATTTTAAATGCTCAACATGAATTTCTTAAGCTAACTCAATCATCATTACTTAGTTAACTGATACAAGTTGTTATGAGATGAAATTAAAATTTATTGTCTAATTTATTTAAGGGAAAAATAAATTAGACACCGACATTCCTCACTAATGTGTAACTGAAATTTGTCACTAAATTTCTTCACCAGCATGTGTAATTTTTGTCCTTTTTGGTTGCCAATTTCACTGTTTCTTTTGCGAATTTCAACACTAAACTATGTCATTTATGTTGCAACTTCCTGCACAATCACCTCTTGTGCATGACAAGCTTGTTGAAGACCATACGAAAACTATATCATATAGTTGATAGTTGATGCAGGGGCATTAGGATCAAAACAAAATTTTTCCATAAATAAATCTAAAAGGGGATCTCATCTTTTGTTCCCCATGGGATTTCAGGGTGCAAGCAATTGACGAGATTCTCAGCAAAAAGCAGATCTAAAGCTTTGAGAGCAGTGATAGAAGAGTCCCGAGGGATTTTGAGGGCAGAAAGAGTGTGGTAGAATCTGGAAGATTCTCAACTGAGGTTGGATGAGGGAAGAATAGAGGTGTTCTTGAGAGAAGTTGCGGAGTGAAGCCTAGAGAGCAGAAGAGAGTGCTCAGAGGGTTCGAGCAGATAGGGGACCAGTACTTGCCCAAAGCCGAATCCGGAGGAAGGGATTGGTGAGGTGAGTTGCAACAAGATAGCTTGTTGTTGCAGAGGCTTAGTGCAGCGTGCGAGTGAAGAACTCCTAGAGAAGAAGATGGCTATTGAGAGCCATAGCAAAGACTACAGAGATTGTAGAGGTTCTGAGAGAGGCCACAACAAAATAATGATGGAAGATGCCAAAGAAAATAGCATGAGGAAGAGACTCATTGATGAAGAATATTGGAAATAATTTGCTGAGATCAAGGAACAGTTTAACAAACTGAAGAGAAGGATAGAAGAAAGCCATAGAATTGGTTGGCTCATGAAGAAGAAGATAAAATGGCAAAGGCTACTAAGGAAGAAGGAGCAGATGATGAATGCTCAGAAGAAGAAGGAAATACTCAGAGTTATTGAATATCTAGAGAAGGACTTGGAGACTGAAGCTTCAAGTGGGACCTAGGGGTCCAAGAGCCTTACATCTGACACATTTTGTATGTTTGCAGGAACAATAGGTGAGAGAAAACAAACTGCTAATGTTGTCGCTGAAGAAGAAAATGAAGCAGCCAAATGTTTTGAAAATGTCCATGCACAGTTGGAGAAAGATTCTTCTTTCCAACATATTGGAAGTAGAGGAGATTTTGTTTATGATATTGGCCAGAAGTTGGAGGTTGAAAACCTTGTAGAATTTGAAGAAGAGACTCTTGAAGAATCTCTCAAGCAGATGAAAGAGTTGGGACAGCATGAAGATTTGGTGATAAAATCATCAAATGAGACCATGAGGTCTTTTGTTTTTGCATCTGAAAAGTTGTGTGTGAATGAAGGTGTTAATGAAGAAAGTTCATATGGTGAAACTGTGACAGATGAAGCTGATTGTTGCCAAGTAAAGTATGATGAGTATCTTTCAGATGAAGAACAGATTGAACTATTGCAGCAGAAGGAGTTCATTAATTCCTTATTTTATAGAAGGGATTGTTTCAATGAAGCTGGTGAAGATAAATTTGTCATTAATGATGATAATGACAAATTGCTTTTGATGAATGGCCAAGTAAGGAGTGATGGATAGGTAGCTGGAATCTTTGCAGATATGGGAAATCAGGATTTTATTCTGATGAAGACATAGAAGATAGTGACATCAGAAGATAGTGAAGATGTTGAAGATGTTTTATCAGAGGAGATGCCAAGATTGTGGCATGAATTAAGTGTTATGGAGCAGCGGACAGAACCACGGAGAGAAAGTGTTTAGACGGTAAGGACAGAGATGATTGAAGATGAGAAAGTTCATTTTTATGAACTAGAGTAGAGAGACATCCTTGAAGGGGATGGTGCAGAAGAGAGACTTGCTGGTAGTCTCAAGAAACGTTTGAAGAATTGGAATCATCATTCTGATGTGCTAATTGAAGAGGAAAGAATTGTAAGACATCATACAGAGGTGCTGGCAGAGCAGAGAAAGGCTATGAGGCCTTGTGATTTTGATGCTGACAATTTTTTGATGAATGCAGATCTTGTGGATGATGGAGATAATTTGACAACATGGGGTAGTCAATTGAAAGAGAAGGAGAATTATGTGGAAGAGTTTAAACCATGGAATGGAGAAATTGAACTGTTAGAGAGTATGCTGAATCGACAGGATTCAATACAAGAGATAAAACCTCAATTTCAGAATTGGGGATTGCAGAATGTGAAGACACAATGGGATGAAGATAGAAAGGAATTGATGATTGAATCATTAGTTGGGACCATTGGGTCTTGGGGTTTTGGAACTGATGAATTGGTTGTGTTTACAGGAATGACAAAAAAAAATCCGTCTTTTGAATTTGTTCTGGAAGGTGATGGACTGTTGTAGAAGGGAGAAGATGAGGCTATCATGCCTCATGTGAAGGAACTTGTTGTTCCTACAGATGATAAAGAAAAGGAGCTATTGCATATAGAGGATGAGCAGTTGGAAGAAGATGATACAATCATGTCTCATGGACAAAATTTGGTTGCTATTGATAGCAGAGAAGAATTGGCTTGTCCGAATAGCTGAGAGAAGATTAAAGAGAAGGCTGTATGGCAGACTGTTGGAGCTGCTACAACAATGGAAAATCTGAGTTTTACTCTGACAGAAGATGAAGATACAGTGGCTAGAGAACTTGATTTGATTGCTGGAGTCAATCAAGAAGAAGGAAGGCCATTCTTGAAGATTTCCAAGACAAAAGAAGAAGATGTTGAAATTGAGTTGTAGCATAGTAAAGATTTGTTTGGCCAAGGGAGATGGCGAGAATGTTTGCAGAAAACATTCAGAGGAGGGAGTGAAATGCCAGAGCAGTAGTGATCTAGGTGGATATTGGTGGCCACCCACCTATTCCACTTGGGCCCCCACCATTTTCTCTTTCATTTTTTCAGTTTCGGCATAACTTACTATTTTTAGAATTTTTTCGGGTCCTGAACTTCCGGAGCCGTTTTGAGGCCCTAAACAACGTTTTTTGGGCATCGCGCCTCCAACGAATATCATTCGTTCTGGAATGATACACAGGGCGAAATTTGTAGTCCTCGGATAGAACTTTCTAATGATGTATCATGTGCGTCAAACGGAGATAGTATGCCAAAGTTACGTCCCTGGGAAGTTGAAACACCAATTTACCCAAACGGGGCCCATAGTTTTGGCGCTTCATCTCCTAGGGTTAGCTTTTTGGATGTTTATGGTTCTCCATTTTTTTTCAATAATAAATAGGCCCTCGAGCCTCATTGTAACTCAGTTCAGAGGCCTGTAGCTACGACATATTTTGTCAGAAATAGCTACCAATGCCCAAGCTAGTTTTATTTCCATTCTGTCTGTAAGCAAATTTCAGTTCTTTGATATTAATGAAATGAAGTGTTATTTCTGCTGCATCTCTGTATCTATGGTTATATGTTTATTTTGTTGCATTCCTACATAAATCCGGATCAAGCAGCTTGGAGTGTTGCTGGAGAGAGTGTTGAATACAGAGGATAGGGAAGTTTCCATAAATTATAATCAGGTTGAGTTTTACTGTTGCAGAAAGGGTATGGATGATTGGGTGGCGAATAGGGCAGTAGTAAGAACTGAAGAAATAGGAGTGCAACAAACAGAATTAAGTGTCCAGCAGTCAGAGGAAAGATTAGACAACGAAATTGAATTGATAAGGAAACTGATGCAGAAGATGCCTCAGAAAAGGATAGCAGAAAGAAAGCTGAGAAATAACAGCAGCAAAAAGAAGACAATCACAGACTGCGAGGGCATAGCAAGTGCAAAGATGCAGAAAAATATATGGAAGCCAGGAGGAATGCGAAAGAAGAACGTTGCAACAAATAACCAGTTGCAAAACAAAGTATGGTATCTAGGCAGACAAAGATGAAGCACATGATAAGGAGATCATGAACCATTTTAACCTGGGGAGTCTGATGCGGGGGCATTAGGCTCAAAACAACCTTTTTCCATAAATAAATGTAAAAGGGGATCTCATGTTTTGTTCCCCGTGTAAATATTCATAATTGAGTAATTTTAGTTAACTAGAAAGGAAAATATTGTAACTACCCGAATGGTTGGTGGGCATAGGAAGAGAGAGTCTGTTTCTGTCTGTCAGAGGGTTAGTCTAAGA
Organism: Pinus albicaulis; assembly: GCA_034641835.2. NCBI lineage: Eukaryota > Viridiplantae > Streptophyta > Pinopsida > Pinales > Pinaceae > Pinus > Pinus albicaulis. The sequence goes on from CM076572.1 coordinate 869,478,048, forward strand.
GTTAGAGATTTGAAGATTTTTATTGAGCGTTGAAGGAATATGAAAATATTTATGTTAAATGTTTAAATAAGTCTCTGTGGCATACTCTGCACAGAGACCTGCATAGATAGCTGCATAGGCTGCATAGGACTGTAAAATAGAGGATAAGGGCCAATCGATTGAAGACCTAGCCAGCAAAAATTTTGTAAGTTAATTCACTGTATAATGAGGAAGTTGTTTCAGTATCTATGTGCAATTGTTGGTTTAATTCTGTGTGAGAATGTCTTTCGTCTTTGTATATTTTGTAGGTGAGACTCAAAAATTGGTTCCTGTAACTCAATAGCTAACTGTGTGGCAATTGAAACACGTATACCCTGTAATTGGTTTAATGATGTGCTATGCATAATAGGAGAGGCTCTCTGTATACACAAAGTGAAGTTGAATTCATATTTGGTTTACTGTGTTTATAATATAGGAATGCAGTAAATGGTCCTATTCCTTGACTAAATACTCGAGGAGAAGGCGGGTCCACTTGACTGAGTATGGAAGGAGAAGTGAGACTATAACTTGGGTGAAATCTCTGAGGCGCAATATTGGTTTGAAACCGAATGAACCAATTAGGCTGAGGAAGCGGAGAGAGAGTATGACTGTGTGAACTACAGAGCTTTGAATGGAAGTTGGTTTGCGGACTTGATACAACCATGAAGGAGTATTGATGGTACAGAGTCATAATGAAACCCAACTATGCGATGGAATGTGTAAATCAAAGGAAGAAGTGGTGAATGCACGAAGGACGACGGAACGCGAAGTTAGGCGGAACCCCGAGCCAATGGGGCGGAACCACGGAGTATAAATAGGGAACGTGGTTTGGAGTGAATAGTAAAGGCGGGTTTTTGGTTTTGATCGCACCGCCTTTGCATGGTAAGTGGTATTTAAGAATTCGGAGCGATCCCATACATGGGGTGATGCGTGTCCCTGAGCGAATTTGGAAAACCGCTTTCATCGCGTGCCATCGCGCATTATCGTTTGTGCAAGTAACTCATGCGATATCCGTGGGATCAAGTGAAGCAATGCGACGTGATAACAACCGTTGGATGGGCGCGTGGATTTAACGAAGGTATGAATCGGGTTTGTGTGTTCCACGTTTGTTGTACGTGTGGGCCCCGTTGCTTGTAATGGCATGTGTTTAATTATACAAAGTCCCAGATTACAAAGTGAATAGTCGTGTGTTGTGGCTAGTTAAGGATTTCCTCTAATTTGAATCCGAACCACGGTATTAACCCAAGTGTCGTCGAGCTTTTGACTGAAAGTGGGGTCCAAGTTGTTGGGGTGTCGCCATAGCGCTTCCAAGACTATAATATATATTGATATATTATAGTGTGCATGAAGAAATTGTATATGCTCATGGTGGAGTAACATTTGGTTAGTAGAGAAGGTCTATATGATATGATTGGTTCATATCAAGGAAGCGAATGAGGATGACAGTGACCATTGGTTGATAGTAGAGCTTCCACGGAAAAGGAGGGGTATCTGAATGAATTCTACACATAGTTCGAGGTTGAAGAAATGAGAAATCCAATCCCGTCATCAATAGTCCATATCCTTCCAAAGTTCCTCATTCTTCGTTTTAATTCTACTTGGGTTGAAGTTCTTGAAAATGCATGCAAATATTGTAATTATTTTTATTTATGTTGTACCTATTTCTTCTACTGAATGATAAACTCTGACCGGTCATTACAGTATATGAAACATAGTTTAATATTTTTCTCTCTATAATGTATATTCGTTTATAGAACACACTTCTGGAAAGCATAAGGTTTTTTGTTTCTTGAAACTATGTCAGAATAGTTGGTTATGTAGAGCGAGGGCTGATTTTATGTAATGTAATTATTATTCTCAGTATTTACATATATTTGACATGCAACCGGCGTAAAGGTTACTTCTGTTTCATGATTTTGTACTTCCTGTGACAAGTGCCTTTGTTTATGTTTATTTCCAATACTGTGTTTAGTCCTGGCCAGACCTGTTATTAATGGTCAATATCATAGGCTCCATTCTATTTTTAAATTAATCTTTTTGTTCTCGGGCGCTACCCCTATTGCGTAGTTTTTCTATGAATTTATTTTAATCTCCATATCCCTTATTCGTAAAGTTTAATCTTTCACAGAATAAAAAAGGATAAAAAAAGACCAGGCCCAGGTTCTGGTTCGCCCGGAACCAGAGTCTCAACCTTTCGACAAGGATATTGGTTATCACTCGTGCTTTAGTTTGTGATTCCTCTTGTCTTTTGACTAAACTTTTCAACAATCATTATTTTGAATTAGGGTTTGATTTTCTTTTTACAATACAATCTTGTTCTGTGTCGTTTCCCTATACCTCCAACAAATACTTCGCTGTTGGAGTTTTAAGTCCAGCCGACCAAACCTACAGTGGTATGGCTCCAGCTGGCTCTTTACTAGCCAGTACTGCACCATCAGTAACCTATGGTTCAATATTTCTTCAGTTTAGTTTCATGAACATGTTAGTAATCCTGTAAGTTCGATTTAATTTTTACTTGCATTCTAACTTTCGACTAACTATATAGGTAAGCTACATTATTCAAGTCCAATCGCATGCAACCTTTATTTAATAGTATAACTTAAATCTCTCATACAAGAGTAAATAACCAATCATACAAGTCATCCCATTTACAGGATACTTATCTCAAACACACAAGACTAATATGACACAACCAACTTTGAGAACGGAAATTGCGTCCTCTTCTCCCCTCTAAGCTTCTCACTAGAGCATTAGACAATAGTTTTCAAAAAAAAAGACAATGTTAGGTATCAAGACTGCAGTCCAGCCTGAACTTCTTGTCTGAGTAGAGTTCCACTAGCTTTTGTCCTGCCCTAGATACCTCTATTGCAACGTCCAGATATATTCCCTTTTCTTTTCTTAGAACATAACCCCATTTTCCTTCCTGAGATTCCTTCTTATCTCTCGAGAATAAGGTAATAAGGTAATTTTTTTCTGTAAGTGCTTCTAATTCCTGCGTGTTGGAATTCGTGTTTTCCAGATAGTTTTTTTGAATTCTAATTTTTCATATTAAAAAATAATCATAACTTTTTAAAACAATTGTCTAAAGTTTTACTGCATAGTATTCTAATTTTTTATATTAAAAAATAATCATTATTTTTTTTAAAACAATGGTTTAAAGTAAACAATTTTTTCACAATAAAAAAAAATTAAGAAACAATTGTCCAATGTAATCAAAATTTCTACATTAAATAAAAAAATAAATATCAAATAACAGTAAAAGAAACAAATATGTGAATTATTTCCAAGAGTTAAGAATATATGCTTGCCCATATTTTTTTATTTTTTTTGACCTTGTATGTGTTTTGGTCCAAATCCAATTTAATCTTTGAGAATTGTGTATGTAGACATGGTCAAGAGAGATGGTCAAGAGAGATATCAGAGAAAGTTGTCTTAGATTACAATTTTTTTGGAACAAAGGAAGAAGTGAGTAATTTTGTAATTGAGTTATTGTTGTCATCCACTTGAATAAAGTCATTGAGTCCCCATAAATATGGGGTTTTTGAAGCCTTTATTCTTTTACCAACTCTAAAATTAGTTTAAAGAAAATGATTCTTCAAAATTGTTAAAATAGGAGTAAAAGAAACAAATATGTTAGTTATTTCCAAGGCTTAAGAATATATGCTTGCACATATTCCACCTCCTTTTTTTGACCTTGCATATGTTTTGGTCCAAATCCAATCCAATCATTGAGTCTTGTGTATGTAAATATGGTCAAGAGAGATATAAATTGTCTTAAATTACATTTTTTTTGAAATAAAAGAAGAAGTAAATAATTTTGTAATTAAGTTATTGTTGACATCTACTTGATTAAAGTCATTAAGTCCCCATAAATATGTAACTGTTGAAACCCTTATTCTTTTACTACTATTATTTTTTTACTGACTCTAAAATTAGTTTAAAAAAATAATTCTTCAAAATTATTTAAAACTAAACCAATAAATTAACACTAAAAAAATATTGAGATTTACATTTAAAATTCCATTAGCTCCTCTCATTCCATTAGCTCCTCTCACAAGGGTGAAACCTTGAGCTGCACCATCAAGAAAAGTTCAAGGGCACTGTTCTGATGCAGGCTTCATGAATGACGTAGTGATGTTTTTCACTCATTATTTGTTTAATGCCAAGAGTATCCCAAGGGAACTATGGGGAGTGCTTCTTTTTCACTCCTTATTTGTTTAATGGCTTGTACTCTAGATAATTTGTTGATAAATTCTTTGATTCCTTTGGGTTGTGGAATTTTGTAATTTAAAACAGTTTCTGAGATTTTCAAAATGTTGTTTTTCCATTTAGCTTATTTCCTTCCATGTTTCTTTAGATAACGAATAATAAATAAATCAGACACCCATTTACGTTCAACCTTATCGTTCAACCTTATCTAATGAACAACCTTATATAATGAACAAATAGTAAGACCTTGAAAGGCTAGTTTTTATAAATTGCCAAGTCACATAAACATAATATATTTAGGAGGATGGTTTAGTCGTTATACTTTTTTGGTTTTTTAGAGCAAGAGGGTATGAATACATGCTTGAATATATGCTAATGGAAAAGTATGAATATAAATTAATTTAGATATTATTTTTGAGATTCAATTTCTTTAAGTAATTCATTTCTTTATGATCATTTCCATGAGATATAATTGTAACTAACTAATTTTTCATGATTTTTGAATAGTCCACTTGGCACTCATTGCATTATATTAGGATTACATCTCATGGAAATGGTCATAGATGAATGACTTCCATGATCATAGATGAATGACTTACTTAAAGCAATTGAATCCCAAAAATGATATCTAACATAATGCATTGAGGAAACCCTTGATACATATTAATGTCAAGTATATGGACTACGGAATTTAAAGTGATTATAATAATTACATTTTTTATTTTAGTGAACTTTTTATAAATCTAAAAAGTTATTGTAAATTAAGAGATTTGATTTTTCTTGGTGCTTGGTAGATCTAGAGTTAAGATGGATCCAGATTGGTTTAATTTCCACCTTTAAATATGTTATATTCCACACGAATATAATGGGCCCTCAATACCATGAATAAATGACACAAACATTTTTATTTTTATTTTATTTTTTATAGGGTTATTTTTATTTTTGTTTGGATTTCTTTATTTTATTTTGACAAAGAAAAATGTTTACATTACAATAATCTTGTTATCTAATTTTTATGTAATTTGACTTCGCCAAAATGTAAATGTTATTGTGCTCGAAGGGGCTTTCCAACTCAATAAGCAAGAGACGTTGTAATGTCCTATCCTCTAAATATTCTGACTAGATCAGAATAGATAAAAATAAAAATAAATAAAATATATTAATGTAATATAATGTAAACAATTTAACTCAGTAAAAAAAAAAAAAAATCTTATGTTAAAAGAAAAAAATTAGGTTTTCCATAGGGTCTTGGAGAGATGGTGAATAAAATAAAAATAATCTTATATTAAAATAAAAAATTTGGGTTTTCCATAGGGTCTTCGATATATGGTGATGGAGTGCGGTGATGGAGTGCTCTGTGAAGACACTCCTTGATGTGAAGTCACTTTTCAATTTCCTGCCCAATCAAGGTAATATATTGGGCATGATGAAGATGTAATCTTGCCAATCTTAAAAATAAAATCTCGGTTATTATTATTTTAATTAATTTTTGTTTAGTTAAGGTAATATTGACTTGGTCAAGTTATTGGTGGATATAATGGACATGACGAAAATGTAGTTTTTCCAAACTTACAAAAAAATAAAAAAAAATCTAAGTTATTATTTTGTTTAATTATTTTTTGTTTAGTCAAGGTAAACTTGAAACACATGGTATTACCCATGGCATTCATGTGGAATATAGCCTATTTAAAGGGGGAATTAAACTAGCCTAGATCCATCTTAACTCTACATCTACCCAGAACTGGATAAAATCTCTTGATATGAAAATATCTTAAGATGCAAAGAGATTTAAGATGGAAATATTTTTATTTTATTTATTTTATTTTTATTTTTTGTAATTTGATTTAGTCAAAATGTTAAACACTATATTACAACATCTATACCATATTTGTTTGGAGCGTGTCTCTTGGCACAGTAAATTAAATTTAACCCAAAAATTTTATATATAATTTAATATTTATGATAGCATTTAAGATGCACTCTCCATCCCAGATGTTTTCATGTCAGGTAAACATTTGTGGCTTTTGGACTCTCCTTTTGACAACCCATGGTTTTTCCCATGGTATTTTTATCCCATGGATTTTCCAGAGTATTCTTCTCTAATGTAGCCTATTTAAAGACATAAAATTTCAATGGTATTATTATTATTATTTGGATTCGATTTGAATTTGAATTTAAATTGGTGGTCTTGTATATTTTGGATTTGTTTTTTCTAGAGTCTCTAATAATTTTTGTTCAAAGACACTGGAGATCAATGATTACTCCTTCAACCATGGAGATCAATGATTGCTACATAAATCATCCAGCCCTCGACCATGGAGCCCTCCACTAGTAGAAAGAATTGAATTGGTGATCTCTCAATAGAAAAGGTACATTAACAACTAGACTCAACCAATTTAGCTAACACTCAAGGCTTGACTGTATAAATATATATTATATAAAATTCTTTTAAATATAAAATGGAGAGTAATTTATACACACATATCTTAATAGTTTTAATAAAAATAATAATTAAACCAATCTAGATCCATCTTATTTCTAGATCTATCTCTCTAGCCCAAAGAGAGATCAAATCTCTTTTCACTCTAAAAACAGATATTTACATAAAAAAATTTGATCCCTCCAAAAGTTAAAATAAATCTAGGCTAATACTAATCTTATTTTAAAAAGTATCATTCCCATTGAATTAATCCTCCACAATTTTATTAATTATTTAAACATTTAAATTAAACAATCTTAATAATTTTATTATATATTAATTTTAATATTATTAATCACCATATATTGGGCCTTTACCTGTTTAAAATCAACCCCTCATATTAACTAATAATATTAATAATAATTAATTAATTAATAATGTATAGGATATTCATCACTCTCCATTTTATTATGTAGAGGTCTTCTTTCCTTTTTTAATTTAATTTCTGAGATCTTTTTATTTAATTTTTAATATTAATTTTTAGTTAATATTTTTGGTGAAATATTTCTACACTACATTGCTGATTTAACATTTTATTTATTTGAGTTTTGCATTACTTACTTTCACAAGAAGTTTAAGTGTATTTATGTGATGATTGGTAGAGTGTCCACTATGTTTATGATGAGTGGATGTTTCAGGAACTTAAATTAAATAATTTTTAATTATTTTGTTATATTCTATTATATAATTGTTCACTGGATCTTGGGCAAGGTACTTTTGAAATACTACTCTTGAATGTGAAGTCGTGAGTTCAATTTCAGTAGAAGGTGATATATTGCACAAGATAATGATGTAGTTCTTATATATGTGTATTTATGATATATTTATAGAAAAAAGATTAGTAATAACGTAATCTACAATTTTATATATATATATATATATATATTTTTTTTAATAAAAAAAATTAATCTAAAAAATAGTATTATTTTATTAAATTATATAAAAATATAAATAATCCTAATAAATGAATATAATTTTTTTTTTATGCTATTGATGTTTTTAATTCATTGATCACAAAGACAATAAGGTAAAAAAGTAAAAAAAGGTAGTATGTAAAGTAAATAAGTAAAAAATATGTAATACGGAAAATTTTAAATATCCATACTTATATTTTAAAGATTTGGAAGTATTTTAAAATTGAAAAAATATTTTTATTCGAAAAATATTTTTTAAATAATACAAATTAATAGTTAAAAATTAAAATTATAAACTTAATTTTAATCCTACAATTTTAAATCTGTAATTTAATATTTTTAAAATATAAACTAATGTTTTTATGATGATGATGATGATGATGGTTAACGGACTAATCCTTGGTCTATCCGACCTAAAGAAAATAGTTATTTAGTTTGATTTAAGATTTTATTCCTATGCTAAAAAGCTTTGGAGAGAAGCCTCCCTAGCTCACTATAATTTTGACATCTTAAAAGGCTAGGAAGGTCAATATTGCAACAAAGATTATGAAATTGAGCTCTAATGTGGTTATACGGAGCACTCTAAGAGAAAGTGATTTTCATCCTGGATGTTCATAATAACATGATAGAGCAACTTTAATAACTGTAACTTTGGTAAATCGTTTTTTAAAGGACTAAAAATTAATAAATATTTTAAAAATCTTAAAAATCGATTTTTAAATAATTAAGAAAAAATAAATATATTTAAAAACACAAAAAAAAACATTTTTTAAATAATTAAAAATGAATAAATATTTTTAAAAAATGAATTTATAAAATAAATTTATTCTTAAAATGGTATATAAACCTAATATTTTCAATAACATTTTAGGATAATTTTACTAATTAAATTCACCATAATTTTGGTAAATTGTTTCTTAAATATCCAACTTAAGAAATATTAAAAAAAACCAAGAAAATCAATTTGATGTAACACTTTTTAAATAATTAAAATTAATAAATATTTTATAAATTTGAAAGATTATTTTATAAGCTAAATTTAACTCGAATTTATATAAAAAAATATATTTTAATATCTAATTTTTATGTAAATTTTTAAAATAATGTGTGATATGTTGAGATGTGCAATGTTTTGGGTAGACACTAGTTCATTATTTAATGAATTTAGATGGTCAAAATTAATTATATTAATTATATTAATTATATTTTATTAGATGGCAAAAATTAATTACATTTCATTACCCAAACATTCTATTTAATGAGTTTGTCCAACCAAAATTAATTATATTTTATTTGTTAATCATTGTGTTTGAATTTAAAGTTGATTTTGGGAGTTTTGTCCAATTAAAATTAATTATATTTTATTTAGTGATTATAGTGGTTGAATGTAAAGTTGATTTTGGAAAAAACTGCTTCTGTTTGGGTAGAGCTCGTCTTCCTCGGACGTAAGGAAACAGGTTAACGGCCCAAGGCCTAGGCCTAGAGGCATCTCGCAGGAGTGAAAGCGTGCCCCCTTACACATCACCATCAAGTTATTCGAGGTGGCGTGGTTTTCCTTGAATAACGGTGATGAGTCGGCCTACATTTAAGGATAACAGCGAGAGATGGTTGTCCTCACTGCTGGTTTGACTACTAAGTTATGATATATTTTTCCACCGTAAAGAGAAATTTAATTTTGGAATTAGAGCTTATCAAAATCTCAAATTGAGTCTTATCTATGAGTAAATTTACCAAACAAATCATTTATTATAGTGTAATTTACTCATCTAAGAAATTTCCTCTCCGCCAATATTCTTTATTAAAATAATAATAAAAAGTGCTAAGTAATGTAAAGAAATTTTTTTAATCCAAAAAATACACACAAAAATATTTTAAAAACCATGATAAATAGATAACTCATTGAAATGACTTAAAAATATATATAAATATTAACTAACTTCACCCCTTGCACGCTTGGCAAACGTTATACAATAAATGGTTGCGTAGCTCCGGATGCGTCGGGATCAGAGCCCGGAGCCACTTTTCGATTTGCTCGTGAATGCTCCATTTCTATTCGTTGCCCGCGGCAAAAATTCCGATTATCCAGGGTCTATAAATTCTAGCCAATCGCTGTTGCACCCGAAAAGCTTGGTTATTGTGGGAGAGACTCTGCAAGAGAAGGCTTCATACGAAATTTTCAGTTGGGTTTGAGATACCATGTGTGGAGACACAGTAGCTTCTATCATTGGTGAGAGTGAGCGAGTGACTATGGAGAATTGAGCTACTTTGCATGAAGTTGGCGGGGTGGTGCAGGAGGGGGCCTTTGGTCTCACCAGTGCAGAAGAAAACCCTGACAATTCTCAGTATGTTAATGAACTTCTTGGACCAGACAATGCCGAGGATCCATCGGCGGCCAGGCATGAATGCCCTTCAATAGAAGGTAAGCTCTGAGTTTTTATTAGTTGTAGATAAATTTTATATACTGCAAGATTATTTGCCGAAAATGTAGAATTCCAGTAAATTTACACCGCTCCCATTCTGAAAATAATGTTATATAAACTATAGTTAGTTAGAAACAAAAGCAAATAATAATGAGCTGATTTAGAATATCATTTTGTTTTGTTAGATTCCAAATTTCACATTGTGTATTATTGCCAATACAAAAGAAAACCCTTACAATCACATTTTTTATTTTTTTGAACGAGAACTTCTTGGCCCGACAATGTCGAGAATCCATCGGCGGCCTGGCATGAATGCCCTTCAATTGAAAGTAAGCTCTGAGTTTTTATTAGTTGCAGATAAATTTTATATACTGAAATATCATTTGCAGAAAATGTAAAACTCAGTTTTCAGTAAATTTACACCACTCACATTTAATAATGAGTTTCTTTTACATATCACTTTGTTTTGTTAGATTCCAAATTTCACATAGTGTATTATTATTTCAAAATATACACTGCTTGGATTGGTATATAATATTTAACCTATTGTTTTATAAATTTACAGTGTTCACCTTCCATATAGTTTACTTTGTCACTTATAGGTAGATGTTGATTACTACTTAGTTACTTCTACGTAGAATTGAGTAATCAACTTTTACATATGTTATATTGATTTTTAATACAAATGGTATGAATATATGTTCAATTTTTTTGGGTTTTTTTTTTTTTTAATTTAATTTAGACTGTCCACATCCAAAAAGATAATGTTATATAGTTTATTTAGTTATTTGTTGAGGGAAATGATGAGTTTTCACTTTCTCTTTTTTCACAGAAAAAAATAGTCCATATTAATTTTAAAAATAGAACATATTAATTTTAAAAATAGAACATAAGCTTAGATCAATTGTTTTCCTCCCTTTTTTGGATTTTTATACTCTTTACATATTAGTTAGTTTTTGTTGGATTTCAAACTCTGACAATTCTCAGTATAATGTTAATAACATTGTTGATTTTTTTGAACTAGAACTTCTTGGACCAGACAATGCCGAGGATCCATCGGCGGCCAGGCAGGAATGCCCTTCAATAGAAGGTAAGCTCTGAGTTTATATTATTTGTAGATAAAATTGATATACTAGAAGATTATTTGCAGAAAATGTATAACTCCAATAAATTTACACCGCTCGCATTCTGAAAATAATATTATATAAACTATAGTTAGCTAGAAACAAAAGAAATAATAATTAGTTGATTTTACATATCATTTTGTTTTGTAGATTCCAAATTTCACAGTGTATTATTGCCAATGCAGAAGAAAACCCTTACAATTCTCACTATAATGGCATTTTTTATTCTTTTGAGCGAGAACTTCTTGGACCAGACAATGTCGAGGATCCATCGGCGGCCAGGCAGGAATGCCCTTCAATTGAAGGTAAGCTCTGAGTTTTTATTAGTTGTAGACGAATTTTATATACTGGAATATTATTTGCAGGAAATGTAGAACTCAGTTTTCAGTAAATTTACAGCACTCACATTTAATAATGAGTTTCTTTTACATATGACTCTGTTTTGTTTGATTTCAAATTTTACATAGTGTATTATTATTTCAAAATATACACTGCTTGGATTGGTATACAATATTGTGTTCACATTTGATGATATAGTTTACTTAGATGTTGATTACTACTTAGTCACTTATAGGTCAAATTGTGTAATCAACTTTTATATATGTTATATTGATTTTTAATACAAATAGTATGAATATACATGTTCCTTTTTTTTGTTTTTTTTTTTAAATTTAATTTAGATGGTTCACATCTAAAAAAAATATTATATAGTTTATTTAGTTCTCTCATATATTGTGCTTGTTTTGATTGCATATTGATTTATACAAAAAAGAATTATGGGGAAAGAGGACCTAGTTAATGTGTTCACTGGATATGTGACTTATTAATATGTTCACTGGATATGTGACTGTGATTACTAATTTGGGTTTTGATAGGACTTATTAATATGTTCACGGTAGAGGTGGATCTAATTACTAATTTGGGTTGAGATAGGACCTAGTTAATGTGTTCACAAAAGAGGTGGTTCTAATTACTTTAAATTTGGGTTGAGATAGGACCTAGTTAATGTTGTTACCTAAGAGGTGGATCTAATTACTAGGTGGCTCTAATTACTAATTTGTGTGCAGAGAGAGGACCTAATTAATGTGTTCACTAGAGAGGTGACTCTAATTACTAATTTGGGTTGAGATATGACCTATTTAATGTGTTCACAAGAGAGGTGGCTCTAATTACTAATTTGGGTTGAGATAGGACCTAGTTAATGTGTTCACCCGAGAGGTGACTCTAATTACTAATTTTGGTTGAGATATGACATAGTTAATGTGTTCACCTGAGATGTGACACTAATTACTAATTTGGGTTGAGATAGGACCTAGTTAAGAGGTGGCTCTAATTACCAATTTGGGTTGAGATATGACCTAGTTAATTTGTTCACCTCAAAGGTGACTCTAATTACTTATTTGGGTTGAGATAAGACCTAGTTAATGTGTTCACTTGAGAGGTAATGTGTTCCCTTGAGAGGTGGCTCTAATTACTAATTTAGGTTGAGATAGGACCTAGTTAATGTGTTCACCCCAAAGGTGGCTCTAATTACTAATTTAGGTTGAGATAGGACCTAGTTAATGTGTTCACCCCAAAGGTGGCTCTAATTACTAATTTAGGTTGAGATAGCACCTAGTTAATGTGTTCACATGAGAGGTGACTCTAATTACTAATATTACTAATGTGGGTTGAGATAGGACCTAGTTAATGTGTTCACACAGAAATGATATTAGGGTTGACATAATTTTTAGGAGAATTGTGTTGGTAGTGAAATTGGGAAGTGAATGGTCTTTGGGGTCTTGGTTAAACAGTGATGAGGCGGGCTATTATAGCACTGATCACACGTTCAATTCCCTTCCTCGATCAGGGTGATGTTAGTATGTATTAATGAGTTTTTACATATAGCTTATTTTTATTAGATTCAAAATTCTAAATAATATACTTTTTTTTGTTGGTCAAAAAGCTTCTATTAGGTCATGCCAACATTACAACATGGTTTTCTAGATTTCACTATTCTTTGGGCCTCACTCATTGTGGTCAGCATGGTGATTTTTTCCCAAGTCCTCTATAATATTAGTGATGTGTCGAAGCATAGAGTCCAAGGCACTGAAGGGAGGAGGGAGGTCAACACATCTAGGAGAATGGGTCAGCTCCTCTACCATCCCACATTCTCTCTCCAAATCCTTTTCTCCCCCTCAATGATTTTCCCTCTGTCCTTTGGGGCCAACCCCTCTCCACACACGACCACAGTGTTTGTTCATGATCACACCAATTCCAACCTAATGAAACTTCCCTCTCTTACGTCCATCACTAGGCGTATACCTTGTTTCCACACTAGGCCCTAGTGCCCAGCATGCATAGGTTGACGACATGCACAAACCCTTTAAGACTTTCTTCTTGCAGATCTAACCTTTCAACACACAAATATTTTTTCTTGCAGATCTAACCTTCCAGCAGTCAAATCATACTTTCTTCTTGTAGATATGACCTTATAGCTCTCAAATTTGACTTTCTTCTTGCTATTGAAACCCCTATAAGGTAGATCTATGACTCGGTTCTTTATCCTTTCCTTCTCCACTTGTGTGTCTAGGCTTTTCCTTTGGCCTGCTATTTACAGTTTTCCTTTAAGTTATTTTGGGAATCCTTGCTCCTTTAAGTTTTTTCCCACTCAAACCTTCAACCATAAATTCAGATAAACAATTAATTGACTCAAGGGTCAAAACCCACAACTTTGGGGAAAAAACCCCAACCACTTGGGTACTTTTCCCAACTAACTTTGGTGGGTTTTCATGACTAGAGAATACCTAGCTACCCAATTTCCAACACTCCCTATTAATGAGAAAGGTACTTAGAACTCCATGACTTTCCATTCATGCCCATCATTTTCCTCACATGAGGCATGACTTTCCTCGCATGTGCTACCTCGTATTTTATACTTGGCCAAGATTTATTTTGCATGGTGCATGATTTTCCTTGCAGTGCCATGAGTGTTCTCACATGGTTAGTGAATGTCCTTACATGGTTTGAAAACTCCACTCTCTTTTGAACCTGAAGATTCAAACTTGCACTAGGTTGCTGACTTTCCTTTGTAGTCTCCTTTTGAAGCTAGACTCCCCAAACTTCCACTAGGTTGCTGACTTTCCTTTGTAGTCTTCCTTTGAAGCTAGACTCCCCCTGAGCCTACACAACCTACATTGGCCACTTTGATTTCCTTCCTTGAATCCATCCACATGAAGCAAGACAAGCACTTAGAGCAACAACAATATAATTAGAATAAATCAATAAAGTAAACAAATCTAGTGAACCCAACAACCCACCTCCCACTATTAAGTCTAGGAAGACATACATGCTCTACCCCCCTCTGGTTTTAAACATGTGACCTCTCAGGAGGAAACACATGCTCTTAACCATTAGGCTCTTTTATCATGGATCATGGCCCTTCAAATCACTAATACATCTAGTATGCATGGTATACAAAAATATAGAGTTACATGTAGTCATGAGCTCATTACATGGGTTACATGTAATACCATGGGTCCCAAGTCTTTTATTACATGGGTTACATGTAATACCACGGGCTTGGTGACATGTAATACCATAGGTTCGATACCACAGGTCACCAATACATTATAATGGAGAATCTCCAAGCCTTTTAAAGGTATGGTTACATGTAATACCATGGGCTCAATACCATGAGCTAAGGCTTGGTCACATTTAATACCATGGGCTCAATACCTTGAGCCAAGTCTTGGTTACCCATAATACCATGAGTTCAATACCATAGGTCACTAACACCAAATTTCCCAAACCACGATTATTAATTTAACAACCTTAAATCTTTAAAAAAAAACAAATCTACCTAACAAACACATATATCCGTACTCTACTTTACAAACGACATTTTCTCAATAACCTATTCTATGGCCTTTTGATATACTAAAACAGTGATTTTTACAGATTTCATTAAAAACCTGCTAAAATATTTACCCTGCAAAATCTTAAATCTTATTATATAAAAAGTACCGAATTTCATGTTGTGATGCATATTTAATTGTTCGTGCATAATCATCTCTTTTTCTTTTATAGTGAAAAAATATTTGATCACATCTAAACTGGTTTAATTTCTTCCTTTAAATAAGTTACATTCCACATAAATACTATGGGTCAATACCATGGATTCTCATAAACAAAGAGCTCGAAAACTAACAATAATTTGGCCAAGTCAAATTTACCTTATAATTTTTGTTTAAAATTATTTTTATTTTAATACAATGTTTTTTTTATTTTTATTTAAAACATATCTATTTCTTCTTTCTTCTTTTTTTTTTGTTATTTGAGTAGATAAAATGTTTACCAGCCACATTCTTCCACAGAGGTTGCAGAGATCCGTACAATAATCAATTTTGAGACATTTATATTAAATTTTAGATTCATATAGTTTATAATGTGCATCTAAATTTGCTGTTCTTTGCAGGAAGTCTTGCAAGAGCAGACGAGACAGTCCTCAAGAAGAAGCCGAAGAGAGCTGTAAAAAAACACAACCCATACAGAGGTGTAAAAAAACGAAGGGGCAGATGGGCTGCACAAGTCAGGGATCCCAGCAAAGGCAAGTATGTTTGGATTGGTACCTTTGATTCACCATTAGAAGCTGCGAGAGCATATGATGCAGCAGCTAGCAGGCTCAAAGGGAGGAAAGCCAAACTCAATTTTCCTGATGAGCCACCTCCCAAAAAGAGTAAGAAGACATGTAAATTCACACAATATCTAGAACGTTATAAGACATGTAAGAGTTATAAGACATGTAAATGCGCACAATATCTAAAAAGTTTAACACTTCCCAAAAAGAGTGGAAGACATGTAAATGCCCACAATGGCTCTGAGGGCATCGAGACTACTGTTGTGGCCGATAGTGGCTCTCTGAGGGCATCAAGAATACTATTATGGGAGTTCTCCCTTAAATTTTTAAATCAGAGAACTCATCTTCTGTAGTCACACTATCACTATTATTTTATCTTTCTCTGATGCTACTAGTGATTTTTTTTCCTCATGCATGCGATCTCTTCTTCAAGGTTTCTAAGCCTGGAATTTGTTTCAGCATATTAGATTTCAAATTGGATGCTCGGCCATGACTGAATTCTATTTCAATAAAAAGCCCAGAGAAGAATCTCTGTCCTCATGCTTTATGCTTTCACTTTTGCTTAATGGGGAGGGCATATCATGTGGAGATGGTTTCTCGTTGTTGCTGAAGTTTTTTTCTAGTGTGTTTGAGTTAGAAAATATCGGATTTTGGATGTTGGATTTCTGGTAAGCTTGGCAATCCTAAAATTCGCATGAATTTACCTTTATCATATTTTTTATATTGGCTTGGTATATTGGATTTCTTACTTGGTATATTCGCAAGAAAACTTTGTGCCTAGAGTAAATAAAATCTCGGCAGTCTTTCCTTTCACGGTTACTCTATCTGGTACTTTTTCAACCCTGTAATCGACAACACGCTAAAATTTATTAAATTGATATTTCACCTCGCTGAAACAACAACACCAAGCGTTTCGTTTAGAAAGTGAAAGAGGGAATTTTGAATTATAATGAAGGATTTCTTTATGGCTAGACGCATATATTCATCTGGTAAAGTGAAAGCTAAACAAATTTGATTTATAGGCACATATATATTCATCTGGTAAACAAATTTTATTTATAGGCACATAGAATAGTGTTGTAGGTTAGTATACAAATCTGGGCTTAATTTTTGCAGTGATTTGATGAGCCTCTGAGCTATGCCACCAGCGTAGCTCACCACATCCGCAGCCTTTGGTAACCAAATGTAATCTCTTTAAATCTGAGTTCTCCCTTAATTTATCAGAGAACTCATCTTCTGCAGTCACACTGTCACTATTATATTCTCTTTCTCTGATGCTACCATTGATTTTTTTCCTCATCCATGCGATCTCTTCTTCATGATTTCTGAATTTGTTTCTCATTGGATGCTTGGCCAATGACTGAATTCTGTTTCTCATTCTTTCTGCTTTCACTTTTGCGTAATGGGTAAGGCATATTATGTGGAGATGGTTTCTAGGTGCTACTGCTTCTTGGTGGCAGCCTGGTGATCTCAGGAGTGGCAAGTGAAAATACAACTTCCCATTCACCTATACCATCCAACTTCGCATTGATGTATGTACAGAGATTTATGGGCCTCAAAATCACCTATACCATCCAACGGCTTAATAGCATCTGGACCGACACAGCAGCCCTGAGGAGTCTGGTCAGAAATTTCCTTCGAACACTTTACTGGAAGACTGTTGAAGTTGAGTGTATATATAGTGTATTAGTGGAAGACTGTTGAAATTTCCTCGAACACTTTCCATTGTTCCATTGTTTTTTTCCAGCATGAAAAATACATCTGATGTATATAGGTGTGTATTAGGGCATATATCTATAAAAGCAGTGAGCTCAAACAAAAATATACATCTTACATCATTTTATGGAACTAAGTTAAAAACAGAAATTCATCACAGTTTGTTTTACAGAAAACAGTCTTTGTCTACTAAATATTACAACTTTTGCTTGGCTGCTTTTTAAAAAAAGACAAAATTCGAACCACCTAATGGTGCTTTCCATCCTTCCTTATCCATTAAATTTTGAAGACATTCGTCTTAACTAAATTTTACCTTTCCCACAGCTCCAGCTCCATTTGAGTTATAGAGCTTGTTACCCTGGCATTGCTACCCCATTGTTCATGTTCAGCTCTCTTAGCAGTGGCAATAGTCTCCACAAATTCATATCAGCAGTCACTGCAAACCATCTCAGATTTTGCTTCATGAGTTTCCAGGGAAATTTATTTGTCACCCCGATAACAACAATACACCATGGCTTCTTCATTGTTTTCAAGGTCCAGAGCGTAGATGTTTTGGTTTCCTTCGTCGGCCATGTGAATACTTTCATGTCGGCAAAATCTCATTTCCTCTCGTTACTCCCACTTCTCTAATATGTTCTTTTTGCCTTTAGAGAAATCCTAGAATTGATCAAGTTGCATGTATTGCTTTTTTTTGAAATTTTTTTCTCCAATTCTTTCTTTTTTCATTTTTTTTTAATGATATATACTTTTTTTTCTTTCCAAAGAAAAATTCGGGAGAAAATAATTCTTTCCTTTTCTCTGTGATAAGGACGAGCTGATTTTCTTCCATATGAGCTCCAATTTCTTTATAATCTGAGCTCCAATTTCTTTATAATCTGAAGTATGTTGTCTTTTATTCCCGGATTGTCTGTGACCCTAATCTCGAATCTGGCTGAGCTGTATTTTTATGATATATGCTATTCATATATTCTCAAAAATATTTTTACAATTAGTTTTTGTACATTCTCTCTTTCTCTCTTGGTTTTCAAATCTAGATTAAGCCTTTAAAATCCAAATAAAGAATGTTTTCCATAATATCCTTCACACTTAATTTTTTCTCTTTCTATAATTTGCTATTTTATATATAAAATGTTTTTACACTTTATTTCATTAAAAATATATATTTTTTTCCATAATTAGGTTGCCCATTTTTATTTGGACAAAAATTTTGGGCAACATTTATATCTTTAAGTGATAAACCTCAATTCCAATTCCATGCATCATACCAAAACTGATTTAAGCCTCAATCACCTATGGCCCATATGATTTGCCTAATTATTGAATTTCTTTTGACATTACTAAAGCCTTATAAGAAATTTTTTTTTTTAAGAATGCCCTCTCTACTTTCATTTCTTAAGTATTTTGATCTCAACATTATGTTTCAAAGAAATTTATATTAAGTGTTTTGTTAGTCAATTGTATACTTCTTATACATGTCCCTCATATCCATTTTGTTTGTGTAACTTATTTTTAGGAAATAATTGTTATTTCAGTTCATTATTTGTGTATTTAAATGAAGAAATCTAAATATATGTTTTAAACGTTCATATCTATTTTGTTTGTGTAACTTTTTTAGGAAATAAATGTTATTTAATTTCATTATTTGTATATTTAAATGGAGAAATCTAAATATATATTTTAAACTTTTATTTTGGATTTTAATAGGTTGAATTAGGTAGATATAAGTTATGTAGTGAAATATCAATTAATATTCTATCATTTATTGGGATAAAATATTCTTCTTACAAGTGGTGGTGGGAAATAGTAAATTGGTCATCAAAGGTGGTAGAAATTTTACTATTAGTAGAAAAATAATTTTGGGAAAAGTTGCTATATTTGATAGAATTTTATTTTACATATTAAATTTAGTGGGTAGATGTTCTAAATGCTTAGATATATTTCTTCATTTTATAATCTAATTCAAAGGGAAAACATATATAGATTTTAGGTTAAGAAAGGTGGCATATCAAGTCAAACCTTTGTCTTTTTTTTTTGCTCAAGGATGGATGAAAACTCATTCTCCCTTCAAAATTAATCAAATTTGGTTGGAAGGTATTTTTTGAATCTAGTCAAAGAGAATTGGAAAAGCTTTCAAGTTACCCCACTAAAAACTACTAGTTGATAATTCGATGAAACATTAAAATTTATTAAGGTAAGGTGGTAGTTTGGACAATTGAAAGGTACAAGAGTAGGGGCATGCTACTTAAGGAGATTGAGGTAGATATCAAATGAATATTTAAGGTCAATGTCCTTGGGTTCTTCAATGATGAGGAATTGACAATATTAGAGGAACGTGAAGGTAGAAAGAAGGACGAATTTGTGCATGATTATGGAGTGGACAACATGGTGAATAATAGAGAAATTTTTGACAAATATGAAATCTATAGGACAAATTATAATACCATATGGGACATGAGGAATGGTGAAATTATTAATTATAAGGACTCATTAGAGTCAAACATACAACATTTTAGTTCCGTTTACAAGGAACCTAAACTTGAAAACACTACTAAAACTATAAAAATGGCTTCACAATTTGCATAATTGGTTGCATAGGAGGACAATCAAGAAATTTATGCAGAGATATAAAAAGATGAGGTCTTGTCAATTTTATCTTCATTTTAAAAATATAATATCTAATGGGTACATGGATGGACCATTGAGTTTTGTTTGGAGGTTTTTGATTTGTTGAGAGATGACCTTCTCAAGGTTATCAAGGAGGTGAGATTGATAGGTATTGTTTTGAGGTTATTTAATTCATCATTTATTATTCTCATCCACAAAAGTGATAATAAAATCATATGAAGATTTAGGCATATTTCTTTGTGCAACTTTATTTATATAGTGCCATTTCAAAAGTTTTAACTAGGAGGTTAAAAAATGTACTTTCCAAGGTAATATCACCAAATAAATACGATTTTATGAAAGGGATATAGATTCATTTCGTAATTGGTTCTACTCAAGAGGAGTTATATACTATTAGAATAAAAAATATGTCTTGTATTGTTGTAAACTAAACATGTCTAGAGCTTATGTTAGGACATGTTGGTTATCTATGAGGTGATTGTTGACTCATATGGGGGTTTTACTTCATGTGATGAATTGAATTATGGGATGTGAGACGTTTGTTTCTTTTTTTATTTTGATAAATGAGGTGCCATCTTCCTTTTGTAAAATGAAAGGTTTGAGACAATGTTGTCCCTTGTCCTAGTGTTTATTCTTGTTGTTTGTAAAGGTCCATTGTGTAGGCTAGGATAAGCAAAACCCTACAAGGAGTTTGTGTGAGCGGTTGTTAATCTCTTACTCATTTACTCCTTGTGCATGGTGTACTACTTTTGTTAAAATGTATAAAGGAATAAGGTAGGAAAATACATAAAGTTATACAATCATATTATAAGGTTATAAGAATGGAAGTAAATTATTTGAAATTTGTTTTAAGTAAAGTAGATGAACATCAATTAAAAGCTTTATTTCTATTAATAAACTTCAAGTTACAAGATGGGTTCAAGTACCTTGGATTTACTATTAAATATAATGGATATGGAGAAAATAATTGAACCTAATTACTAAGTAAGATTGAAAAGAGAATTCATCTTTGATCTAATAATTAACTTTTTAAGGGAGAAAAATTAACTCTAGTAAAGTCTTTATGATGCTGCCTAAGCAGCAAAAACCCACATTCTCCATGTAAAAATGCATGTCACATTCATTCCCATAATTTTCCATCTCATACTCAGAAATTTATTCTGTTCATTAAGGTTTCATACCCTTTTAAACAATCCCAAGTTAATATTATAAGCGGAAGTTTCTTATTTAATCTTCCTGAGAAGATTTCCTCACTTTTAAACCAAGGTTATAAAACCCAACAATAATAGCTTCATATGCGGAAACTGTCCCTTTTTATGATATTTTGATTATAAACCATAATTAAAAACCCATTCATTTAACTTCCGACTATACGAAACCAAATTTGGATAAATATATCAAAGTCCCAACATATATTAACCTTGGCCCAAAATTAATTCAAACACACATGTTTGCGCATGTCTTACCTTATCCAAAGTCTTATTGCCCCTATGATGAATTACTTCTCTGTTCACTTCTATTATAATAGAAATACAATAGAAATTAATATATCTTTATGGACCATGCCACAATACTTAAATATCCTTGCAGAATCTCATTTAGACTAAAATTTATGTTATAAAGTTAACATAAAATTTTATAACTTACCATTTCCGCTAATTCAACAACCACACACATGTCGAGGCTCGTCATATATGGCCCACACTTTATTTCAACACTCCATATCATCCAACGGCTGACGCTTCATCGTGCTCCAGTTTAACAATTCAATGGTTATCGCATAGAATTAAACCCAACAACTTAAAATTCCAAACTCACGCGAAATAAGTGGTTTTCTTGTGCTATGTGTCAACTCCTAAATGCTATCGCGTTCAATCAAGCAAAAACCGCTTACCATCTAAAAGCTACGTGAAAACCATTGATTGGTTTTTCAAAACCGCCTTCACTGTTCCGTCTTAGCCATACTCATGGTTCCATACTCCTGGTTTTGTTATAACTCCACACAAATGCAATTCATTTTCTTTTAAATTCCGCTTTCTCTTCACTGATTAATAATTCTCTGCTTCTCTGTGTTGAATACCCTTCCGCATAACTCCCTCCTGAGATTTCTGTGTAGTTTAATGCACCTATCTCTCCAGTTCCATGCTAGAATATGGAGTTTCAAACAATATGTCAATGTGATATAAACAATCAAACATTTCTTAATATCAATTGCAATTAAACCCTTGTTCCTCTTTGTTCCGGTCCTGATCTACATTCACTACCCGATCATATGTGCTTATGATACATATGGTCAACGTATCCATAATACCCAATTGGAAGAGATCATTTTCTTTCCTGTGTCATCGATCCTTTTAGTGATCGATGACTGAATTTAACAAAACGCAAACTCATCTTCTCAAAAACATAAGTAAACTTTTTATGTACTTCAACTCAGTCATAATATTGACATTAACCCTGTCTCGACAAGTACATCAAACTTTTTAATGATATGCAGAAACACCATTCAAACCATGAAATTATGAATTCATTCTCTACACACAATCACACACTTAGGATCGAATTTTTTCTGTATATAAACAACCAAACAATTACAAATATTTTCTCTCTGGCTTGATATTCTCATCAATGGCCTTTCTATCTAATTTTCTCGTAGGCTTACAACAAAAAACCCATGTCTATATAAAACCTAAATCTCTACCTCTATTGTCTTCTTCTACCTTGAGGCTTTACAATTTATATAAAATATCATGAACCAATTTAGGTTCAAATCCTCCATTATCTCAACAAAATCCTCCAAATCCTCTAAGTCCTAAAATCTATCCTTTATCCCTAAAAATCCTTTCAAACTCGTAAAATCATGGAACCAATTCTACTTTACGAATCACAATTAAATCTCATTTCCTATGGAATCTCAACTATCCTACTTCCCCCATGTTCTCCAATCATTCAGGAACATTTACAAATTTTTCTCAATATTTAATCAATTCCTATTCTAAATGTCACTCAAAAACATTAATAATAACATAAGAAACCAATATTCTTTTGAGAACACAAGACCCCTATGTCTATTAAAATACAAAGGATTTTCTGAGCCTAATGCTCCTGCATCAGATTCCCAAGGTTAAAAATAATCATGATCTCCTGATCATGTGCTTTTAATCTTTGTCTTCCTGGATCGCATACTTTGTTCTGTAATTTATCATCTATTTCTGTTGTTGTTTGTTGCTTTTCTCCAGGTCTCCACACTTTATGCTGCTTTGCTCCACTGGTTGTACTTTCACAGTCTGTTACTGTCTTCCTTTTGCTGCTTTTGCTTCTTTTCTTTCTTGTTGATGTCTTCTTCTAAGACACTTTCATCATTATCCTTCTTATCAATTAAATTTCTATGTCCAATAAATCTTCTTTCTACTGATTACCTTCATCTCTTGATTGTTGAATTTTCATTCTTATTTCCACTCTATCATCCTTACCCTATTGATTTCTACAATTACTAACTTCTTCTAGATTGTCACTTATGACAATTTCTTTGTCTTTTCCCTTCAGCAATTCATTCGACTGATACATAGACTGCGCTTTACTGCTATCTTCATTTCTTTTCTTTAATTTGTTGTTGTTTTCCTTTGACTTTTAAATCTCCACATTCTGCATTTCCCAATATTGAAATTGAGATTTCTCTCCCTGTATTGAATCGTGATTTTGCAGCATAATTTCCAGCAATTTAATTTCTTTATTCCATGGATTAAATATTTCCACAGAATTTTGTTCCTTCTCCTTTACTTGACTATCCAATTGTGTCAAATTTTCTCCAGCATCTGCAACAGAACTTGCATTCACAAAATAATTATCAAAATAAAAACCGTAAGGCCTCAGTGCCTTTCTTTCCTGCGGCAACATTTCAGTATGCTGCTTTGAATTATCCTCCTTTATCAGCACATCGGTATGCTGATTCAAACTTCCCAAATAATTCTCTGAAGAACTCTCTAAATTGTCAACAAGTCTTTCTTCCACATCATCTACTTCCATGATATTCCTCTGTTCTTGTCGACTGTAGTGAACTCTGTCTTCTGCAATCCCCCTGTCATACTCTGATTTTTCCAGCAAATATTCTAGCAATGCAATTTATTTTTCGAATTCCTTAAGTACTTCATCATCATTGACAATCCCTGCATTTATACATAAATTTTTAGTTTGTAAATCACAAAGTTCAACAGTCTCAACTGTCCCTTCACATATCCGTGCTTCTGTCTGAATCTCCTCTCCTTCTTCTACAAGAAATTCTTCAT
Source organism: Pinus albicaulis (assembly GCA_034641835.2). Classification (NCBI taxonomy): domain Eukaryota; kingdom Viridiplantae; phylum Streptophyta; class Pinopsida; order Pinales; family Pinaceae; genus Pinus; species Pinus albicaulis. The sequence goes on from CM076572.1 coordinate 869,502,457, forward strand.
GTGTTGCAACACCTTCAAATGTAAATGCATCACTGCTTTCCTCATTCAAGAGAAGTTATTTATCATTCTTTAATTCAGAGTATTTATCTTCCGAAAGATACTCTCCCATACTTTTTACAGCTTCACAAGATTTCTCATCTTCTGCAAAATGTGTAATCACATCAAAATCATTAGTTACAAAAACACAAGGCTTTACATCCTCCAACTGATCTGAACTTGCCCAACAACTGAGGAAATCATCAATAATTCCCTCTTCAACAAGGTAAACTTCTTGTTGTCTTAAATCTTCACAATGATTAATAAGATCTTTCATAGATCTCCATTCTTCATCTTTACCCATAACTTCACTATGTTCTGCTTCACAAATGGAAACTTCCATTTTTAACTCAGCTTCTCTGAGTTCTTCACATCCTAATTGTACACTCATCACTTGTTCAAGCTTTCTTAGCTTTTATGCTAACTACATATTCATTTGTTGTTCTCTCTTCTGTTGTAGCCCCTGCCACTTCACTTTCTTCTTCATTAGCCAACCAAGTCTCTGGTTTTCTTCTACCATCATTTTCAATTTATTAAATTGTTCTCTTATCTTAGCTAACTCTTTGTCATATTTTTCATCAATCAACTGCTTCCTTATGCCATTTTCCTTGGCATCTTATTTCTCCTTTCTTCTGTTGTGGTCTCTCTTAGAACCATTGCTATATCTTCTATGACTATCAATAGTCATCTTCTTCTCCATTTCTATCTTCATGAGTTCCTCACTCATTCACCATGGGCTATACTAAAGCCTATGCAATAACAAGTCATCCTTATTACAACTTACCTCACCAATCCTTTCCTCTGGATTTGGTCTTTTGGAAAGCATTAGTTCTCTATCTTCTGGAACCTCTTGAGCATTCCTCTCCGCTCCTTCAAGGCTTTAACTCATATGCACCTTTTAAGAACACAATTTTCCTTTTTATCCAAGCTCTGTTGGAATTCTTCAAGGTCCTGCCACATTCTTCTTCCACTTAGAATCCTTTACTGGAATCCTTCGTCACTGCTCTTAAAGATGTGATCTTCTTTTGCTGATATTTCCTTCAACTGTCTGCAACCTGAATTATACAAACATAATCTTCAAACTAGAGTTAAAATAACACTTATCAACTCACCTTCAAGATCTCTGTGTGATCTTCTTTCACCTCTCATCTACATTGTATCTCTATGTGCTGCTATCTATCATATTCAAAGTCTGATCTCTTTTATTTTCTCCATCATACATGAATTCGTTCTAATTCCAATTTAATTAAAATAAACTTGATCCTTCAAAAGAGTTATTTCCTGCTCTGATACCAAAAATGATGTTGCCAAAGCAGAAAAAACCCATATTTTCCATGTAAAAATGCATGTCACATTCATTCCCAAAATTTTCCATCTCATACTCAAAAATTTATTGTGTTCATTAAGGTTTCATTACCTTTTAAACAATCCCAAATTAATCTTATAAGCGGAAGTTTCTTATTTAATCTTCCTGAGAATATTTTCTCACTTTTAACCCAAAGTTATAAAACCCAACAATAATAGCTTCATATGCAGAAACTGTCCCTTTTTATGATATTGTGATTATAAACCATAATTAAAAAACCCATTCATTTAACTTCCAACTATATGAAACCAACTTTGGATAAATATATCAAAGTCCCAACATATATTAACCTTGGCCCACAATTAATTCAAACACACATGTTTCCACATGTCTTACCTTCTCCAAAGTCTTGTTGTCCCTGTTAGACTCCTATACTAATAGGTGTCATATTTCATGATTGACTTCATGGACTATGTAATATGTTCATACCTTTTCTTGTTGTAAAGGTTTTCCATATTCTCAAAAAATCAAAAAAAAAAAAAATGTAAAGAGGGTATACTCTAAAAGAAAAATCAAAGGGTGAAAAGAATAAAAATGGCCCAAAAAAGTAAAAGAAAATGAACCCCACCAAAAGAAAGGCCAAGGAAAGTGTGCAAGTCTAAATGCCACTACTTTTTGCTCTGATGTAATAAATAAATTGTGTGCAACTTGTATCTTATGCCACAATTTATGAATAGTCAAACAGTTTAAGCTTGGCTAGTTCATATTTCAATTTTATGTTTTAGAGATAGAGAATAAAATCTGACCAAACTGTTTAATCTTGGTAGATAGGTAGAGTAAATAAAAATAGCTCAACAGCTTAATCTGAGCCCTTGGATGTAATAAGGTTAGAATTAGATAGATTTCCATATGTAAAAGAAAAAGTGTGATAAGAGTTTGTTAGTTTAATTGCACCCTAATAAAGAAGAAAAAATGGTAGGGTAAAGTAGGTAGGGTAGGTAGATGTTGTTGCAGAATTAAATATGATGGATAATGACTCCAAATTTGTTAAATCTTTACTTTAATCACAAGTACAAAGGCAGACAATACACTGGAAGAATTGCAAGCAAGGCAAAGTCAAATTATTAACTTCCCTTCTCATTTTTCCCTAAAATTTCACTAATTTCCCCTAAGTCCTAAGGCATTTGAAAATTGGAGGGGCTCAAGGCATTTCCTTGACTTTGGAGGGACCGGATCCTCGGCCCAATAATTGGAAAAACCTAAGTACTTAAAATCATTCATCATGACATTCATTCACCTCTAAGAAATATTTTCCTAAGTAAAATCCCATTTTACTAAGGAAAATTATGCAATATTTCACAAAAACCCTATTCATGCAAGCATAAGTTAAATACATTACTTTAATGTTTTACACTTAGTGCTTTAGTTCATTTTTTCATATTAATTTCTAATTTTATTATTTAAATCCCCATATAAAATTTGCCCTTTTCCCGTATTATTTTAATAAAATCCCCAATAATTAATATCCCACCCCTTTGGTTGAAAAATAACCATATAATTGTGTTAATTGTAATTAATTGGTTGAATTACTGATTAATTAAAAAAACCCACTACCCCGCCATATAAAAGGGATTAATTAACCCTCCATGTTAATTAATAACATAATTCGCCAATCAAATCACCCCCGATACCATTATTTAATATTTAATCACATTGGGCCTGCCATTTTAATTCTCTGCCATCTTCCTTTCTCAAGGACTGTCTGATCAACTCATCTCAGATCTACGGTATCGTCCATATCGTTGGCCATCCTCGTCGGAACGATAACGCGCGATGGCCAAGCTGTTTTCTGAACGGTGTTGTGCCATGCGTCGTTCATCGTATGGAATCGCTCACCCTCCGCTGAAAACCATCCTTCCTCAAAAGTGGTGCAATGGAAATCGCTTACCGCCTGCTTCCCCTGACGAAAACTCCGTACTTGCTGACATCATCCATTAAAATAATAAAAAACCTGCCAACCTTTGAATTTGTAAATAAAACAAATGTGCCCGTGTCATTTTCATTATTCTGTGTAACGACCAGAGTCTCATGCAGAAAACTCCAAAACCAACTTTCGAATGCCATCAACTGCCACCTTGCTGAGGAAAATTGCAGCCGAGCATTCAGAATTCATCTGCCATAGCTAATACCTGTTCCAATTACTGTTCATTTCCCAGCAAAACAGGTATTTACCTCAATTCCCGTCAAACTCTGTAAAATCTTGGTTTTTGTTTTAAATTCCACATGAGAAACTAAAACAGAGTTCAAAATTGATCTTCATTTTATTCCTCAAATCCCCGGAACTGCAATTATATTCCTAAACCTGTGATTGTGCCTGTTTTTCATAAAAAACCCTGAATTCATTTCTGAATCCACAAGAACTAGAAATGGAGATTCCCGTGGCTTTTAATGTCGCACCCCTCAATGCCCCTCACAGAGATTTAGATTATCTACCTTTAGTAGATAGAGATTTTCAAATTAAAGACCTGGTTCTCAGTGAAAAACCCCTTCGAATTTTTTGCTACTGCAGAGATAATTACTTGAAAGCTTCTAACATTTTTGGATTATGGGAATCCAATCTTCCCATGTATCTTCTCCCTTCAGTCCATATTTTCCCTGAGATAATCCATTACTGCCATGCAAATTATGATCCCAATCAAAGAGAAGTTTTGTCCCCAAGTCAGACCGTCCTTTTTCCCATAACTTCTCAGTCTATAAATGAGATGTTGCAATTTCAACCTGGTCAAGCACTCACTCCCCTATCCATGGGAGAACTACTTGATAAATATGTCAATTTATCCCATGAAGAATTAAATCGCCTCTTCCAAACCTTCATGTTGCCAAAACATCAGCCCAAAGGCCCTCCCCCTTATGGTTACACATTTTTCACTGATGTGGACAGACTTATTCTGAATATGATATCCTTTATAATGGGCTTCAATACTAGTGAATATGTTGACCAATTTACCCTAGTATTGTTGTCTATTTTCACCCCTGGATAGCCCCCTACTGTCAAGTATGATTTTGCTTCCTACATTGCAGACAAAATCCATGATCAGTTCATGAGATTAGAGAATGAAAGAGTGTTCAAGTATTCTTCTGTTATTTATCATCTCATGCTTTATTACCAATTAGAAAGTTTCCCTTTCTATGTCAAAAAGCTTGATGCCAAAGGAAATCCTAGGTTTGTTATATTTTGGTCTGCCATTACTCATAATTCCCGTGATTCTCCTTATTCCTACAATGAGTTTATTGACCTTTTTGTACACCCTGCAAACACCTTGTTGATAGGAGGCTCCCCTCCTAGGGTCAATAGTGAAATAAAGAAGATTCTTCAACTCTCAAAGAAATACTGGATAGGTGACTGCTACCTATACCAAAATCACACAGAAATCAGAATATATGGGTGTGAGTTATGCCCATTCAAATTGCCAAAATATGTCCCAATGAGACTAATTTCATTAAAGTATTTTAGGCAGATGATCAATTCAGATATAGTCCATTTTTGTAATGCAAAGAAAAAGGCTCAAATAAGGATTAAAAGTCAGCTAGGTCCCTCTATCTGCAACTCTAAAGATGCTGGAAAGGGAACTGAAAGAATATTAGAAGATTATCTTAAATTACAAAAAAAATTCTACTGGGTACCTTATGACCCAAATAGCTTTATTTGTGATAGAAGAATGAAAAACAAACTATCACCATACATTCATCAAAGAATCCCAGAAATTGAACAATATGCTAATATGGATGAATGGATGGAAGGGACATTTTTAGAACAGGACAGTGAGCAGGTCAATGTTGAAAATGTAATGAAAGACCTTGAAAAAATACTTGCCCTAGACTCTTTTGGACAAGTACAGGTACCAGGTATTGGTTCTTCTTCTACTGGGACTTCTCAACTAAATTTACAGGAAATCAGTGCATTGGCTACAGTAGCATCTAAAGGAAAAGAGAAAGAGGTTGATATCCAAATTACAGAAAAATTTACAATGATAGAACAACCTCAGACTTCTAAATAACAAGGTCAAGTATAGATTTCTCTTACTCAGAATAATGTAGCAGAAATATCAATTTTACAAACTCCTCTTAATGTAGAATAGGGTAAAAAGAGAGATGCTGAAGCAGCCACTCCTGTCAGTGGATCTTCTAGACAACCTAATGTTAAAAAAAAAAATTGAATCCTCTTCCAGAAGTGGAATCTGTTCATGAAATCCCTGATAGTCAAATAGAAGAAGAATTGGGTAGTCAACAAATAGGTTCAATCAGTGGGACATCCACTACTTTACATTGAAAAGAGTTGCAAAGGCAGCAAAGTGCAGAAGTGTCAGCTTTCAAACCACCTGTGAAAGAGGCCTGGGACATTAAAAGAACATTCATAAATATAAAGCCTAGAAATGATCCACTCAGACTTCAAGTGTACAATCAATGTTTGAAGATGGCTCCTAAGAATCAACAAAGATTGATGTCAGCCTATGACATTCAACAAGGTAAAATGATAATGAGTCACTTCAAACCCAAAGTGCAGCAACCTAAAACCACTGGAGATTATATTAGAACTAATTTTGAAGTCTTAGAAAAGGATATCCATCCTTTGGATCAAATTGAGATGCATAAACAGACAGTTGAGATGATTTATGTTAATGTAACAGATAAATCAATGATGACCCAGAAATTGCAAGATTCTTTGGAGAATACTAATGCTCAGCTAAGTCTTGAAAAAGCATCTTCTCATGCTAAGGACAACAGGATAAAAAATTTGGAAGAAATCATTATTGGATTGGGTCATAATCCCAAGGATGTCAAAGGTATAGAAACTTTGATCAAGAAAAAGTATGATGATATTGCAGCCTTGAGAAAACAATTGAAGTTACCAGCCTGAAGACATCCACAGACTGCAGAACTTATAAAGAAAAATTCTGAAGAAGAATTGATGGACTTGCTCTTGAAACTGAATGAGCAACTTAATGAAACTGAAAAAGAGCTTGAAAAGGCATTGAAAGATAAGCAGTCAAATACTCCAGCCTCTACAACTGAAATGATTGTAGGTACTACAACAACAGGCTAGCCAACAGAATTGTCACAGGTACATACTTCCAATTTAAGTACATAAGAGTTAATAAAGTCAATGGAGGAATTGAAACTCCAACTGACAGAGCTATAGAAAACAAAGGTGCAACTCACCACTTTGGAACAAAAATATGATCTCTCAAAGATGAATGTTGTAGATAAAACAAGAGAGGTCAACAGATTATAAAATTTGATCAACAAGTTGGAAAAGGATCTCACATTGGAGAAACCTTTAAAGGAAATAAATGAAATTCTTTGGGACAACATCATCCAGTCAATAAGAGATGTCTAGCCCTCAATTTAAATAATGCATGAACAGAATGATTTAGTCAAATTGGCTCTCGAAGAAATCCTAAGAGCAAGAGAAGAATTGGGAAACATGCCTGAAGAAGCTGATAAACTTATCCGTTTTCTAAATACTCAGAACAAGCATCAACTTGAAGAACTTGGCATTCAAGACAGGACAGGAACCAGTTTGGAAATAAAAAGAGTTTTTACCAAAAGAACTCTAATGCAAAATCTAGAACGAAGATGTTCTGATATGGAAGAAGAAATCACTGCCTTCAGAAAAATATTTAATATTTTGTTGAATAAAGGATTTCCCAGTCCTTTAGTTTCAGAGGATAAATTGATGGACCTTGAAAGTTATGTTGAAAAATTGGACAAGCATGCTGACAATCAGGCCAGTACTTCAACTAGTTCATCAGCAGCAGCATTGCCTACAGGAAAAAGTCTTCATGATAGATTGGAAAATTTGTTTTATCTTGAGCATGAAGTAAAGAATTTGTTCCCAATTCAACCCACTTTCTTTAGGTATACAGAGACTGATGAAACTCTTAGAAAGCTACAAAGGACCAAAATACCAGAAGATAAATGGTGGGAAGAAATGTTAGAACTTTTGTAAAAACTATCCCTATATGAATTTTTGATTATGTACTATAGTAAGTCATGATAAAGAAGGATAAAAGAGTATCAGTACAGTTAAAGAGTATCAGTTAAACGAAGCAACCAACACAGAATTACTGAAGAGGACAGAAGCTAGCCAAATCATAGGGCCTACTTCCAACACATTCTCAAAAGAAGGAAACAGCACAACATCAGTTACCATTTTTCTTATCTATGAGACCATCTGTCTCTATTTTGTTGTAAAATACTTATGAGTCATCCTAGATTATATATCAAGTTGTCATGAGATATTTTTTATAACTTTTTGTATAAATACTCCCTCAATCGAAGTATTGAGGGTGGATTTTTTAAACTTTGCTATAACATTGACTATTTTGGAATAAAGTGTTGTTGGACAAATTTTGCATGGCTAGCTGGATGATGAATTGATGTAGAAGATTTTTTATAGGATTCTTGTGTCCGATAATGGATCAATAATTCATCTCTCTCTTATGTTTGAAGTTTTATAGTTTTTTATTATATCATCCGTGTTTCATTTCTGAATGATTAATGAAAAGGAATAAATCAGAAAGTGCTTAAGTGTAATATGATTTTAATCATTGTTATTCTAAATGTTTTCTTCTAAACTAGTTTAAACAGTGAATTCTTAATTGCTCCTGTTTTTCTAGTTCATACATTTTGGTTATTTGGTAAAGAATACTTAATTGCTCTTTATTAATAATCACTCAATTTTCCCTCTTATAAATTTGTTGAAAGATTCTTAATTGCCTTTCATCCATTTGAGTTCATCCCATTCATTTTAGATCTATAATTGTTCCCTGTTTGATTATCTTGCCCTGTAAAACCATCTTTTGTTAAGAAACTTAATCTAGTTAAGCCATCTTTTGACTCCATTAGCCCAATGGACTAAATTACTCAATCTTACCCTCAACTATTGAATTCCATCACCCAAATTTAAACAAAACCCTTGGACTTTATAACTAGCCTAATATTTTCTAAAACAAAGCTAAATTATACAGAGAGAGCCCTCTCTGGGTACAGATTGGCTAGATTATGTACCTAAAAGTTGGTTTGTGGTTACCTCGGACCGCTTTCCTCTTCCCAAAAAATTCAAGGAAAATATGAGTGATAACAACCCCTATGATGAATTCTTTCTCTGTTCACTTCTATTATAATAGAAATACAATAGAAATTAACATATCTTTATGGACCATGCCACAATACTTGAATATCCTTGCGGAATCCCATTTAGACTAAACTTTATGTTATAAAGTTAACATAAACTTTTATAACTTACCATTTCCACTAATTCAACAACTGCACACATGTCGAGGCTCATCATATATGGCCCACACTTTATTTCAACACTCCATATCATCCAACGGCTGACGCTTCATCGCGCTCCACTTTAACAATCCAACGGTTATCACATAAAATCAAACTCGACAACTTAACATTCCAAACTCACGCGAAATAAGTGGTTTTCCACTGCTATGTGTCAACTCCTAAATGATATCGCGTTCAATCAAGAAAAAACCACTTACCATCTAAAAGCTATGTGAAAACCATTGATTGGTTTTTCAAAACCACCTTCAATGTTCTGGCTTCGCCACATACTCATGGTTCCATACTCTTGGTTTCGTTATAACTCCACACAAATTCAATTCATTTTCTTTGAAATTCCGCTTTCTTTTCACTAATTAATAATTCTCTGCTTCTCTGTGTTGAATACTCTTCTGCATAACTCCCTCTTGAGCTTTCGGTGTAGTTTAATGCACTTATCTCTCTAGTTCCATGCCACAATATGGGGTTTCAAACAATATGTCAATGTGATATAAGCAATCAGACATTTCTTAATATCAATTGCAATTAAACCCTTGTTCCTCTTTTTTCCGGTCCTGATCTATGTTCACTACCCTGATCAGATGTGCTTCTGATACATATGGTCAATGTATCCAAAATACCCAATTGGAAGAAATCATTTTCTTTCCTGTGTCATCGATCCTTTCAGTGATCGATGACTGAGTTTAACAAAATGCAAACTCATCTTCTCAAAAACATAAGTAAACCTTTTATGTACTTCAGATCAGTCATAATATTGACATTAACCTTGTCTCGACAATTACATCAAACTTTTCAATGATATGCAGAACCACCATTCAAACCCTATACATATATGTACTGTTCCAAACTCTGATTCATAGCATGAAATTATGAATTCATTTCTCTACACACAATCACACACTTAGGATCGAATTTTCTCTGTATATAAACAACCAAACAATTACAAATATTTTCTCTCCGGCCTGATATTCTGATCAATGGCCTTTCTTTGTAATTTTCCCGTAGGCTTACAACAACAAACCCCCTGTCTGTCTAAAAACTAAATCTCTACCTCTACTGTCTTCTTTTTCCTTGAGGCTCTACAATTTATACAAAAGATTATGAACCAATTTAGGTTCATATCCTCCATTATCTCAACAAAATCCTCCAAATCCTCTAGGTCCTAAAATCTATCCTTTATCCCTAAAAATCCTTCCAAACTTGTAAAATCATGGAACCAATTCTACTTTAGGAATTACAATTAAATCTCATTTCCTATGGAATCTCAACTATCCTACTTCCCTCATGTTTTCTAATCATTCAGGAACATTTACAAATTTCTCTCGATATTTAATCAATTCCTATTCTAAATGTCACTAAAAAACATTAATAATTACATAAGCAACCAATATTATTTTGAAAACACAAGACCCCTATGTCTATCAAAATACAATGGATTTTCTGAGCCTAATGCTCCTGCATCAGATTCCCAAGGTTAAAAATAATCATGATCTCCTGATCATGTGCTTTTAATCTTTGTCTTTCTGGATCCCATACTTTGTTCTGTAATTTATCATCTATTTATGTTGTTGTTTGTTTCTTTTCTCCGGGTCTCCGCACTTTATGCTACTTTTCTCCACTGGATGTACTTTCACAATCTATTACTGTCTTCCTTTTGTTGCTTCTGATTCTTTTCTTTCTTTCCGATGTCTTCTTTTGAGACACTTTCATCATTATCCTTCTTATCAGTTCAATTTCTCTATACAATAAATCTTATGTCTGCTGATTACCTTCATCTCTTGATTGTTGAATTTTCATTCTTACTGCCACCCTATCATGCTTACACTCTTGTTTTCTGCAATTATTAACTTCTTCCATATTGTCACTTATGACAATTTATTTGTCTTCTCCCTTCTGCAATTCATTGGACTGATACATAGTATGCCCTTTACTGCTATCTTCATTTCTTTGCTTTAATCTGTTGTTATTGTCCTCTGACTATTGCATCTCCACATTCTACATTTCCCAATATTGAAATTGAGATTTCTCTTCCTGTATTGAATCCTGATTCTTCAGCATAATTTCCAGCAATTTAATTTCTTTATTCCATGGATTAAATATTTCCATAGAATTTTCTTCCTTCTCCTTTACTTGACTGTCCAATTGTGTCAAATTTTCTCCAGCATCTGCAACAAAACCTGCATTCACAAAATAATTATCAAAATAAAAACCATAAGGCCTCAGTGCCTTTCTTTCATGTGGCAACATTTCAGCATGCTACTCTAATTTTTCCTCCTTTATCAACACATCAGTATGTTGATTCAAACTTACCAAAGAATTCTCTGAATAAATATCTAGAATGTCAACAAGTCTTTCTTCCACATCATCTTCTTCCATGATATTCCTCTGTTCTTGTCCACTGTAGTGAACTCTGTCTTTTGCAATATCCCTGTCATACTCTGAGCTTTCCAGAAAATATTCTAGCAATGCATTTATTTTTGGCATTCCTTAAGTACTTCATCATCACTGACAATCCTTGCATTTATACACAAATTTTTAGTTTGTAAATCACAAAGTTCAACAGTCTCAATTGTCCCTTCACATATCACTACTTCAGTCTGAATATCTTCTCCTTCTTCTACAAGAAATTCTTCCTATGTTGTAATAGCTTCAAATGTAAATGCATCACTGCTTTCCTAATTCAAGAGACATTCTTCATCATTCTTTAATTCAGAGTATTTATCTTTTGAAAGATACTCTCCCATACTTTTGACAGCTTCACAATAATTCTCATCTTCTGCAAAACCTATAATAACATCAAATTCATTAGTTACAAAAAAACAAGGCTTTACATCCTCCAACTGATCTGAAATTTCCCAAAAACTCAGGAAATCATCAATAATTCCCTCTTCAGCAAGGTAAAATTCTTGTTGTCTTAAAATTTCACAATGATTTAGAAGATCTTTTATAGATATCCATTCTTCATCTTTACCCATAACTTCACTCTATTCTGCTTCACAAATGGAAATTTCCATTTTTAACTCAGCTTCTCTGAGTTCTTCACATTCCAATTGTACACTCATCACCTGTTCAAGATTTCTTAGCTTTTCTACTAACTTCATATTCATTTGTTGTTCTCTCTTCTGTTGTAGCCTTTGCCACTTCACTTGCTTCTTCATGAGCTGACCAAGTCTCTGGTTTTCTTCTATCATCATTTTCAATTTATTAAATTTTTCTCTTATCTCAGCTAACTCTTTGTCATATTCTTCATCAGTCATCTGCTTACTTATGCCATTTGCCTTGGCATATTCGTTCTCCTTTCTTCTATTATGGTCTCTCTCATAACCTCTTCTATCTCTTATATGACTATCAATAGTCATCTTCTTCTCCATTTATATCTTCATGAGTTCCTCACTAATTCACCGTGAGCTGTACTATAGCCTCTGCAATAAGAAGTCCTCCTTGTTACAACTTACCTCACCAATCCTTTCCTTCGGATTTGGTCTTTTAGAAAGCATTGGTTCTCTATCTTCTAGAACCTCTTGAGCATTCCTCTCTGCTCCTTCTAGGATTTAACTCATATGCACCTTTTAAGAACACAATTGTCCTTTTTATCCAACCTCTGTTGGAATTATTAAAGGTTCTTCCACATTCTTCTTCCACTTAGAATCCTTTGTTGGACTCCTCCATCACTGCTCTTAAAGCTGTGATATTCTTTTGTTGAGATTTCCTTCAACTGCCTGCAACCTAAATTCTGCAAACATAATCTTCAAACCAAAGTTAAAATAACACTTATCAACTCACCTTCAAGATCTCTGTGTGATCTTCATTTCACCTCTCATGTGTACTTTATCTCTATGTGCTGCAATCTATTAGATTGAAAGTCTGATCTCTTTTATTTTCTCCATCACACATTAATCCATTCTAATTCCAATTTAATTAAAATAAAATTGAAACTTCAAAAGAGTTATTTCCTCATCTGATACCAAAAATAATGTTGCCTAAGTAGCAAAAACCCACATTCTCCATGTAAAAATGCATGTCACATTCATTCCCAGAATTTTCCATCTCATACTCAGAAATTTATTCTGTTCATTAAGGTTTCATACCCTTTTAAACAATCCCAAGATAAACTTATAAGAAGATGTTTATTATTTAACCTTCCTGAGAAGATTTCCTCACTTTTAACCCAAGGTTATCAAACCCAACAATAATAGCTTCATATGCAGAAACTGTCCCTTTTTATGATATTGTGATTATAAACCATAATTAAAAAAACCATTCATTTAACTTCCGACTATACGAAACCAACTTTGGATAAATATATCAAAGTCCCAACATATATTAACCTTGGCCCACAATTAATTCAAATAAACATGTTTCTGCATGCCTTACCTTATCCAAAGTTTTATTTCCCCTATGCAAGGAAAATTTTAGGGCGAATTTTAGCCCAAAGGCGAATTTTAAGGGATTTTAAATTTTAATAGGGCGAATTTTTTATATAAAACCCATTTTATATAGTTTAATAAAGTTAGCCCAATAATTATTTTAAAAATAATTAATTATTAAATATTAGCCGACCAAAAAAAGGCGCATAAAACTGAAAAAATGAAATTCACCTCCCATTTTTTTTGGTTGGAGCAGATTTCCATGGCATTCGCCTGGAATTACAGGGTCGGAGGGAAGGGTTAGAATGATTCACCCCATTTTCACTGGTTCACGGGAATTTAGGAGAGGTGGCTGGGCTTTGTGTACATTCTCGCCGATTTTCTCGCTGGCTGAGCGAGGGACTTGATCGACCCTCTCTGGTCCGTTAGAGCCTTCATTTTTTACCTATGCGGGGTGGTTGGATTCAAGGGATAGGGGTGGTTGGATTCAAGGGTACACCTACCATCATGGATTCAGAGGCTTTTCAGCTAAAATATGAGATACCCAGGCAGCGACTATGGCCAGTGAGTAATTTCACTGTCGTGACCACCAACTTTAGATCAGTTCATCAGGAATTGATGGGCTAAGCCAATTTTTATTTTGGTTTCCTAAACCCATATGTTCTGTGTTTCTGCTCCCATTACAAAAAGGACTGGTTGTTTTTCTAAATAGTTGTCTTCACAGTATCCTTCTGATTTGCAGAGATGCCTGGAGTTGTTTCTGTATTTCCCAACAAGCTGAGAAAGCTCCATACAACCCATTCTTGGGAATTCTTGGGCATGCCATATGGCAATTCTTTGGGAACCCCAAATGACTCTACTAGACCTCAAGAGGACGTCATCATCGGTGTCATAGACACAGGTACCATTAATTCAAAAACCCTGGTTATTATGTCCTCAGTTTATTTTTCCTTTTGGTGGGCAAACACACTTTTGGGCAAGACACTAGAAGGCCAAAAAACTTCAGCATTGAACTTGCATCCCAAATATTTCCATTCTGACACAATCACCCTACACTTGCACCTGGAACTCTACGCTTTCCTTGGAAAAACCACCCGGATTTTTTCTCTATGAGATATAACAACAAATTGGGCACATTACTGGTCACTCTATTTTTAGGTGGACAAATAGCACGGAACATATTCCATGGAATTAGAATAAGCACATAGCCAGAAATATACATTCGAATTAACGTGTATATCGTTTGAATTTCTCGATATCCTAATTTCGGACTGAACTGACGATTATTTGGAGTGATACCCTCGTGCTTAGAAGTAGAAGTATTTAATCGCAGATTCCTCTTACGGAGTCTCACTATTTACATATTAATGAACAGGTATATGGCCTGAATCCCCAAGCTTCAGCGACCATCTGATGTCTCCAATCCCTTCACGTTGTAAGGGAGTATGCCAAAGTGGTGAACAATTTCCTAATTCAACATGCAACAGGTAAAATGTACTCCATTGAAGTTCAGATTGCTGCATGAATTCTAACAGCCTTGTGATATAGCAATATTTTTGTTAGATATTTGAAGAAATATCACTGACAATTCCATGACTTATTTCAGGAAATTTATTCGTGCTAGGTATTATTTGAATGGACTGGAGGCTGAGAAAGGGGAAACGTTGAAAACAGTGAGTTCGGGGGTTAACAGAGAATATAGATCTGCAAGAGATAGTGCAGGGCATGGAAGCCATACTGCTTCTATTGCAGCTGGAAGATATGTGAGGAATATGAATTATAGTGGTTTAGGAGCTGGAAGTGCTTGGGGGGGAGCTCCACTGGCTCGAATTGCAGTATACAAAACATGTTGGGAATCTGGATGTTATGATTCAGACACATTGGCATCATTTGATGATATCATCAAAGATGGAGTGGATATCTTATCTCTTTCATTAGGTCCTAATCTTCCTGAAAGTGACTACTTGAGTGATGCGATCTCAGTGGGCTCATTCCATGCAACATGAAATGGAATTACTGTTGTTTTCTCAGTCGAGAATGATGGGGGTTCTGCTTCTGCAACAAATCTGGCTCCCTGGCTTATTACAGTGACTGCTAGCTCTACAGACAAGGACTTTATTTCTCTCATCAAATTAAGCTGGAATAATTCTACCTACCATGTAAGCTCTAATTCTTCTCATGATCAACCGATACCCAGGAGAACCATGGTTATAACTTTAGGGAACAATATCTCCTTATAAATTGACAACGATTACCAATTGCATGTTAACCCAAAGGAAATAATGCCAACAATTCTCCTTCATGATTTAGTTTTCTGATTTGTACTCTCAGATAGCATCCTCATCATCTTGCACAAGTAAGTTAAATTCCAAGATATCTAAATTTCTTCTGGTAATAGTGTAGTATTGTTCTCCATTTCTTCAACTGGATTTCGTAGGAGACACATTGTCCTCTAGTGCTTGCATTCACTCTCAATTCTTCAGTTATGACAATTCCATATTTCTGGACTTCATCTTATTGTGGTTCCATGGGTGGAATTATTCCCCCATGTACGCGAGTCTAGTGAGCCTCCTGCCTGACAATTTCATTCCTGTAAATCTTTGTAAATGAAAAACTTCATATTTGTTTTCTAGAGTTGTCCACATTACACAATTTATTTCATATGGGAAGGTAAGTGAGTCCCTCCATAATAGAATATCGTATATTTACAAAAGAAATTACTTAAAAATTTGATAAAAAATTTAACCCACACGAGAAGAAGTGGCTAACAGTAATCTGTAATTGTCAAGGTGAGAGTTTGCGGCAAATTCAGATGAAAAATACTTCACTCCTTACCAATCGAGGTATTTCAGGATAGAATCAGGCATATTGAAGGCAGTGCTTATTTAGTACCAGATCATTCTGTCTACTATGATCGATGGATGAGCTATAACCCTCTGGCTTTTCGTGGTGGATTGTGCAGCTTCTGTCTAAATAGCTCTTTAGATCCTTCTAAAGTGGCAGGAAAGATAATGGTTTGCCTACATCCTGAAGACTCTTTTGAGTCAAGGATATTGAAAATCCAAATAGTCCAAGCAACTAGGGGATTGGGGATAATTCTCATCGATGAGATGGGCTAGAATCTTGCCATTCCTTTCATGATCCCTGGTGCGATTGTGGACAACAAAGTGGGTGCTAAACTTCTTGCCTATATCAACACTACCAGGTGCATCATCTAAGCAATATGACTGCAAGCACAATCGGTCAATCATTAAAAGCTATAAATACTTATGTTTTTCTATGATAGCCTATAATGACTTCACCCACATTTCATTTTTGAAGTGCCGTGAAATCAAAAGCTTGAAGAATTTTCCATAGTTTAAAAAGGGTAATAAGAAATAAATCTACCTTGGTAGGAGCAGTGCTTATCAGTAATGAGGAATTAGAAGAGCTGCATCTCTTCTAATTTTGCAAATAACAGTATCAGTCAAGATAAACCCTTTTAATGGAATAAGCAAGCTTACCTATTAAGTCTTATCCCTACATCATATAAGCCCATTGAAAACGTAGGCTGCTCTTTTCATGTCACTTTGATTAAAGGATCCAAACAGAGTTTCTTGTTTATTTTTTTCTTACACATTTGGTTTGCTTAGATTGATCAAATGAAGAGGTTTTTAATGTCTCAACAATCTGAAACTGTGTTAGGTTTCCTGGAGCCTATATCTTGCCTATAGAAACAGTCTTCGGACTCAGACCAACACCTCAAGTTTTAGCATTCTCCTCAAAAGGTCCAAACACACTAACACCAGACATCTTGAAGGTATGGGAAGTTGGATCTCTTGACCTCAATGCTTCAATTATCAGAAATTTCATTTGTAACCATCTGATGTTTTTCTGTTGCTTTTCTTCTTGGATAGCCTGACCTAACAGCTCCAGGGTTGAATGTACTAGTTGCATGGTTACCAGTAAAGAAAGGCATGCATTTCAACCTCGCTTCAGGTACTTCCATGGCTTGTCCGCATGTGTCAGGTATAGCTGCACACCCATCTTGGACTCCATCGGTTATTAAGTCTGCCCTCATGACCACAGGTAAAGTAGCCTGTACATTTTCTATCTGAAAGTAGAATCTTAAAGGTTATAAAATCTTTGAGACCTGAAATATGTGGTTTTGTGCTGCAGCTAATGTGCTGGATAAAAATAAGAAAATCATGACTGCTGCTCCACGAGGAAGGACTGCAAACCCATTTGGCTTTGGAGCGGGACTTTTAAACCCTGTGAAAGTAGAAAATCCGGGACTTCTGTATGATGGTAGCCCTAAATATTATATCAACTTTCTTTGTGGGATTGGCTATGATAATTCATCTCTTAGGCGAGTCACAGGAGATCATAGTGTATGCACAAAGTTCCGCACAATAGCTTCCAATCTCAATTATCCTTCCATATCAATTTCAAAATTCAATGGAAACAGCTCGGTCGTCCAAACAGTGACAAATGTAGGAAACACAAATTGTACCTATATAGTGAGGGTTTCTCCACCAAGAGGAATAAGTGTCCAGGTTGTTCCAAGTGTTCTGAAATTTAACTTCTATGGCCAAAAGATTTCTTTCACAGTGCAGTTCAAAAGGGTCATCCAAACTCGGGGATACATATTTGGATCACTGTCTTGGGTAAATGGAAGACAAAGAGTAAGAATCCCTTTGGTGGTGGGCTGTTTCACCTCTTAGTACTTGTATGGGATTCACTTTAACGTGAGTTGAATCTATCCTAGAGTAACATGGAATACCGAGGGAATTGATTAGTTATTTCTAAGGAAGGAAAGATGCACAGTTCTAGTTATTTTTTTGTGACAATAAGTGTTTGAAGAATATAACTTCTCATGGATCTCCGAAGAACAATTTGGAATTGCAAGATAGAAAGCTATGGACAGTCTTCTGTAGAGACAATGAAAATGAGGATGTCTGTATAGTTTGGAGAATCTCATTTGAAATATGCTTGTCAAAATATTTGATGAAGCAGGAAAGAATGACTTTGAACTTTATGGAGAATGCTTTTTCATGGAAACCATCCTTGAAAAAATTGCAAACAGACAACATATCTTATATGATAAATGGTGAGATAAGCAGCGAAGTATTGGCTTGGTTTAGTTGGACAGCAATTGAGAAAATTGAAAGGAGATTAGACGTGCTTTCTTTCAAAGCACTGCACAACTTCTCCAAGGCCAAACTATTAATCCAGATTCTTTACTATTGTATTGTTTTTCAATTTGGTGTTGCCAATTTTCAATACAGAAGCATATGGTTCTTACGTTTGTAAGCCCAATTTCTCCTAAGGCAAGAATATACTTCAACTTTTGTATTACTTTTGGTCAATATTCATGTTAAGCTCTTACCAATTTTTTTTAAATTAGTGGAATTGGTAATTGATGGTTAATTCTAACTACTTTTACTATAACTCCTAAGTGATCTGCCCTGCATATAACACACAGCCATAACTTCGTAATGAAGGATTTGAACATAAAACCTTGTATTCACATTTAATTTTTTTATGAACTTGCCAAGTGAAGTCACAGGGACCCGGGAGTTGTCTGCAAATAACATATTTTTGCATATTATTTGTGAAGGATCATTCCTTTTCTTGGGTTTTACAGCATTATTTAATACTATTTAAGATGTTATCAGATGGAGAGAACTTTACTAATTGGTATTGACGATTGGAGCACTTTTTTGAGAAAAAATAATTCAGTTCAATTTTTTTCCCAATCAAGCGTCCACTCTCTATTTTGTATGTTAGGGAAATATTATTTTCTTTTTCCCTTATGTAATCAAGCATCCACTCTTTAGCTTGTATTTCAAGGTAAGATATTTTTTAATACTGATATAATATGTCACAATATCACTTTTTGAATCTAGATGGAAAATAACAATTATTCTTTCTAATTAATAAATTAGAATGACAATTCAGTTTAATTTTTATAATGGGTTGTCAATTACGTAACAGAATAGTTTGGATGGCAGTTTTTGTTGAAATCTGGTAATTTTTTTTTTTAAATCAGGTAGTTGGAATGTTTTACGGTGAAAATGGATTTAGCACCATCAAAAACCCCTAGAACACTCAAAATACTGAAATTTAACCACTATAACTCAGATTTTCAAAAATATTTGCCACAATTTTTCATAATCTTACCGATCTTATTCTATTTTACAATATCAAAAACCTCCTATAATTAAGAAATTTAAAAATTGTTTTAGAAAAATCAGCTAAATTTCTGTGTTTCTTAGATGGTCTGTGCGCCATTGATTTTTGCCTCTTTACCACCAAATAAGAGAGGGAGCATTTATCAAGTTGTTTGTCGCATGCAACCAAACAAGAGGGGCAGAGGATGCATGGCAGAGCTGACAATTGAACAGAATGCCCCAACCTCCTCCAGTTGGCGGGGAAGGCAGGCCGGAGTGGAGACCTCAAAATGCAAGGGAATCTTTGGGACCAATGCCAATCAAGCTAGTAGGAACTCGGTCTGCAATAATACCAGTAGAGGAATGTGCTGCAATTCATTTAAGAATTTTATTATTTTTAGAAGTCTTCCAAGGCAGAACTATAGGACATACTGAGGAAGTGCCAACCTGACAGATGGAGTTAGGTAGACTGCCAGGTCAGATCCTGACTAACAAGCGCCTTGATAGCTGTCAAATTCACAGTCACAAGATGTAAGATATAGATGTCAATATTCAAGTAAGGTGTGCATAAATGTTGGAATAATTCCTTCTTCCTTGAAATTTATTCTTGGATGTCCTTATCCCTAGCGGCTTCCATTTATAGTTGTTACACTTATGGTGGAGAAAATGGTAACCAGTGGATGGATTTTAAAGTCTACTCTGAAACTTTTCCAATGTTTCTTGGATGGGAACAGGTGGGTTTTTTATTTCGCATGTAATGGAAATCTATAAATTTTGTTTGGTGAAAATGGTAACTAGTGCATAAATGTTGGAATCTATTTTGAAACATATTGAAGGTTTTTTTGGATGGGAGCAGTTTCTTTTTTTATTTGGGATGGAGATATATAAATTGTGTTTGGTGGCAGCATAGTTGTTGGGAACAGGAAGGTTGGCAATTGATTGTGAGTAAAAGTCGGGCAGAAAATTTACAAAAGTTATACTAGACCTGGATTGAGCTATTCAGTGTAATTGCTTCTCTAATTAAGATTTTATCTCTGGTTGAAAGCGTTTATCTCCATAGAATGACAATGGATTTATGAAAGAGCATGGATTTATGAAAGGGTATATATTTGTATATCAGTAAGACTAAAAAGTCAGTTTCTAATTGTAGTGATAAATTGTGTTTGGTGGCAGCATAGTTTTTGGGAGCAGGTTAATAGTTGTTTGTGACTAAAATATGTGCTCTAAAGTCCGTAAAATCATAATAGACCTGGATTGACCTGCTTCAGTGGAACTTCTTTTCTAATTAAGAGTTTATCTCTAGTTTAAAACTCTTATCAATAGAGAGTGATGATGTGTTTCTATGTAGGTGGTTGAAAACGCTCATCGATAGAGAGTTATGATGTGTTTCCATGTAGGGGGTATGTGTTGATGAGAGGCATATCTATGTATATCAGTAAGACTGAATAATCCATTTCTAATGGTAGTGACGAATCTAGTATGTATCTGCCAATATGATTTGGAAAGCATTTGAAATTGTAAGCATGGACCACTATGAAGATATTTTGGAGCTTTTAATGAAACTTTATCAAGCATTATGTGAATATTCAGTTGCATATGTACAGTGTACTGTAAATGGACGAGTCTTGCAGACTAAGCTGCTTAACTTTATTAATGTTTTCATATCGCATCTTTCAACATTGAACATGCATATCCCTTCTTACACATTCTAGTTGTTGGAATGTTGAAGTATTTTATGCAGCTTTGATTTTAATATCTGATATTGAATGATTATTCTATGGATGATATGTTATTTTTGCAGTTCAGGAGAGTTGTTTTATTCATTTATGGATTTCGGTGCTTATTTATTTAGCATTCTTGCGTTATGTGCTTTTGTGTTATTTTCTGGCTTTGTGTTCAGTGCTTTTGCTTCTCTACCTCTGCTCATTCACATTTCCACCTTATAATCCACTTCTCTTTGAAGCTGTTCTAGTTTAGAACACTTTTTCCTTGGAATTCTAGTTCACTCCATTTGTTTGTTTTCTCTTGCAGGATGTATTTACTTTCTCCTTGCTTGTTTTATATGGCTCTACTATTACTATACATATGTATATTATTCAATTTGAAATCAAAATTTCTCTACTTGTTACTGCTACTTTTCTAACTAACAAAACATTCATTTGTTTTTTTGCAGATATTGAGACAAGTTGTTTTGCACATTTATGGATTTCGGTGTTTTTGTGCTTAGCGCTCTTGCATTCTGTGCATGTGTTATTGTCTGGCTTTGTGTTTAGTGATTTTTCTTTTAGTAGACTCTGCCCTTCAATAAATGATTCTCTGCCTCCGCTCATTCACATTTCCATCTTATAGTGGCTTCTCTTGGAAGTTGTTCTAGTTCACTCCACTTGTTTGGTTTCTTTTGCAAAATGTATTTGTTCTCTTTCATTGCCTGTTTTATATCGCTCTACTATTATTATAGATATAAATATTGTTCAATTTAAAACAAGATTTCAAAATAGTGGCAAACTTATCAAATACATATATAACCAAAATGATCCTTTGAATATAAGAGACAAAAGGTCTAAAGGCTACTTGCTAGCACTACTTCTCTATCTAGTAGTCAAAGGTCCATTTTAAATTCTTGCAATCAGAACCCACCTGCAGGTTAATTACCTGCAATCAGAACCCACCTACAAGTTAATTACTTGAGAAACAATTGCAACAATCGCCCTCACGAAATGTGACATCATCTTTCCCAAGGCATACACATTAGTCCACTTTGCAGCAATTCATAAAAGGTTGGTGAAGACCTTGAATAGTCTGCATACCCCATCAAGGAAGAAGCTATCTTCAATGCACTTGAATTATCTTTCTTGTCTTAATGGTAAGAAAATATGGCTAAACACGTTCCTAGAGTCGTTACTGGAAAGTCAATAACCATATCATTTAATTTCTTCTGGGTGCACAGTAAAGGCATCTTTTTTGTCATCGGTAGGTGTCACTACTAATTGGACTATTGCCCATTGAATTTGTTTTCGTTGCATGCGTGTATTATGGTGATTGCTATATAAGTAAAAGATAATCAATAAATACACTTCACCCCTATCCTGTGCCCTGTGTATCTATTATTTTCAGGTTTTTCCATTGTTGAAATGTTTGCCAGTGCCTTTCACTATAGAGGCTTTTGCAAGAACAACCGACCTTATCCAAAACTCAAAGTGAATAGAGATCTAACTTGGGTTCCTTTTGTAGCTTCCTCCTCTCTGTTTTAACTCTTAATACATTTCATTTTACATTCTTTATTTGAAGTCTCAATTTTTTTTGGCCAATTTCTTCGAATTGTTTTTAGAATTGTTTGAATCACATCATATTGCCCAAGGAACTTCTGGTCGTATTAAAAGGTTCTAAAATATGGCTGCTGCTCAATGTTCGATGTACTAGAAGGTTCTAATCTGCTTTTTTTACTCAAATAAATACTAGGCTAGGTTATTGAATTTTTGGTTTTGGGTTTCTTCTTGCGAGGTAGCTTGCCTTTTAGCAACAACATTCAAGGTAGGAACAACATTCAACGTTACCTTGTTAAATTTCCATGAAAATTTTACAACTACTTAGATGAATCTCTGATAATTGAAACTAGTTAACTTTCAGCAAGATACAATGCCTTTTAGCAACTTATAAGTAGTGGAATAAAAGACAGAGATAAAAACACATCACATAATTGACACGCTTTTCTCTGGAAACCCAACAGGGAAAACCTGCTTGCTTGATGTGGCTATTTTATCGATTGTACTTGGAGAAATTAAATCTATTACAAAGCAATATGTCTCTTTTGAGAAAGCATTATGCTTCTCACACAAATCTCAGCTAATCATTAGAGAACCTTTGAGGTCTAAAATGGGCCTCCTAAGAAAAATTTACAACCAAAATAAACTTTATAATAACCAATAGGATTCAAGATGATGATGTCAACCATGGGGGCTAAAAAAATAAAAAGATTAAAAAGTAATAAAATAATAAAACTACATTTTCAACTTATCTCCCAAGTTTTTACTCAAATTTAGAGTGAGAGCATTCTTTGGATGAAAAATTTAATTCCTCATCCAACGAGTACTCATGTTCCATACTTTCGATGGACCCTGCTACACAAAAAATGAGAAATACATGAAAAAATGTGATTGAAACTCTAGCACTAGCCTTCTTGATTGATCTGTGCTCTAGCCTAATTGATCAACTTAGTGCTGGTCTTTATACTGATCTCTACTTTGATACCATGTTAAATTTCCATGAAAACTTTGCAAATACTTAGATGAATAACTGATTGTTGAAAATGTAGCGAGCAAGGTCTTCAATTGCACGCATTAACGAGGGTGAAAATTTTTTCAGTCATAATTGACTTCATCACATCCACGAACAACTTGCCAGTAATTGATATCTGGCCAGATTTGTCATGCCTATAGAACAAGATGGTTCTTTGGGTTATATTTTATTTGGACTTAGAAGTTATAACTACCAGATTTGAAAAGATGCATATACAGAAAATGTATCTCTCCTTGTACAAATTTAAAACAAGACATCATTTTTACAACACTACTAGGAGAGCATTGGCAAGTTCTAGAGTGGACCTCCTCTCCAATCAATGGAGCTATCAGGTAAATACAGGGTGCCACTGCTACTACTTGTGGGATTCTGCTACAAACAAATTCATGGCATGGCATGGGCATGACATGGGGAATTCCGAATGGAGTTTTTCTAACGGTTCTCTTCATGTTGATGGTTATAATTTTAATAGATTCAGCAGGGTGGATGCAACTGGCACATATTCCTTTCAATATCTAGATTTTGAAGGCATGAGAAGGAATAATTTTTTGAAGAAGTGAGAAGCAGTTCACCTTATTATAGTTACCATGCTAGGTCTTCCTTTAAGATATTACCAGCATCAAATCATTTCCATAAATATGGTTGTGTAAGAGTCGTGATGGTGTTGTAATGTAAATTATGTTTCCATAGTTGAACATCTGAAGTATTTTGCGATATTGTTATTGTACCATGGCACCTGGATCAGATCCAATGTTTATCAACACTTTTTTAATAGCATGTTTTCTTTTCTTCCCATTGTTGTTCATTTCTCCTCAAACTCCTCTCCAACCTCAATATCGGTGCTAGTAGTAGCATGAGCAACAACACTACGCTTAGCAGAACTAGAAGAACTTGTTTTCCAAACTGCATGAGAACTACTTCCCTCACTAGTCACCATGTGCCATGCTTGGTCTTGGCGGTTCTCTTCCTTCTACTCTTGGTTCAATTACCATATCTTCATTGGAACCAACACCCCGAATTCCACTAGACAATGATTCACCATTTTGTATTAGTGATTCGCCATTTGTATTGGTGATTCACCATGATTTTACAAGATAATATAATCTCATGAGAAATTTTCCAAAAAATTATATATACATATTATATTATTAATAAAATCGCCTTCCATTTTTCCTATGTATCATGGGGATTCGCCCATTTATTATATATATAACTTTAGGGGGGTTCTTAAAATTTTCCCTGCCCCTATGATGAATTCTTTCTCCGTTCACTTCTATTATAATAAGAATACAATAGAAATTAACATATCTTTATGGACCATGCCACAATACTTGAATATCCTTGTGGAATCCCATTTAGACTAAAATTTATGTTATAAATTTAACATAAACTTTTATAACTTACCATTTTCGCTAATTCAACAACCGCACACATGTCGAGGCTCATCATATATGGCCCACAATTTATTTCAACACTCCATATCATCCAACATCTAACGCTTCATCGTGCTCTAGTTTAAAAATCCAAAGGTTATCGCATAAAATAAAACCTGACAACTTGACATTCCAAACTCATGTGAAATAAGTTGTTTTCCACTACTACGTGTCAACTCCTAAATGTTATCGCGTTCGATCAAGAAAAAACAACTTACCATCTAAAATCTATGTGAAAACCGCAAATTGGTTTTTCAAAACCGCCTTCACTGTTCCATCTTCGTGATGTACTCATGGTTCCATACTCCTGGTTTCGTTATAACTCCACACAATTGCAATTCATTTGCTTTGAAATTCAACTTTCACTTCACTAATTAATAATTATCTCCTTCTTTGTGTTGAATACTCTTCCGCATAACTTCCTCCTGAGCTTTCTATGTAGTTTAATGCACCTATCTCTCTAGTTCTATGCCAGAATACAGGGTTTCAAAAAATATGTCAATGTGATATAAACAGTCAGATATTTCTTAATATCAATTGCAATTAAACCCTTGTTCCTCTTTGTTCCGGTCCTGATCTACGTTCACTGCCCGAATAGATGTGCTTCTGATACATATGCTCAATGTATCCAAAATACCCAATTGGAAGAAATCATTTTCTTTCCCATGTCATCAATCCTTTCAGTGATCGATGACTGAATTTAACAAAATGCAAACTCATCTTCTCAAAAACATAAGTAAACATTTTATGTACTTCAGCTCAGTCATAATATTGACATTAACCCTATCTCGAAAATTACATCAAACTTTTCAATGATATGCAGAACCACCATTCAAACCCTATACATACATGTACTGTGCCAAACTCTGATTCATAACGTGAAATTATGAATTCATTTCTCTACACACAATCACACACTTAGGATTGAATTTTCTCTGTATATAAACAACCAAACAATTACAAATATTTTCTCTTTGGCCTGATATTCTGATCAGTGGCCTTTCTGTCTAATTTTCCCATAGGCTTACAACAACAAACCCCTGTCTATCTAAAACCTAAATCTCTACCTCTATTGTCTTCTTTTGCCTTAGGCTTTACAATTTATACAAAATATTATGAACCAATTTAGGTTCAGATCCTCCATTATCTCAACAAAATCCTCCAAATCCTCTAAGTCCTAAAATCCATCCTTTATCCCTAAAAATCCTTTCAAACTCATAAAATCATGGAACCATCTACTTTAGGAATTAAAATTAGATATCATTTCCTATGGAATCTCAACTATTCTACTTCCCTCATGTTCTCCAATCATTCAGGAATATTTACAATTTTCTCTCAATATTTAATCAATTCCTATTCTAAATGTCACTCAAAAACATTAATAATTACATAAGAAACAAATATTCTTTTGAAAACACAAGACCCCTATGTCTATTAAAATACAAAGGATTTTCTGAGCCTAATGATCCTGCATCAGATTCCCAAGGTTAAAAATAACCATGATCTCCTGATCATGTGCTTTTAATATTTGTATTCCTAGATCACATACTTTGTTCTGTAATTTATCATCTATTTCTGTTGTTGTTTGTTTATTTTCTCCAGTTCTCCACACTTTATGTTGCTTTGCTCCACTGTCTGTACTTTCATAGTCTGTTACTATCTTCCTTTTGCTGCTTCTACTTCTTTTCTTTCTTGTTGATGTCTTCTTCTAAGACACTTTCATCATTATCCTTCTTATCAGTTCAACTTCTCTGTCCAATAAATATTTTGTCCGATGATTACCTTCATCTTTTGATTGCTGAATTTTCATTCTTACTTCCACCCTGTCATCCTTACCCTCTTGTTTTCTGCAATTACTAACTTTTTCCAGATTGTCACTTATGACAATTTCTTTGTCTTCTCCCTTCAGCAATTCATTGTACTGATACATAGTCTATCCTTTACTGCTATATTCATTTCTTTTCTTTAATTTGTTGATGTTGTCCTCTGACTTTTGCATCTCCACATTCTGCATTTCCCAATGTTGAAATTGAGATTTCTCTTCCTGTGTTGAATCCTGATTCTTTAGCATAATTTTCAGCAATTTAATTTCTTTATTCCATGGATTAAATATTTCCACAGAATTTTGTTCCTTATCCTTTACTTGACTGTCCAATTGTGTCAATTTTTCTCCAGCATCTGCAACAAAACATGCATTCACAAAATAATTATCAAAATAAAAACCATAAGGCCTCAATGCCTTTCTTTCCTCTGGCAACATTTCAGTATGCTGCTCTGAATTTTCCTCCTTTATCAGCACATCAGTATGTTGATTCAAAATTCTCAAAGAATTATCTGAAGAACTCTCTAGATTGTCAACAAGTCTTTCTTCCACATCATCTGCTTCCATGATATTCCTTTGTTCTTGTCCACTGTAGTGAACTCTGTCTTCTGCAATCTCCCTGTCATACTCTGAGTTTTCCAGCAGATATTCCAGAAATGCAATTTCTTTTTGGCATTCCTTAAGTACTTCATCATTACTGACAATCCCTGTATTTATACAGAAATTTTTATTTTGTAAATCACAAAGTTCAACATTCTCAACTATCCCTTCACATATCAGTGCTTCAGTTTGAATCTCTTCTCCTTCTTCTACAAGAAATTCTTCCTGTGTTGTAACAACTTCAAATGTAAATGCATCACTGCTTTCCTCATTTAGGAGACATTCTTCATCATTCTTTAATTCAGAGTATTTATCTTCTGAAGGATACTCTCCCATAATTTTAACATCTTCACAAGATTTCTCATCTTCTGCAAAACCTGTAATCACATCAAAATCATTAGTTATGAAAACACAAGGCTTTACATCCTCCAACTGATTGGAACTTGCCCGACAACTCAGGAAATCATCAATAATTCCCTCTTCAACAAGGTAAACTTCTTGTTGTCTTAAATCTTCACAATGTTTCATAAGATCTTTCATAGATCTCCATTCTTCATCTTTACCCATCACTTCACTCTGTTCTACTTCACAAATGGAAACTTCCATTTTTAACTCAGCTTCTCTGAGTTCTTCACATCCCAATTGTACACTCATCACCTGTTCAAGATTTCTTAGCTTTTCTACTAACTGCATATTCATTTGTTGTTCTCTCTTCTGTTGTAGCCTTTGCCACTTCAATTTCTTCTTCATGAGCCAACCAAGTCTTTGGTTTTCTTCTATCATCATTTTCAATTTATTAAATTTTTCTCTTATCTTAGCTAACTCTTTGTCATATTCTTCATTATTCAACTGCTTCCTTATGCCATTTTCCTTGGCATATTCTTTCTCCTTTCTTATGTTGTGGTCTCTCTCAGAACCTCTGCTATCTCTTCTATGACTATCAGTAGTCATTTTATTCTCCATTTCTATCTTCATGAGTTCCTCACTCATTCACCATGAGCTGTACTAAAGCCTCTGTAATAACAAGTCCTCCTTGTTACAACTTACCTCACCAATCCTTTCCTCTAGATTTGGTCTTTTGGCAAGCATTGGTTCTCTATCTTCTGGAACCTCTTGAGCATTCCTCTCTACTCCTTCTAGGCTTTAACTCATATGCACCTTTTAAGAAAACAATTGTCCTTTTTATCCAAACTCTGTTGGAATTATTCAAGGTTCTGCCACATTCTTCTTCCACTTAGAATCCTTTACTAGACTCCTTCATCACTATTCTTAAAGTTGTGACCTTCTTTTGCTGAGATTTCCTTCAAATACCTGTGACCTGAATTCTGCAAACATAATCTTCAAACCAGAGTTAAAATAACACTTATCAACTCATGTTCAAGATCTCTGTGTGATCTTCATTTCACCTCTCATCTGCACTATATCTCTATGTGCTGCAATCTATCAGATTCAAAGTCTGATCTCTTTTATTTTCTCCATCACACATGAATTCATTCTAACTCAAATTCAATTAAAATAAACTTGAACCTTCGAAATAGTTATTTCCTGCTCTTATACCAAAAATGATGTTGCCTAAGCAGCAAAAACCCACATTCTTAATGTAGAAATGCATGTCACATTCATTCCCAAAAATTTCCATCTCATACTCAGAAATTTATTCTGTTCATTAAGGTTTCATACCCTTTTAAACAATCCCAAGTTAATCTTATAAGTAGAAGTTTCTTATTTAGTCTTCATGAGAAGATTTCCTCACTTTTAACACAACGTTATAAAACCCAACAATAATAGCTTCATATGCGGAAACTGTCCCTTTTTATGATATTTTGATTATAAACCATAATTAAAAATACCCATTCATTTAACTTCCGACTATACGAAACCAACTTTGGATAAATATATCAAAGTCCCAACATATATTAACCTTGGCCCACAATTAATTCAAACACACATGTTTCTGCATGTCTTACCTTATCCAAAGTCTTATTGCCCCTATGATGAATTCTTTCCCTGTTCACTTCTATTATAATAGAAATACAATAGAAATTAACATATATTTATGGACCATGCCACAATAGTTGAATATCCTTGTGGAATCCCATTTAGACTAAAATTTATGTTATAAAGTTAACATAAACTTTTATAACTTACCATTTTCGCTAATTCAATAGATACACACATGTCGAGGCTCATCATATATGGCCCACACTTTATTTCAACACTCCATATCATCCAACAGCTGAGGCTTCTTCACGCTCCAATTTAAAAATCAAACGGTTATCACATAGAATTAAACCCGGCAACTTAAAATTCCAAACTCATGCAAAATAAGTGGTTTTCCACTGCTACGTGTCAACTCCTAAATGCTATCGCGTTCGGTCAAGAAAAAACCACTTACCATCTAAAAGCTACGTGAAAACCACTGACTAGTTTTTCAAAACTGCCTTCATTGTTCCATCTTTTCCACGTACTCTTGGTTTCGTTATAACTCCACACAAATGAAATTCATTTGCTTTTCAATTCCACTTTCTCTTCACTGATTAATAATTCTCTTCTTCTCTGCGCTGAATACTCTTCCGCATAACTCCCTCCGGAGCTTTCTGTGTAGTTTAATTCACCTATCTCTCCAGTTCCATGCCAGAATATGGGGTTTCAAACAATATGTCAATGTGATATAAACAATCAGACATTTCTTAATATCAATTGCAATTAGACCCTTGTTCCTCTTTGTTCTGGTCCTGATCTACGTTCACTGCCTGATCAGATGTGCTTCTGATACATATGGTCAATGTATCCAAAATACCCAATTGGAAGAAATCATTTTCTTTCCTATGTCATCGATCCTTTCAGTGATCGACGACTGAATTTAACAAAATGCAAACTCATCTTCTCAAAAACATAAGTAAACCTTTTATGTACTTCAGCTCAGTCATAATATTGACATTAACCCTGTCTCGACAATTACATAAAACTTTTCAATGATATGCTGAACCACCATTCAAACCCTATACATACATGTAATGTGCCAAACTCTGATTCGTAACATGAAATTATGAATTCATTTCTCTACACACAATCACACACTTAGGATTGAATTTTCTCTATAGATAAACAACCAAACAATTAAAAATATTTTATGTCTCGCCTGATATTTTGATCAATGGCCTTCCTGTTTAATTTTCCCATAGGCTTACAACTACAAACCCCTGTCTGTCTAAAACCTAAATCTCTACCTCTACTGCCTTCTTTTTCCTTCAGACTTTACAATTCAGATCCTCCATTATCTCAACAAAATCCTCCAAATGCTCTAAGTCCTAAAATCTATCCTTTATCCCTAAAAATCCTTTCAAACTCGTAAAATCATGGAACCAATTCTACTTTAGGAATTACAATTAAATCTCATTTCCTATGGAACCTCAACTATCCCACTTCCCTCATGTTCTCCAATCATTCGGGAAAATTTACAATTTTCTCTCAATATTTATTCAATTCCTATTCTAAATGTCACTCAAAAACATTAATAATTACATAAGAAACCAAAATTTTTATTTGAAAACACAAGACCCCTATGTCTATTAAAATACAAAGGATTCTCTGAACCTAATTCTCCTCCATCACTTTATTAAAAGGAATTCCTATATATATTCGCATACATTAACTCACATTTCAAAGGGTACACAGACTATATTTTGAAATATATATATATATATATATATCTTTTTTCTTTTTCTTTTTCTATTTTTTTTCTTTTTATTTATCCTATGGAAAAAAATCTTTATTTCGAAGATGAAATAATAGACCTGCCCCTATATTGGGGGTTTTAGAATGCTCCTCAAGCTATATGATCTCTCTTCTTCTTTTTTTTAAAGTGAATTTTTCAGAAATTTACAAGAGAGGAAAAAAAGCACACATTTTTTTGTTTTCAGGCATTAGTTTCTTATATCCAAAACTTTATACCAACGAAATTAAAAAACCTTTCGTGGCACAAAAAAAAATGTAATCAAAATGTTTTTCTGTCACATGATCATTATAACATCATAAGCAATAGGTGTGGATCCTGTTCAATGAGGGAAATTAAACCACACAATTCTCCTTTATATTGGAGGAGATATCCATGATCTTCAGGGTGCCCGGAGGAAGAGTGAGAGCTGATTTTGATAGAGTGTCAACTTCCATATTTAGTTCGCAGTATACATGCCTGAAAGTGAGTTTTTGAAAATCTTTCATAAGGCTCCTGATGCTTCAGAGAACAGCCTGAAGATGAGGAGAATTTATCTGTTACCGATTTTGAGCCCAATCGATCACCAATTTAGAATCTCCAAAACATTGTAATGTATGAATATTTTTACATTTTTTCACATGAAGAACCATCCAGAGAGCTATAAGTTCTTCTTTGTTTTTTGAACCATGGGCCAGAGCATAAAAAATGTGAAATTTTACACCTAGAGAGAGATATAGTATTTCCCCTACGCCTACCAATGGTGGAGAGCCCTGTCTTGCCCCATTGAAGAAAACCCATGGGGAGATTTTTGAGATATTAGGAGGAACCATAAAATGAATTTTTTTTGGTTTTGGTGGGAATTTATGCTTGGAAACCCACTGTGAAATCATTGCTGCAGTCAGCTGTTCAGGAATGATCTTGTCATGAAAAATCACCATATTTCGAGCCCACCAAATACCATATCAGAATACAGAAGGGAAGGCAGAAAAAGTGCTTACCCCGAGATCCTTCCACCACTGAAGTAATTTTTGTTCATAGGAAATTGAAATAGGCTGGCAAGGAGCATCAAGTAAGGATGAGGCTCGCTTCTAGATGGATTCTGCATATGAACAGAGAAAAAATAAATGAGCAATAGATTCAACATCTTTTACACATAGAGATAAATGATTTGTGCCCCCCCATCCGCGGGGTTGGAGATTATCACATGTTAAGAGACAATTTTTTATGGATAACTAGAGAACTAATTTTATTCTTAAAGGGCCAGGAGATTTCCACAAAAGGGCCAGCCAGACAGGAGCATCCCCTATGAACGAGGATTTCATCGCAGTTTTGTAACCCAGTTTTGCCATGTAAGAGCCATTAGAGACGTTCTTAGTCCAGACCAATGTGTCTTCTGCCTCGAGATCTAAATGTATGAAATTTCTAACTAATAGAGAAATCTATGAATTCCATTTTCATTCCTGGGAGCTCTGAAGTCCCAAAGAAGGAGCATCCTTCTAGCCCGAGCTACCCCACACCTGTGGAAATGATACAAAAACATCTGCGATTGTGTGAATGCGTGAATAATGTAAGGCTAAAAGTAAGCCTGGTGATAGATGATAATCATCACCCGACCCTACCCAAGGGTCCAGACCAAGACGCACATGTTTCCCATTCCCTAGACTCCATGCCATCCATTGACTGATAAGGGGGAAGGCCAAAACCATTTCCTTCCATCCAGTTGAGGAGTTCTTGTAGGATTTAATTGGATATTTTAACCAAGAATCATGTCATTGTCCTCACAAGTACTTAGCACTCATGGTTCTGCCCCAGAGATATTGTAGATACTCAATCATCCTCCACAAATATTTTGCAGCAATAGAGAGGAAAAATTTCAGAAGATTTTTAATCCCCCAAGCTCCCAATTCTTTTTGAAGAGCAAGAGTCAACCATTTCACCAGCAGAATCCCTTCAGTTTTTTTATTTGCAGTCCATAGAAAGGACAAACATAATTTCTGAATCTTGTGGAGTATTCCTTTTGGGATTGATGCAATGGTGGCCCAATACATAGGTATACTCTGAAGAATGGATTTGAGTAGAACTAGACGACCTCCCCTAGAAATAAAATGATTAGTCTAGTGCATAATATGTTTTTCAACCTTCTGGACAAGCCATAACCAATATTTGAAATTATATGAGTTTAGTTTTAACGTAAAACCCAGATATTTGAACCCAAATTTCTAATCTCCATCTGGGAAGGGGAGGGATAACTTGATTTGGGATAAAATGTGATCTTGTATGTTATTGTGAACCATACAAGATTTATCTATATTGATCAGCATACCAATAGATTTTTGAAAGAGGGTTAGGATATTATGAAGGGTGCAGGCATTATCAGTATTAGCTTCACAAAAAAGGAGTATATCATCAAAAAAAAGGATGTGGATAAGGGACTCAACACCAGCTACATGTATACCTTTAAGGCCTCTACTTGCTTTAGCATGAATTCATAATCGACTCAGGGCTTTAGAAATCAACAAGAATAAAAAAGAAGATAGGGGACATACTTGATGGAGACCTTGAGTGGCACAAAAAAATGAGTAGGGTGATCCATTGATCAAGATAGCGAAGGTTGCATATTGTATACAACCCATCATCCATTCAACAACTTCAATAGTGATGCCAATATGAATGAGTAAAATCCTGAGGAAGGTCCAATTAACTCTGTTATAAAACTTGGACAAATCCAGCTTTAAGGAAAAGGATGGATTATTGTTTATATGAACAGAGTGGAGGGTTTCCTGGGCTAAGGAAACAACATTGTGTATTTGTCTATTACAAAGGAAAACAAGTTGTTCTTCCGAAATGATGCTACTTAGAATCAAATTTAAATGCTGAGTAATAATTTTGGATATTAACTTGTATATCAAGTTGCAGCATGAGATTGGACGAAAATCATCAAAGGTTTTGGGAGAGGAATATTTTGGTATCAACGTAATGAAAGTTGAGTTTATTAAACTCAGAACTTTACCAAAATTTTGTGATTCCTTGATTACTAAGAGCAATTCGTCCTTTATTAAATTAAAAAAACCGAGATAGAATTTGATCGTAAGACCATTTGGGCCAGGAATTTTTCCTTTTTGGAAAATTCTAAGTATATGCTCCATCTATTTTTCATCCACTTCCTCTTTTTGAGCATCATTCATTTCATCTGTAATCATACAAGGGAAAAATTGTAAAATTTGTAAAATTTCTTGGATGGGAAATCCATCAAGAGCAGTAAAAACATTTTTAAAATGTGAGACGCTTGCTTTTGCTTTTTCATCGAAAGAACAAGCAGTGTCTCTGGAAGGGGATTTTATTTCGAAAATGGAGTTTTTGTTTTTTCTGTGAGCTTCAAATTGATGAAATTTTTTTCTATTATTATCACCCTATTTGATCCAAATTGCATGGCTTTTTAGCCATCATGTGAGAAACTCATGAAATTTTAAATCCAGGGATTTTAAGGATTCCAGATCACTATTAGACAAAATACCCATAGAAGTCCGCTTAAATAAATCAACTATCTCAGCTTCAGTGTTTTTCAGGGAAATTTTTTATTTTACTCTGTAAGCTCCAGCCCAGGCTTTTGTAATTTTTTAAATATTTGAAACGTTTTCAGCCCACATTTCATATACGAAAGAGAAGGAGAGGGAGCCAGATGTGTTCAAGTAGAATTCACCAGAGCCTTATAATATTCTTCCATGAGCCAAGAGGGATTAAACTTTAATAGGGGAGGAGGCTTAGAATTGGAAAGATTCAAAGATAACACAATGGGACGGTGATCACAGAGACCCCTAGTCTCCACACGGGCCTTAAAAATGATTTTTGATGTCAATAGTGAATCATTCCGAGATTAAAAAATGATCCAACCTCTTTGTAATGGCATCATCATTTTTTCTATTGTTCTGCCAGGTATTTTCCAGTTTTATGGGATGAACACCAATTAATCTAAGGGATTTAATAAGAGACCCAAGAAAATGGGAGAGAGGATCAAGCCCTGCAGATGGTCCCCAGATTTCATTCAAGGAGAGGGTAGAATTTAAATCACCACCCATAATTAGATTTTTGGAGTTCTGGATAACCGAAGTAAAAAGTCACTCCAGAAAGACCTTTTATCACTACAGGGACCATAAACATTTAGAAGAGTGAAGGAGTAGCCTAACAGGGGATCATGTATGGATGATTTTATATAGGAAGAGAAGCAGACAGAGGATAGAATAGAGATGGATAGGCTAATGGCAGTGATAAGGCCCCCTACTA
This sequence comes from Pinus albicaulis, assembly GCA_034641835.2. Taxonomy (NCBI): domain Eukaryota; kingdom Viridiplantae; phylum Streptophyta; class Pinopsida; order Pinales; family Pinaceae; genus Pinus; species Pinus albicaulis. The sequence goes on from CM076572.1 coordinate 869,537,824, forward strand.
TACTCGTGGCATCCACAGAGGAAAATGACCAATCTTTTAGCCAACTAGATAGAGATTTTATAGCCCGAGAACTAGAAAATTTAGTTTCTTGAAGAAAAACCACATAAGGAGTGACAAGATGCCACAAAAATTTGAGGGCTAGTTGAGAAGGGGCACCCCCAAGACCCTGAATATTCAAAGACAAAATGATCATTTAAGGCCCTTTTTAGGGGTGCTCTCTACTCTAAAAGCCCTCAGAATTGTCTTTTGTTTTCCAGACTGAACATCCATTGATGCCTAATTTTTTTTCCAGTTGAGAATAGCTTCATTGTATGCCATCCTACCATAGAAACGTCCAAACAAGGTTTTTTCTAGGTAGTTAGGGATGTCTGAAATAATTATGTCGATACACACCACCAACTTTGCAGTATCCGATTTAGCCCTAATACTCTTTTTTTATGCGGAGGAGGATTTGTCAAGGGCCGATGCTCTGCTCCATCATGGGAATGCTGGATAATGGAACGAGGGGGAGTGAATGATTCATGATGTGTGGGGGATGTGGATGGTGCAGTGACGTCCTGAGGGGAAAGAGGGGGAGCAACACTAGTGGCCCTTCGCATAAAATAAAACTGTCCAAGGAGGACGAAATGAGTTTTTGGACTGAGAGAGTTGTCCGGACCATCATGGTCCATAACGCGACACACAAGAGAATGATTGGTGAGGTGGATGGGGAGGAACAACAAAGGGAATGCAGATTAGGCAAAGGGATCGAGAAAAAAAATGTGACCCTGACCTAAAAGAAGAAAGGAAAGAAAAACTACCCACCCGCAGAAGAAAGAAGGGTGAAGGCTACATGGGAGAAGATGAGGTGCAATCACCCCGCACGGGAGCAAACCACAGAGCCGAAGTCGTAGAGCCGGAGCTGCAGAGCTTTTTCCTGAGATTAGTTAATTATATATATATAATCTTATTTTATGATTGGAAATTATTTTTGAATATTTTATTGTCAAATAAGAAATATTAAAAATAATACAACTTGTTATTAATAGTAAATTAAATTTTAAATAAAAAATTATACTAAATTTAAATAATTTATTATTATTTTATTATATTATTTTAAATTAAATATTTTTTATTTAAAAAGATAATATTTAATAAATAAATAGTACTATTTTATTTACATTAATTAATATTACATTTTAAATAATATAAAAATATAATTAAAAATTATGTATAGTTTAATTATCAAAATTCATCTATTATTAATAATAAGATAATGGAGTATTCCCATAATCATACATGTGGGCCTAAATATAACCATTTAAAAATATTTAATATGAAATTAAAATAGTTAGTATTAAATAATGTCTATATGGATAGGACTATAAACCAATTTTTCAACAAATCTATATACTATGAATTCTTAAAATTTAATCAAGAAGCTTTTTACACTAAATTTTAATATATATATATATATATATATATATATATATATATATATATATATATATATATATATATATATATATATATATATATATATAGTTTATTTATTTATTATTGCTACCTATAGCTTTAGGATGACTAAATCTTACGAAGGCATATATACCCTAACTCCACTCTAGTTTTTGAACATGTGACCTCTTATGAGGAAACACATGCGCTTAACCATTAGGCCCCACTCAAGATGTATATCAATATATTTAATATCAATTTAATTAAAAAGTAATAAAAGTTTAAATAAATATAGTGAATGGTTATATTGTAACATTTTATTAATAAAAAAATAAACAAATACATACATACATACATACATATATATATATATATATATAATTGCTATAAATTAAAATAATAATTTAGATTTTGGCGTGAAGTCTTTAAGAAAATCTTTATCAAGTTGGAGGAGCGGGCCTTTTGATCTTTAAATTTTGGTAGGTAAACTTGTCTGGTTGAAGTCCATTCTACAAGTGATACCCATGTACCAATTATTGGTGTTTGTAGCACCCAAAACTACATGTAACTCGATCACTACCCTATTTATGATTTTTATTTGAAAAGGGGCTCAAAATACTAAGAAATGGGTGTTGGTTTCTTGGAAGAATCTTTATATCCCTAAGCTGGTAGGAGGCCTGAGGTTACGTGATCCAAAATTGTCGAATAAAGCACTAGCTGCAAAATTGTGGTGGAGATGGCTCTAAGGGGGAACAAACCTATGGAAAATGATATGGGATAGAAAATATGGGGCCCTCCGCTCCTAAGTTGAAAAATTAAGGGTTGAGAACCTACCCTCCAACTCATCAATTTGGAATCTAGCCAAAAATAATATAAGTATAATCCAAACTGGTGCTTTCTGGAAGTTAAGGAATTGGTGTGCATCATGCCTTTGGTTGGACGCATGGAATAAAATGCCCAAGATCAACACCATGAATGATTTCAGAGAATTAATGGTTCATACCATGGAACAACGATGCTCTATAGTTGTGGAATTATGGAAACAGAGGATAGAGGAGCCACACTGGAAAACCTAGAAGAAGTGCGAGGACTGGTCAAATACCCCCAATGAGGTGTAATCAGATGTGCTAGACCAAGAGCTTCAGAAAAGGAAAATACATCTAGACAACAAACCATACACACTGAGATGGAGATACCCTATGAGAGGGATAGAGAACCTCTCTAGAGTAAAATATGGACATCCTACTTATGTACCAAGTGTTATACGAGATTTATGATTGTGGACAAATGTATCTCCCTTAGGTTTGTTGGTCAACATAAAAAAATGGAGAGACAAAGAACTCAAATCTCTTCCTTAAAGTAAAGAGATGACAGAGTGAGGCCTACCTAGATTTTTTCACATGCCTCGCTGCTTCTTTAGCTTGGAAGCTCCAATTCCAACTTCAATTTCCAAAATTAGAACCCGCATAGTCAAATAACACAATCCAAGAAACTACGAGATGTATGCAGTATCATCTAAACACTATATTCAACAGAACAACATGGTATTGAAATAAGTGAAATAATGACATCACATATAGGAAAACAAAGAATTCTTTGCATTAATATAAATGGAAGGATATTACAACCATAAGTGGTAGCTGATCTTGTAAAAGAGCTCCTCCAAGTTAATAACTCATCCTTTCCTTGTCACAATATGCACCTCCAGTCACCCTATGCATGAAATGATAGCTAATTATTGAAGCAGAAAAAAGGCAGAAGCACTATCCAAATCTAACCATTACATCTTGCATATGAGAGGGTATATATATATATAAGAGTGGGGTAAGTTGGGAGTTCTGATCCAATTACCATTCTAAGGTTTTAGATCCACCTTTGATGGAGGGATAGGATCAAAGGATAAGCAGTGAAAAATCAAAATTAGGGTAGGATAGGATCTCAATGTCAATCCAAGGTAAGTAGTTGAAAGAACTTCTAGAAAATCCTAGAAGGTGAAGCTTTCGGAATCTCGATCATTCTCCCGTAATTATAGAACCAATGCAAGTGAAAATGAGAGCAACCTCCTCGTGACCAACATTGTCCACAGTGGAGCAACCTATAGGGGATCACACCCTAGTAGGCTTGCAGGGAGCATTGGTCCTAAAACTGGCTTAGATATAGGGAAGTTTAGGGTTGAAAATATTACGGATGAAAGGTACATTCTTAGGGCTTTGTGCAAGATGATGACAAGGGGAATAGAATGTTGATTGATCCCATTAGGAGGCTCACTTGATCAGATGTGACAAAATGGCCTATAACATCGAGGTAGCACAATTATTTTGGATGGTGGGATGATGGAGGATATTGACATGGGATCAGATCCAAAGAAGAGTATTTCATGGTCCATCCAATGAAAAGAAGAATAATCCATGGAAAATTTTCTATAACACAATATGGATGAGAGTCCAGAAGCTATTTGGATACTTGGATCAGTCTCACAATAGTATGATTGAAATAATTGAACAATGGGGACAAATTGTATTTCCTAGCTCGGTATTCAATATAGCGTGGGTCCTAGTTGTCAGATTTTCAATGTGTTTTATTTGGAAAGAAATGAACAAGATAATATTTAGAGACAAGTAGAAATTATTGGATCAAACATAGTATACAGTTAATCCAAATATCAAAGAAACCATCCTAGAGGAATATTGGAACCCTAGTGACTGGAAAAATCAGCCTCAGGAAGAAAATATTTTGAATGAGATCGACTTATCTCCCAATATGTTATACAATATTTCATGGAAGATCCCTCCTCCATTGACTTATACTCCTATATATTTTCCTCCTTATGAGAGCTTTGTGAAGCTAAATTTTGATGGACCTTCCAAAGGAAATACTGGCTTAGTAAGACTTGGAGGAATTATAATGTACTAAGTTCTTAAGATATTCATAACAAACTGTGGTGTAGCCAGTAATAATGAAGCCAAATTATTTTCCTTGGAAAGGGGTCTTAAATTAGCTCTCTTAGAGGGATATATGAAGATCCATATTGATGGGGGTTGTTAATTATCCATAAGAACAACCTTGAAGCTTATCCAAGGAGTTTTGAATGAAAAAATATCTAGGAGCTGGACGCTAACATAACATATATAATGATCAAGGGACGCGTCCACTGGTGAAACTGGTGGACCCATTACTGGATGAATGTCTATATGATCACAACCATCATACATTGTGATATTTGTATAACCCCTAAAATGGTATCCAGGATGGATGAAACTAGATCTAGGTTCCTCTATCTCGTTCACATGACCAACTAATGTACGAGTCTATCCATGTGAATCAATAAGCTTGTGTCGAACATGGTAGTGTTGGAAATATTTTCATTGATGGAAAAGGATCAGAAAGGAGTTACACCAGAATTATCATTGATGGAAAAGGAGCAGAGAGGCAAAGGAGCAGTAATAGAAGCATAAACTAAAGTATAGAGAAGCATCAAAGAGGCAAAGGAGCAGCATGGAGAATCTTTAGCGTGATTATTTAAGGCAAAGAAGAAGCAAAAGAAAAAAGGTAGTCAAGGAAGTTAAGGTATTGAAAGGAAATGAAAGGAACCAAAGGCAGCAAAGATATAGAAAAGATAGAGAAGCAACAAAAGCAGAGAGGCAAGGAATGTAGAGAGGCAATCAATGCAGCTAAGAAGGCACCAAACGCAGCAATGTAGCAAAGGCAACAAAGAAGCAGAAATAGTAGAGATGAAACAATTACCGCAGAGGTAGCAAACGTAGAAAAGATGCAGTCAAGAAAACGGAGGAAACAAATGGAACAAAGACAGAAAAGAGGCAGAGACAGATGAAGGCATTGGGATTTTCTAGACACAGCGAGGACCAGAGATCTTACAAAAAGATGATTAAGCTAAGAGAGAGAGGTGACAGTCGAAAGAAAGAGAGTTATTTAATCAGTATATATCGAGTGTGATAACTCGAGATGAAATTCATTAACAAAGACAAGAACATGAGGAAAAACATGCAGAAAATAGAGTTACAAAGTGGGACAATGTAAACAAATGAAAATTTGACTAAGGCAGAGAATTATTTGAAGAATTCCAAGGGAGGCGAATGGACGGTTAATATTAGATTGCAAAAGTGATGGCAAGAGATGGACAGTGGATATCAAATAACATTAGGAGTGATTTCGCAAATCGCAAAATTTAAGAGTTTAGCATTAAGGCGTCGCATGGTAAGTTAAAATTTTGCGATGCGAAATGGAGAAGACATGTGTTGGCATGGTGAAACATCGCAGATCATAAGAAATAGTTTATAACCACAAAGTAAATCTTATAAAGTGTGAAGTGCAATCATATGAGGACTGTTAAATTTGGGGGTAGATCAACAGTGGATGGAGAATCATGAGACCACACATCGCAGTGCTTAAGGGATAGCAGGAAGGCAACCGCAAGTTAAGTTAATTTTTTTGCGATGAGAAATGGAGGGACACATGTCGACCTTGTGCAACATCACATCTCACAATAAATAGGGTTTAACTTCTAATACCTCGCAAGGTATGTTGTTTTGGTTGCAATGCGGTAAGGATCAAGTGATGCGATGTGATGATGGGAGTCCACGTGACAACACCGCGCTTGAGCACAGATCACATTTCGCATGGTTTAAGGTTTATCACTAATGGTAAAGTGGGAAACCTTTGGGCAAACATTTCCAATGAGATATGATTGGTCAAGCACTGTGGGACCTAATAGCCGTTGTTCCATGTATGTTATATGCGCCATATTATAAAGTTTATGCTATTGATTTCTAATCGTATATATATATATATATATATATATATATATATATGCATTTTTTATCAATAAACATATGTATGTTGACTAAATCTTGGATTTGTAATCTTCTGCATGTGTAAAGGGAGTTGTATGTGGGCCATATCCCACAGGTCACAAAGAAATGATCTGAATGCAAATCAAAGTACCACGAGCTTGGGAAGAACAGTGTTACGGCAGTAAAGATAATGAAGGGGTTGAACGTAGAAGAAGAGTTGGGATAAAAGGGGTAGTTATGCAGCAAAGGTGGAATATGTAGGTTTTAACCCTGAACATAAATTATCTACACAGGAATCTTATAACAGAAAATAAACAATAGCAAGAGCATAAAACATAAAATAGATAAACACAGAGATTTTCCCGTGGATCCCAAATCGGAAAGACTAGCTTGATTTTTCATTATATTCCTTTTAGTGTTACAACACATATATATACATGCCGAAGCATACATAAACCCTAATCCAATAACCCTGGATTAGAACATAACCATAGTTCCCTTCACAGGATCTACAAAATAGCAGGGGCCGAAAACCATCGTACCCCAGAACCATGTGCAAAATCATGCACAAAACATGGGGCTAGTCGTGACCCCCCTGCTACGCCGGGCACAACGTACAGTGCGTGGGGCTAGTCACGGAAAGAATATAACACATACCCAACATTCTCCCACTTGTTGTTTTCTTTCCATAGGGGGCCACAGGAGAGCTTAGTCATTGGGCCAATTCTTCAACACCCATTGTTTCTCTACACCAAGAGAACTTATGAGTGCTCACAGACTTCGTCAATGCATCTGCAACATTCTTCAAAGTGTCCACCTTTACCAACAACACCCTTTTAGCCTCAACCATATCTCTAACAAAGTGATATTGAACATCAATTTGCTTTTTCTTTGAATGGTAAACAGGGTTCTTAGCCAAGAAAATTGCACTTTGGCTATCACAGTCTATCCTTATAGCTTGTTGTACCAAACCCATACTTGAACACAATCTTTGCAACCAAACTGCTTCCTTGCTTGCATGAGTGGCTACTATGTATTCTACCTCTGTAGTTGAAATAGCCACTACAGACTGTCTTCTACTCATCCAACTGACTGCACCTCCAAATAGGCTAAACACATACCCACTTGTAGATCTTCTTTGGTCTAGATCTCCAGCCTAGTCTGCATCAACAAAATCATGAATGTCCAACATTATTTCCAATCCTGGTCTTCCCTGGTAGCACAAGCCATAATCACTAGTGCCACGTAAATATCTGAAAACCCGCTTCACTACTATCCAATGCTCCTTCCCTGGGTTTGACATAAACCTGCTCAATACTCCCACTGCATGTGCAATGTCTGGTCTAGTACAGACCATTGCATACATCAGGCTACCCACTACACTTGCATATGGAACACGGGACATATCCTCCTCTTCTTCTTATGTATTGGGACACTGTTCAAAAAATGGCTTTACACATACAGGAATAGGAACATTCACTGGTTTACTATCCTACATATTAAACCTCTGCAATATAGTCTTGACATACTTCCTCTAGTTTAACCAGAGCTTCCTCTTTTCCTGATCTCTCTTAATTTCCATGCCCAAAATATAGTTTGCAGCACCAAGATCCTTCATGTCGAATTTGGAGAACAGTTGGGTCTTTAAATCTTGGATAATTTCTTTGTCATTTCCAATCAACAACATATCATCCACATACAAGACCAAATAAATAACATGGTCACCAATTAATTTAAAATAAACACAGTGATCCTCCTTTCTTCTAGTGAAGCCAAGTCCCCGTATATAGGTATCAAATTTCTGATACCACATCTTTGGTGACTATTTTAACCCATACAGAAACTTCTTCAACCTGCACACCAGTTATTTCTTACCCTTCACCATAAGGCCTTCAGGTTGCTTCATGTAGATCTCCTCTTCTAGATCCCCGTGAAGAAATGTTGTCTTCACATCCATCTGTTCTATCTCAAAATCAAATGCAGCAACAACAGATAAAAGTAATCTAATAGAAGTAACTTTGGCAACAGGAGAAAAAATATCACCAAAATCAATTCCTAACACTTGGGAATAACCTTTTGCTACCAACCGAGCTTTGTATTTCTCCACCTTGCCTTCTACAATCATCTTATTTTTAAACACCCATTTTCTCCCAATGGGTTTCCTTCTAGCCGGCAACTCCACTAGATCCCATGCCTCATTTTTGTGCAAGGATGCCATTTCATCAACCATGGCCTCCTTCCAGATTTCTCCATCCTCTGAATCTACTGCCTCCCTGACAGTTCTAGGATCATCATCAGTTATAGTTAAGGAAAAACATGAACAAAAAGCAGATGGACTATACCTTTCTGGTTGCCTTTTTTCCCGAGTTGATCTTCTCACAGCTGGAGTTTGTGGCTCTTCCTCTTCTGAGTCTTCTTCTATTGTAGAGTCTGATTCATCCTCGTTTAGCTCAAACTCTATCTTCTTAGGTTCCTTTGGTAGGAATTCATGTGTAAAAACATCTTTCACCTCTCTAAACACCACATCTCGGCTGTACACAACCTTCCTTGTTTCTGGGTTCCAAAGCTTGTAACCCTTTAAACCATCCTTATACCCAATAAAGATGCACCTTTCAGATTTATTATCCAAGTTGGTCCTTTTCTCCTTTGGAACATGTACATATGCATCACATCCAAATACCCTTAGATGTGAAAGAGAGGGTTTCTTACCAGTACATACCTCATGTGGATTTTTATCCTCCAATGCTGATGAAGGTGATCTATTAACTAAGTAACATGCAGTCTCCACTGCATCTGCCCATAATTCTTGTCCTAACCCAATACCACTAAGCATGCTTCTTGCTTTTTCCATCAGCGTTCTGTTCATTCTTTCTGCAACTCCATTTTGTTGAGGTGTGTATGGAGTAGTCTTCTGCCGTGGTATACCACACTTCTTACAGAACTCTTCAAATTCCTTCTTGCAGAATTCCCCACCATTATCTGTCCTTAGTGCCTTTATCTTCTTCTCTGTCTGGTTTTCCACCAAAGCCATAAATTCTTTAAATCTGTCAAAGACTTCAGATTTATTCCTCAAGAAATATATCCATGTATTCCTTGAGAAGTCATCTATGAATGAAACATAGTACACAGAATTTCCCAGTGATGGAATTGACACAGGTCTAGACACATCACTATGCACAAGTTCTAATATCTTGTTCGCCCTCTTAGCACCAGAAGGAAAAATCAGCTGATTCTGCTTCCCATATACAAAATGTCCACAGAAATCGAAATCCAAAGAGCAATTAGACATACCTTCTACCATACCATTTCTATGCAGTATCTGAAGGCCCTTCTCTCCAATATGTCCAAGCCTTTGATGCCATAGCATGGTATTTTCTCCAGAGACAGCTAGGCTTTCCGCTCCACTTTTAGGAACCATAGAACTATTACACCCATCAATAATAGTGCTACCTTGTAGCTTGTACAGAGTTCCAATCCTAACTCCCCGCATTAATACCAATGCTCCCCGAACCATCTTGCTGACATCTTTCTCGAACACTGTTTTTACACCTGCATCATCCATCTTGCTTACAGAAATCATATTTCTAGCCAATGCATGAATATGCAGAACAGCAGGAAGTTTTCTAATCCTTCCACCTTGGAGCTTCAGCTTGACCTTTCCACGTCTGACGATTTTGGCCTTCCTATCATCCCCTAGGAAGACATCACCACCATCATATTTCTCATACTCGCAGAACCACTCCTGATGGGGAGTGAATTGAAAGGATGCACCTGAGTCAATCAACCATGACTCATGATCTACATGTGTGTTTGAGGAAGAAGCCAAATACACATCCCCACCTTCATCCGAGGTGGTTTTTGCCTCTACAGAAGGAGCATCGCCAGATCCCTTTCCTTTCTCAGGAGATCTAGATCTGCAGTCCTTTTTGTAGTGCCCTTCCTTTCCGCGTTTCCAGCATACCTTTACAAACTTTCCAGGAGATTTAGATCTCCCTCTAGATTTGGATCTCCCACTTGAAACCTTATTCTTGTTTATGTTTTGGGACCTTCCTCGTATAGATAAGGCATCTCCATTCTGGCCCTCCATATTTCTCTGTCTCATTTCCTCCGACAACAAGGCTGAGATAATGTCATCAAAATTCAAGGTAGTTGTATTGCTACCTATTGTAATAACCAGACTTTCCCACAAATCTAGTAGATAACACAAAAAACTGATGCACTTATCTTCATCTGATATTTTAATATCAACAAATGACAGCCAACTTACCACAGTATTGAAGGCATTCAGATGCTCTGTCACCAAGTCTCCATCCTTCATCCTCAGGTTATATAGCTTTTTCCACAAGAACAAATTATTCACCAGAGACTTATACTGGTACAAAGTCCCAAGTTTTTCCCACAAATTATTCGTTGTAGCTTCTCTAGATACATTCAACAATACTGAATCTGAGACACACAACCATATTGTGCTCTTAGCCTTCCGATCCAGTTTCTTCCAGTCTTCATCTAAAATTGTCGTTGGTTTAGTACCTGGATCTACTGCGATCCACTAATCTTTATCCACCAGTGGATCCTCCATCTTGAGCTTCCATAACTCAAAACTCTGACCGTTAAATTTCTCGATCTCTATCTTTCTGCCGCTTACCATCTTCTTTCACCGCAAGAGTCGATCCCGTAGATCTCCCACTGAATAGGAACTACATCAGGCCCGAGCAAAAATCCCTTAGCAGCAAAGGCATCGCCTTGAAGCCGAAACAGATCTGATACCAAATGTAGGTTTTAACCCTGAATAGAAATTATCTACACACGAATCTTATAACAGAAAATAAACAATAGAGAGAGCATAAAACATAAAATAGATAAACAGAGAGATTTTCCCCTGGATCCAAAATCGGGAGGACCATCTTGATTTTTCATTATATTCCTTTTAGTGTTACAACACATATATATACATGCTGAACCATACATAAACCCCAATCCAATAACCCTGGATTAGAACATAACCATAGTTCCCTTGACCGGATCTACAAAATACCAAGGGCTGAAAACCATCGTACCCCAAAACCATGTACAAAATCATGCACAAAACATGGGTGGGTCTGCCTATGAGTGGGTCTGCACCCTAACAATGGGGGTTGCCTCCCCACTTGTGACCCCTTTGCTACGCCCGACGCAACGTACAGGGCGTGAGGCTAGTTGTGGAAATAATATAACACATACCCAACATAATATAGTGGCAGAAGTAGAAAAGACACAAAGACAATAAGCAGAAGAGGAAAAACACATAGTAAAGAGAAGAAACTAATGGGTTCAGTAAATAATTAATTGTAACAGAAAATGTATTATTTATTTTTATATTGTTTGTGATGCAAAGGAAAGTCTCCATAGGCAAGGAAAAACTCTAATTTTATATTGTAATGATTGTATATATTGTTGTAACATTCAGAATATGCTGAGTGAGGAAATGAGTGGGTGAAAGGAAAGAGTTGTGTCTGTTCACTTCATATTCCCTGTAGAATGAGAACAACCATGAAGTTATCTATATAAAATAGGTAATATCCATGTAAAAAACGTTACCAAAACAGAGAGAGAGAGAGAGAGAGAGAGAGAGATTGAAGCAAAATTGAAGAGAGTTGAAGATTGTTAGAAAGTTGCAAAATGGAAGAGAGAAGAAGAATATAAGAAAGCTACAGATAGTTGGAGAGTGAAAGAATAAGAGAGGACTGATAGAGATGTTGTGCATATTAGGAGCTGATATGAAGCAGATATGAAGGCTGAAAAGGCAGTAGCGAAGGAGTAAAAAAAAGCTAATATCGAGGTAAATCAACATACGATTTTATTGTAGTGTGAGGGAGTTGGTGCTTCCATATAAAGTTGTAGCTTGATAGATGTCCAGTTGTAGTTGATTGAGGTAGGATCCTCCTATGGGTTGTATCCTGCAGAAAAATACAGGGGATTTGGTGCTTCTGTTTCAAGTTGTAGCTTAATAGATGTCCAGTTGGAGCTGGTTGAGGTATTAGCCTCCTGTGGGTTGTAGCCTACAAAAAAATACATGGGATTTGGTGCTTTTATTTCAATTTGTAGCTTGATAGATGTCCAGTTGGAGCTGATTGAAGTAGGAGCCTCCTGTGGGTTGTAGCCTACAGAACATAGATAGGAGTTGGAGTTTCCTTGCAAGTTGCAGCTTGCAAAATTTGAGGTAGTAGCCTCCTGTAGGTTGGAGCCTACAAAAAATTAGTGGTGAGAGGGATTTGGATCTTACCTTTGCATCCCAAAAATAATAAGATGTGGTTTTCTCCCTTATGGTTTTCCACTTATATCTCCTATCTATGTGCTTGATAATTATGTGTTGATGTGATGTTTTAATCTTCTTAATTACTTTCTCTACACACATTAATTTTGTTGATTCATTATGTATTAAGATGCTTATGAAATGAAGGTGTAATTGAGTTGAATGAAAAGAGTTTTAAATGTCCATGAATGTACTAAATTGATTCAACCCCCCACTCCTCTCAGTTTAGCTAAGAGTTCATCAATTGGTATCAGAGCCAGTTCCTTATGTATTAGTTTAAAAACTGGAAGGAGATCTTAGGTCCCCAAAATGGCTAGCCTAGAAGGATCCTAAAAAAATAAAGCCCCATTTTTTACTGGCACAAACTATGATTTCTGGAAAGTAAGAATGGTGGCATACATAATTTCTATAGGAATAGAAGTTTGGGCTATTGTGGAAGAAGGATATGCTCTAAAGGATACTGAAACCGAAAAATATGCTAAACAAAATTTCATAGCCAATGCAAAAGCCATGAATGCACTTTTGAGTGGTTTGTCTAAGTTTGAATTTATCAAGGAAATGCACAGTGTGACAGCCAAATAAATCTTGGATACATTAGAAAGTATCCATAAGGGAGAAAAAAAGATGAAGATGGCCAAGATGCAAACCTATAGAGCTCAGTTTGAAAATGTAAAAATGAATGAAGATGAAGATATAGCTAGTTTCTTCTTAAATGCTGCATAAATTGTGAATAACATGAAAGCTATAGAAGAACCCATTAAGGAATGTTTAATTGTGAAAAATATATTGAGATCTTTACCATCCAGGTTTAACCCTAAGGTTTCATCCATAGAAGAAACAATAAACTGGGAAACCTTGATAACAAACCAATTGCTTGGAAACTTAATAGCTTATGAGATCAGAGTTCCACAAGGGAAGTCAAATGTGAGGGAGGCAACCTTTAAGGTAGAAAAGTGCATGAAAGAGAAGGAAGATACATGTTCATGCTCAGATGAAGAAGAGGCCAAATTTATCAGAAGATTCGATAAAGGCACAAGTAAATACAAAGGTAAAATTCCATTTAAGTGCTTTAACTGTGGAAGAGTGGGGCACTATGCATTTAAATGTCCTCATAAGAAAATAGAGAACCAACCAAAAGAGACAGAGAAAAAATAAATAAATAAATGGCAGAAATGGAAGAGATTCAATAGAAAATCATTTTATGCTCAGCAAGATAACAATGCATTTGAAAGCTCAGATGAATTCTCAAATGAAGAAGGAACCTCTGAATTTTTGTTGATGGCCAAGGAAGATCCTGAAGGATTCCTTCTGGAAGATGAGGAAGAAGGTGAGTTTGATCTTGAGGGAGAGTTAAGGAGTACCCTGGAGGAGATACATAGACTTGAACTCAAGTGTAGAAAACAAAAATACATTCTCCTAAAATATGTAAAGGAAGAACCTGATTTGGAAAACCTCATTCAGTTGAAAGTAGAACTTGAAGAACCTAGGAAGGTGGAAGACATTATGATTGGAAGAAGAAGTAGTAGGCTTGAGAAAGAAACTAGAAAATTCCCAAAGGGAGTTATCTATGAACACTCCACAAATGAAAATCTCTGAACAGTTGTGCAAAATACTAAATGCTCAAATATTTCCTCTCATAAAGACTAGGATAGGCCATGAAGGAGAAACCAATAAGTCCAAGGTCGAAGATATCAACAAGAATATCATTTTTGTAAAAGTTGTAATAGAAGCAGCTGAAAAGATTCCTACCTAAGTAGAATCCAAAAAGAACATGATTTTTAAAGAAAAAAATAGAAACAAGCAGCAATATGAAAGGACAGATAATGAGAGGAAGAAAGAGAAAACTACTAAAGGCTCATATGCTACTAAGGATGATTGAACAAATTCGGAAGATGTCAAAGGAGTTTCATTCCTCCTGTGAGAAGTATCACTTGTTTTGGATGCCACAAACCTAAAAATACTACGGCATACTGTAAGACAAAGCAAATCCAGTCCAACCAACTAAATATGTAGCCAGTGAAAAGAGTACCTCAATAAAACAAATGTAGAAGACAATCGGTCATTAGGTACAAAAATCATTTCCATGGATACTATTATGCATGAAATGATTTTGGACATAAACTTGTTGAATGTAAATTATGTTCAAAAGGGAGCACAAAATATTATACATCAGCTCAAATGTACCTTGGTAAAATAAGATGTTATGTATGCACAAGCTTGGTCACAAAGAAAAAGACTATAAGTTTCCATATAATTAAAGAACTCTAGACAGATGATGGAATCCAATCAAATAAAAAAAAATTGTGAACAAAAAAAAAGTGCAGACATTATGAATAACCCCAGTAAATTATGGATGAAAAAGAGAAAGGGGGAGCTTATTACTTCAATAACATAATGAATCCATCATAGTCTTAGGGGGAGATGCCCTAGGAATAAATGCAAATATCTAGTTAGCAATAAATAAGAAACAACATCCCATGGGAAGAGCAGTTCATAATTAGTCCCCATAAAAGTAGTCTAAGAAGAGCTCCATGGAATAAGAACAGCTAAAAGTTCAGAAAGGGAAAGGACAATTCCTTTAACAGAGAACTGTAGAGGAAGAAGAATACCTGAAGCATTCAATAGCCAACAAGTTGATGGAAGGAGAGAAGGCAACAAGCAGCCATGGTGGTATAGAGAGCATCAAGCATGAACATGTAAGATAAGAAGACAACAACACACTAAGTGATGAATGATTAAAATCACAAAAATAATGCTTTGAGCTATATAATTCGGAATATCCATAGATGATGATCACACTGTGCATCACAATAAAAGAGTTAGCAATGAAATTTTTTTAAGAAGGATGAGTAAGAGACATGTTTATCATCATTATATCATTCCATATTTCATATATAGAAGGTCCCCTTGGAGGAAAGCTGTTAAATGAGTGATAAAACTATGGGTTGTCTGCCCTTGTAAATTCCCAGTAAAGAAATTGAAGATTCCTTCCCGAAGATCATTATGTTAGAAAAAATGAATTTTATATAAAGCAGCAATGATTCAGAAGCAGTCCTAGAAAGGAATATCCAGTGACATTATTTTAAACTAGAATGATAGAATAAGAAAAAGGTTAATGATGCCAAGATCGGATTCAATATATTGATGATTGTTGTTAAGAACAGTGGAGAGCTCAATAGTATAAACTATGAAGGTTGTCTTAACTATGGGTGCATGTGTGAGCTAAAGTGAAATTACTGCATAGTTTATCAAATTATTATCAATTGGTATTTGGATCAAGAAACCTACCTATCAGTAGAATACCATGTGTTATCAGTGAAGCAGTGGTATGGTACAAGTCCTCAGGATCAGAGTATTATGGCAGAAGTACATCAAGGTAGTATACCCAGCGTTATCTACATTATTAAAGCATAAAAAGATCAATGAAAATGAAAAAGGATCATTATCTTGTTTACACTTGAAGGAGTATATTGAGCATTGAAGTGGTATCTATTTCTAGATATAGCTTTATGCCTTCCTCAAGTCAATACAAATATATCTTCAAGTCCTCTTTCTTAAGATCATTCATAAAACTATGTGAAGTTTGTTTGCTGAGATTTCAATTAAACAACTTGAAGATTTTTTTCTAAATATCATCATGATAGAACAGTTAAAGTATCTGAAGTATGAACGACTAGTTGTTTTAATCTTACATTTGAAGCTCAAGAGTCTGTTATTGATTCATCTAAATAATACTTCAGCAGAAAGGATTTGCTGGTATTTCACCATTAAAGAGAGGTTGATCATTGACATACATACTCCCTTATGTCATAAATAAAATTTCATAGTTGATAAGTGAGACTAACCAATACATTGAATGTATCTAGCCTCAAGGTTTTGTTTTGAAAGTACACTATACAAGCAGTAAAGGCTTTTGGTCTCTTAGATTGAAAGATATTGTCCAATCTCACAATAAGTTGTAAGATTTGGTTTGATTCATTTTTCACATCAGTAACAAGGACCTTTTGGTTGTTAAGTGTAATATCCCTGTCAGTAGCTTAGCTCATATCACCACCAATACGAAGTAAAGGTGAATAAAAAATATAAAAGATATATTGGCATCATCATATTTGAATAGATGTGTACTACAAATTTGTATCTCAGATGAAGATCATAATATGGACTGAAGTATATTTGGAGAAAACTTTATATGTCATATGGAGCATTCTCAGTATTTTAGTATTGCTTCAATGATGCATCTCTGATCATATAAATATGACTATATAAGTTTGTTCTATGAAGTGTCCTTATCATCACTTTTAGTTGTAAACAAGTGCACGGAGTCTATGCTTTATGATGGTATCAGCTTACTGTGTATATACAAGTTCAATGATTCTCAAAAGTGTTCTCCCAACAACTCTTATCCACTAGTCTAGAGCAGTAATGTATAAAGTCAAAATAAGAAGGCCTAAACACAACTCAGAGAGATGAAATGCAAAGATAGAATCTACACTGGGATATGTGCAACCCTTTTCCATTAATGTCAAAGGGGGAGGAAAAGTAAGCAGAAGAAGAAAGGCTCTTCTGAAAAGAATGAAAAGGATTAAATACACTTCTCAGAATGAAAGGGGGAGGAAGTATTGGAGTATTGGTGGATGTGTTTCCATCAATGCCAAAGGGGGAGACTGTTGGAAATATTTTCATTGATGGAAAAGGATCAGAAAGGAGTTACACTAGAATTATCATTGATGGAAAAGGAGCAGAGAGGCAAAGGAGCATCAATAGAAGTATAACCTAAAGTAGAGAGGAGTAGGAAAGAGGAAAAGGAGCAACATGGAGAAGCTTTAGCGTGATTATTTAAGGCTAAGAAGAAACAAAAGAACAAAGGTAGTAAAGGTAGTTAAGGAAACGAAAGGAAATGAAGGGCACCAAAGGCAACATAAATACATCAAATATAGAGAAGCAACAAAAGCAGAGAGGCGACGAATGTAGAGAGGTAGCAAATGCAATAGAGGCAGTGAATGCAGCTAAGAAGGCACCAAAGGTAGCAAGGCAACAAAGGAAGCAAAGAAGTAGAAATAGCAAATATGCAGCGATTACCACAGAGGCAGCAAACACAACAGAGAAGCAACCGAGACAATAGAGGCAATGAATGGAGCAGAGACAGAAAAGAGGCACAGATAGATGAAGGCATTCATATTTTCCAGGCACAACAAGGACCAGAGATCTTACACAAAGATGATTAAGCCAAGAGAGAGAGGCGGGAGCCGAGATAAAAGGAGTGCTTTAATCAGTAGATGTCAAGTGTGATAACTTGGGATGAAATTCATCAACAAAGACAAGCACAGGAGGAACATCGTGAAAAAACAAGAGTTATAGAGCGGGACAATGTAAACAAATGAAAAATTGACTAAGGCAAATAATTGTTTGAAGAATTCCAAGGAATGCGAACAAACGGTTAGGATTATATAGCAAAAGTGAAGACGAGAGATGGAAAACAGAGATTGAATCGCATCAGGAGTGATTTCACAAATCACAACATTTAAGAGTTTAGCATTAAGGTGTCACATGGTAAGTTAAAGTATTTGTGATGCGAGATGGAGAAGACATGTATTGGCACGATGAAACATTACAGATCACAAGAAATAGAGTATAACCACAAATTAAATATTATAAAGTGCAAAGTGAAATCATATGAGAACCGTTAGAGCTAGGGGCGGATCAATGACGAATGACGAATCGCGAGACTGCACATCGCAGCGCTTCAGGGATAGCAAGAAAGCAACCACAAGTTAAGTTACAGTTTTTGCAATGCGAAATGGAGGGACACGTGTCGACCTTGCGCAACATCACATCCCACAAGAAATAGGGTTTAACTTCAAATACCTCGCAATGTATGTTGTTTTGGTTTCGATGGGGTAAGGATCAAGCAACACGATGCGATGAAGGGAGTCCACGTGGCAGCACTGCGATCGAGCACAGGTTGCAAATCGCATGGTGTAAGGTTTATCACTAATGGTAGAGTGGGAAACCTGCGAGAAAGCATTTGCGATGAGATATGATAGTTCAAGCACTGTGTGACCTAATAGCCCTTGTTCCATATATGTTATATGCACCATATTATAAAGTTTACACTATTGATTACTAATCGCATGTATGTTATATATATATATATATATATATATATATAAATATACATAACATACATGCGATTAGTAATCAATAGTGTAAACTTTATATATATATATATATATATATATATATATATATGCGTTGTTGATCGATAAACGTAGTATGTCGATTAAAGCTTGTATTTGTAATCCGCCGCATGCATAAAGGGAGTTGTATGTGGGCCATATCTCATAGGTCACAAAGAAATGATTTGAATGCAAATCAAAGGACCAGGAGCTCGAGCAGAAAATTGTTACAGCAGTAAAGCTAAAGAAGGGGATGAATGTGGAAGAAGAGTCAAGATAAAAGGGGCAGTTATGCGGCAAAGATGGAATATAACGGTAAAAAATAGAAAAGACACAAAGAAAAAAAAGAAGAAGAGGAAAAATGCACAGCAAAGTGAAGAAACCGATGGGCTGAGTAAATAATTGATTGTAATTGAAAATGTAATATTTTTTTTTTATATTGTTTGTGATGCAAAGGTGAGTCTCCGTAGGCAAAGAAAAACTCTAATTTGATACTGTAATGATTGTATATGTTGTTGTAACATTTAGAATATGCTGAGTGAGGAAACGAGTGGGTGAAAGGCAAGAGTCGTGCATGTTCACTTCATATTCCCTATAGAATGCAAACATGCATGAATTTATATGTATAAAACAAGTAATATACATGTGCAGAACGTTACGAAAACAAAGAGAGAGAGAGAGAGAGAGAGAGTGCAGCATAATTGAAGAGAGTTGAAGATTTTTAGAACGCTGCATAATGGAAGAGAGCAGAAGAATATAAGAAAGCTATAGACGTTTGAAGAGTGAAAGAATAAGAGAGGACTGATAGAGATGATGTGCATATCAAGAGCTGATATGAAGCAGATATGAAGGCCGAAAAGGTAGCAGTGAAGAAGGATTAAAACATAGCTGATATCCAGGTAAATCAGCATATGATTTTATATTAGTGTGAGGGAGTTGGTGCTTCCATATCAAGTTGTAGCTTGATAGATGGCCAGTTGTAGCTGATTGAGATAGGAGCCTCCTATGGGTTGTAGCCTGTAGAAAAATATATGGGAGTTGGTGCTTCTTTTTCAAGTTGTATCTTGATAGATGTCCAGTTGGAGCTGGTTGAGGTAGGAGCCTCGTGTGGTTTGTAGCTTGTAGAAAAATGCATGGGAGTTGGTGCTTCCGTTTCAATTTGTAGCTTGATATATGTCCAATTAGAGCTAGTTGAGGTAGGAGCCTCCTGTGGGTTGTAGCCTACAGAAAATAGATGGGAGTTGGAGCTTCCTTGCAAGTTGTCGCTTGCAGAATTTGAGGTAGTAGCCTCCTATAGGTTGGAGCGTACAGAAAATCAGTGGTGAGAGGGATTTGGAGCTTGCCTTTGCATCACACCAATAATAAGATGTGGTTTTCTCCCTTATGGGTTTCCACTTATATCTTATATCTATGTGCTTGATGATTACGTGTTGATGTGATGTTTTAATCTGCTTAATTACTTGCTCTACACACATTAAGTTTGTTGATTCATTATGTCTTAAGCTACTTATGAACTGAAGGTGTAATTGAGTTAAACGAAAAAAGTTTTAAATGTCCATGAATCTAATAAATTGATTCACCCCCCTCCCACTCTCAGTTTAGCTAAGAGTTCATGAGGTAGACACCATTTGATTACCAGCTAATGATGTAAGTCATTAACAGATGTGTGAGAAACCACCAATGATGTTAATGGCTCTCAAGGTACAATGGTACAATTAATATGGTGCGAGTAAATGAGTTGATGTCAAATACCACACAAAATATTCCGGTCAAAGTCCGTTGATGTAAACTTGTCGCCGAGAGTGAGGAAACATGTCATTTATGTATTCAAGCACCAAGGTACCAAAGGGGTGTTTCTAAGTCAACTTCTTGGATGATGTTGTGATCTTGACAGGAAGTGACCCATTGTAGGAGGGCCTTGATGTATCCCCCATAAACGACATGAAACAGGTATCATGATTGAGACATAATGAAGAGTGTGATGTTGATATGGAACTAGATTAGGAAAGGAAGACCTGAAATTAAGGCTTAAGGATATTGTAGTGGAGACCAACTAAATGAATTCTCTTGAACACTAGCGATATTAATTGGAACTAGAAGAATTTACCTAAAACTGAAATCGAGGAGTTGAAAACAATATAATAACCAAGATACAAACAGATTACCCAACCCAATATCCACGGATATGAAGTGGAAAGCATCGTGTTCAAGAGTGACTCGCTGCCATTTAGAAAAATGGAATCCCCTGTTTCCCCAATTTCCCCAACCATATTGGTCAGTACCTCTTTATTTTTTAACAACCTCGAGGAGGAATTCCTCCGAGCATGTTTAACAAACCATGAGAAGCAGTGGTTCGACCTTGTCATGTTCAACAAGTATATCACTGTTTGATGTTTTAACGAGTCCAACGAAGGTAAAAATCAGCATATTTTTCATGCTTAGAGAGTTTGGAAAAGAGAAAAAAAAGAAAAATCCACATGTCCCTTTTTGTAAATAGTCTCTCAAGTCCAAAAAGGAAGAAAAAAATACTCAAGAGAACCTCTTAGCGATGTTCGACTAAGGTATTCCTTTTTCATAGTTAGTCTATCTAAGTTTGGAAAAAGGGTTAAACTTATGCTGAGTAGACGTCTTTTCATTTACTTTTACGAGATTGAAAGGACAAGTTCTTGACAATATTTTTCATTTCTTTGGGAGTCTGAAAAGAGATGAAAGAGGACTCTAGGGGATTCCTTTTACGTTGGTTTATAGAGTTCTAAAAGAGATAAAAGTGTACTATTTGGTCAAAGTAATATGTTAAAACATAATAAAAACCTGCTAATAGTTGTCGACCTTCTCAAAAAAAGACAAAAGAAGTATTAAACATCCACGTTTCATATTAATAATGAAGCATATCTAGGTCAAAATGTTAAAAATGAGAAAACTAATGAGAAAGTGACCATAAATATTCAACATAACTTTACATTTTTACCATTTCATAATCTAGATTTAACAGTGAATATATGGAGCCATTTTTTCCCTCGATCTTTTTAAACTGATTGCAACTAATCCAGGGAACCATTTCAAGTGTCTTTGGTAATATGTAGGAGCTAAAACCTTTCTCTATTTTTCCATTTTTCATCTTTTTGCTTTCATGCAAAATTTTCAAATTTTCGAGGCCCCAAGGGTTCATATAAAACACCATGGGACCAACGCACCCCCTCTATCTTGAAAAGGGCATTTCACTTAGGCAAATAAACATAGTAGATAGAGGTGAAACACTTTCTTGGCCTTCTGGGGTGCGTTGGGTGTGTGTTTTCCATGTTTTTTCTTAGTTTTTCCTCAAATTTTGTTAGTTTGTTTCGCATGGGAAAGAGTCTAATGAGTCCTTTTTTGATGTTTCAAGTACCATATATCACAAAATTTCATTCATTTGGAGAGAAGGAGAGCATGAAGCACAATATTTAAATGCGAAAAATGACCCTACTACCATATGGGCACTTAAAAACTGCAGATTGATAAAATTCTTCTAGCTTCACGGTATGAGGAAACAAATAGAGTTGTTAAAATACCTTGTGCGTTCATGGGATGTTTAGGAAAATACTTTCATGTTTGGGGAAAATTTACTTGAGATACGAGTAGATGATATTTACTTTCTGATAGGATTGTCAAAGTGAGGTGCCTCCATCTCTCTTCTAGGTGGAAAAGTGGCCGTGAGACGGTGAAATATTACATTGCTACCAATCTCGGACCTTGAGTCATTCCTACTAGGGATGAAAATATTAACGTAAAGGATGTGACCCAGCTACCTTTAAGAATGATCTTGTTCATCATATAAATATTAGAAAGTAGCTCGAAATTACATGTGGCAAGAAAATCATACATGCAGTATGGGGTAGAATGTCTAGTGCGGACAGTATTCAACTGGAGCGAGGGTGTCTAGGTCAACTTGAAGGAACACCTTACTAAACCAAAGGAAAAGAAGTTGAAGAACTTCGAATATGGTGCCCTTTTTTTCTCTTTTTCCTTAGAGCGGGAACCATTACTACAACCTCAATAGATTATACTTGAGCCCTTCGATTTGAGGGTCCCACGGATGAGGAGGTCGATAGACCACATGGCCATACATGTAGGTCCATCAGCGTTAAAATTTTCACCAACCTTCTTTGGATGGCTATGTAGATAGTTCATCATGATCAATGAATATCCTTACACAGGGATGAATTTCCATGATTATCTCGAGCTCGTGTTGCCTGAGGGCGAGCAATGGGATGCTACAGGTAAGATATTTTGACCATTAAGTTTTTGAAAATTTCTACATTTTTTTGTGTTTTTTCATGTTTCCGATTTCAAAACTATTTGATGTTTTCATGCATATATTAGACTTTTTTTACCATTGGGTGCTACATATCTCTTTCACATAGAGAGACAAACACAAGAGGAGGTAGTGGGACCAATACAGGTCAATGTGGTAGGATGGGATACGCTACAGGATGTTGAGGTAGGGAGATTCTATCATAAGTGGAGCACCACATGGAAGGATTGATCCATGGGGTTGATGAGACTGTAGTCGATCAACTTCCATTGCGGCTTCAACAACACACCATTGGGGTGCATAGTCATATTGGTCAATTGCTACGCAAGATAGCTCGTGCAATGTTGTTTTATCATGAGCACCACTAATTGTTTACTTATATGTTTTCATGTATTTTTTTTTATATGGGTGATGTAGCCATATGTGTCCCGAGGCACATATTTTTTAAAACCAAAATTATCATATATATATATATTCAATGTTTCCTAGTTTATATTCTGCTTTCAATATAATGTGATGTGAATTGAAAGCTACTTACATTTGTTGCAAATGTATATCTAAAACTAAATTATCTTGGGAATATGCTAAAGTGTTTATATTTATAGAAATATGTTCATATTGTATGAAATTAAAATGTCTTTCCAGCAGATGCACTCTCAAAACCATACAAAGGATGGTGATATTTCTCACCAAATAGATATTCACAAGTTGTAGTGCTATGAGCTGTGAGTCAAGTCTGATGACTATACAACAGATACCATGTAAAATCGCACCATATAGAATCTCAACCAATACACTATACTCAGTGATGTTGTTAGTAGATCAGCCAATGAAAATCCCTTGCATGCTCACTAGCTCGCCATTTGGAGCAAAGATGGCCCATGCTATGGAGGATAGGCTCTGAGTACTACGACTAGCACCATTGACATAACCAATATATGGTTCAAGGGAGGTTGACATATCCAAACCAAATTAAAGAAGGATCAACATAACCCATGGGAAACTCTGAAAAAAGAACTGCAAACACACTCAACACACCTATAGATAGTTTGTACACAGTGTACTACACATAGGATCAATCATATTATTTTTTGAGATACAACCCGTTTCTAGGCTACAATACTGGAATTCCATCAAGATCTACTAACTTGTAAACCACTTTCACAAGCACAAACTTGAAAATGTATGGGCCTAGAAACATAGGCTGGAACTTTCATGGGCCTAAATTATCGGCCTTCTGGTCATATAAGAGTACCAGATCTCCTTTTGATAAGACTCTAGGCTTGACACTTTTGTCATATTGTGCTTTTATGCATATTTTATAAGATTTTTTGGGGAAACCAGAATCGTGTCAGGTCTCATCCAATCAAGTCAAATGTAAAATATGCTCCACTTCTCTGGAGGTAGAAGGTAGAAGTTCGATAGATATTTTTAGCAATGAAATTCTGTACTGAATGGGAAGGATTGCTTCTAGACCATAAACCAACTAAAAAGGTGTGAATCTGGTAGTATTCCTTACTGAGGTTCGGTATGCCCACAAGGAAGTGTAGAGAATTAAATTATAATCTGATTTATGGACCCCTATCATGTGTTGAAGTGTAGTTTTAAGAACTTTGTTGATAGATTTAACTTTTACATTAGCCTGAGGATAATAGGGAGTGGAATTTTCATGTGAAAGTCCCAATTTGGCAGTTAATTTGGTCATCATATGATTCCAACAATGCTTCCCTTGATCTGTAGCTATCGCTTGTGGAACACCAAATATAGAAATTATGTAGTTAAAGGAAAAGTATGCAAGCATTTCACCAGTTGTGTTAAATGTAGCCATCGCTTCGTCCCACTTAGTAAATTAGTCAACAACGACAATGATATAACCAAGCCCCCTGGTCGAATTAGGGTTGCATGTCATAAATTCAATACCCCATTTTGCAAAGGAAATAACAATGATAATGGGATGCAATGGAGTAGGTAAAACATAGATTTTGTGATCGTCTATCTAGAAACCATGAGACTTCTGGATTGTAAGGATACAGTCATGGAAAATGGTCAGCCAAAAGTAACCAGTGCGTAAGATATTTTACATGGTAGTGTAACCAAATAAATATCCACCACATTACCCTAAATGGAAGTCATTCAAAACTCTCTCAACCTCCTCAAGACTGAGGCACCTTCATATAATTGTATCGATACGATGATGATAAATGGTATCATTGATAATTAGATAATTTCAGGATTGGTAATAGATACGTCGTTGCTTAGAGCAATAGGTACTAGGTCAGAAAGTTTGGGTCTCGAGATAACTAAAGAAATATCTATACTCCAGGTCAGATGACACAATGAGAAACAATGACTTATCAGGGATGGAATCTTCATATGTATATTCCACATCAAGGGAAGGAAGATTGCACACTAGTTCAATAAAAACTAGATATTTTTTTTACTTGGATTTGATTAATTCCAGGTCAAACCATTGGATAAAAACTATCCATTTCGATTACTTCCCCCCCATAAATTTACATGACAGTATTTATTTTATAGTGTTGAAATATGAAATGACCATAGCCTTGTGAAGAAATATTTAATGGAAAAATGTCTGGAAGGCTTGAATGGTCGCCAAAGCCAACTTTTCAACATGAGTATATCGAATCTCGATATCATTGAGGTTCAGAATCAGATAGTAAATGGGGTGTTCAATCCCAATTTTGTCTTCTTGGACTAGCACCATAGCTATAGTAGAGATGATGAGAGTGAGATACAATAAATAATAATGATGATAGTCAGGGGGGTATAGGAGAGATGCTCAAACCAGTGCAATTTTTTTTTTGCATCGTCATCCCAATGGAAGGGAATCCATTTCTTCAGTAAGCGAGTAAATATTTTTTTTAGCTCGACATAATTAGGGACATATCTCCTCATTAATTTAGCTTTCCCTTGGAGTCTTTGTAACCAAAGTAAGGAGGAGGGTGCTAAAATATCGACAAATTCCCAGACTTTGAGAGGATCAATACAAATTCCTTGCTTCAGTAAGCGAGTAAATATTTTTTTTAGCTCGACATAATTAGGGACATATCTCCTCATTAATTTAGCTTTCTCTTGGAGTCTTTGTAACCAAACTAAGGAGGAGGGTGCTAAAATATCGACAAATTCCCAGACTTTGAGAGGATCAATACAAATTCCTTGTTTGGAGATAACAAACCAAGGAGTCGACCAGAACCAACACAGAAAACACATTTATGTAGGTTAAGTTGAATGTTATAGTGCCTACAATGGAGAAAAATGGCTTGTAAATGCAAAGGGTGATCAACTTGATGTTTAGAATGAGAAGGGAGATCATCCAAATAGGGCTACATGATATGCTTAATATCATCCATTTAACATTGAAAAGTGGACTCTGCATTATTGAGATTGAATGGGAGACTTTTATAAGAAATAGTACCCCAGGGACAAAAAATGTTGTCTTGGATTGGTCCGTCAAGAGAATGTTGATTTGATTGTAACTCGAGAATCCATCCGTAAATGAATAGATCTCGCAACCAACACAATCATGATCAACAATATGGTTAATAAATAGGGTTGCATTGTTGTCATTCAGAAAATCTTGATTAACATCTCAATAATCGATGCATACTCGAATCGTGACTTGTTTCTTCATGACAGGGACTATGTTTTAAACCCAATAAGTTAAAGGAACAAGGTATATGAAACTAGCCCGAAGAATCTTTCCAACTTCAACTTTTATCTGGGAAGCCTTCTTAGGATGGACTAGATGGAGGTGTTGCCAGATAGGTATGGCACAAGGATACATTTTAATTTTGTGCATGATCCAGGAGGATCCTCAAAATTCTCAAATTTCAGTAGTCTCAGATGCTACCGAAAATAGTGCCATGCTAAAGAACTTTATGTGTTGATTCAGACAGTATGTTTAGTTTTACAATTGGCCCCCGTATGAAGGAGAAAACACCCATTAAATTTTATGTCAAATAGGTAAAAATTTGGGCCTTGCAGGCCAAGTGGTAAATTCACATTTCGACACTATGTAGTAGGTGGTCAAAGTCAATAGATGTTCAAACTCCAGGTTGGGAATCGAAACCACAATCTCCATGGAATTCTCACAAAAAATAGACCAATGGGCTATGCATATGTGTTATGAAACATTGGCACATTAATGTATAGCCTGTGAATGTTTTAAATAAAGCGCAAAGGGTGGTATGGTTTAAAAAACCATATGATAAACATATGATACATTGCAAATGTATTAATAGTGCGAAGTATTTATAAGATTAAACCATATGTTAAAATTACAATGGTGTGTAGTTACAAAGGTTTGTAAACCTCGCCATATGTTACCACCAGAATTTTGAATGCCACGGAGTTCCGCATTGACCATCGGAGAGTGGTGTAACCGCCAACGGGGATATCAAATTGCATAGTTGGCAACACATTGGCACCATTATGTCATGAACCACCATGGAGCAGGTAGGGGAGAATGTCACCGCTATGAAACCGTCAGGATTATATCCTCTCACATGCCATAGTAAATGACACGATCCTAGAGTAAAACACAATTTGGTATATTTGTTATATGATGATTGTGTCAAGCACTATTTTAAAACCATTTTTATAAAAAATATTTAAAATGGCCCACAAATATAACATAAACTCCATATATGGTATTTAATTATAACTATTTGCTATATATTGCTCGGAAGGTTTGAGCGTTTGACCCCAGAATCTCCTATGGTTTATTATAAAAGGAATACTAATGCGCTACTACAAAGGGATATGTATAGTGAGCCTGAAAGTTATGTTTTATTGGTGCTTCCAATGCTATTGTGAGCATAACTTGGCCATCCTTGGGCTTTTTTGAGCATGAAGAGTTGCGTTGGAGAGTAGAGGTCGAGGCCTACATGTTGACAATAGCCATGGGTGCATGTGTGCACATTTATTATGGAGAAAATGTATGTAAAGAGAATTTTTGAGTATTCCTAATATAACAGACACCCATTCGAAGCAAACCTAGAGTCTAGGAGGGACGAACTCCCTCATCAATGTTTGTTGTGTTTGCATATTTTATTGTTTTTGTTCATGTTCATGTTTCAATTCTCAATTTTATGGTTAAGGAACTTTAATTAATTCAATTTATCTCATTCATTCACATAAAATGAAACTTAGTTAATGTTCAAAAATTTTGTGTAAATATTCAATCCTGTCTGTTTTTAGATCATATTTTGGCATCAAAGCAGGTTGATCATGTATAAGTAAGATATTTTCCAGTATGAATGCTGACTAGATCCAGATTGCGACGTGGAGAAGAAAAACTTGAGGAGATAAATCAAGAGATTGGAAAGAGGAAAGTCACTCAAAAGATCGCAGGGTCAAACGAAAGTAACACTCTTGAGCCTAAGACTGATGAGAAATTTCAGCAAATGTTCCTTAATATGAAACAAATGATTTCAAAGCTTTATGAATACAAGAATACTAGAGATGAAACTTCATATTCTAAAGGCGCGAAGAATAAAAATGGCAAGGGAAAAGCTGATAGTAATGGATCTCCTTCTTCTCCATCTTCATATTTATTCTCTTACAAGTCTATTTCAGATTCAAATTCAGATTCAAAGAAGAAAAAGAAATCACCTTTATTAAAGCTCAATTTTAAGTTTGATTTGCCGATATATGATGGTGAACTGAATCCTGAAAATTTAGATAATTGGATTAAACAACTTGGAGTATATTTTAGAATTCAAAATATTGTCAATTATTCTGCAATAATCCATTTATCTACACTTAGAATAGGGGTAACAACTTTGATTTGGTGGGAAAGTAAAATTCAAACATATTTAAAGCGTAAAGGAAAAATTATGACCTCATAGTCTAAGTTTATTAAAGCTCTTAGAAATCACTTCTATCCTTTAGTATATACACAACAGGTTGTAATGTATTGGAAAAAATTAAGGAAAGGTAAAGGAAAAAGTGTGCAAGATTTTACACAGAAATTCAGGAAGAAGGCATTAGCACTTGATATTCCATTAAACACATAGGAAAATTTGTTAAACTATATTGGAAGTTTTCATTTTTATTTACAACATACATTGCTTATGTTTAATCCAATTGACCTTGATGAAGTGTGTGTACATGCCATTCATATTGAAGCAGAGGGTATGCTATTTTAGTCAAATTTTTCAAAGAAACCATTGAAGAATTTAGAGAACAAGGATTCCAAAGAAGACAAGGGGAAGAAATCAACAACAGCTAAGAAGGAAGGAGAAATGCCTACTTGTAATCATTGTTAGAGAGTTGGACATGCTGAATCCAAGTGTTGGAAGCTTCATCTGGAACTCAAGCCAAAGAATTTCCTTAAGAAGAAGGGCGAAATGAAAGATAATGTTGCAATCCAAGGGTGACAAAAAGAAGATAACCACTCTAGGTATGACATGTAATACTTTTGAAGCGACTTCTAGTTCTACTTGTTCTACATATTCTTCAAAATATAATAATGTAGTTGAGGAAAAGAAGAGAAATGAGTTGTTTCATATAAGGATAATATCCAAGCACACTAAAATTGACACATTATTTGACCATAAAGTCTTCATTCCTTCTACAATATGTTGTCCATGATGCTAATCCATTTTCTATCTTTGATCATGATCCCAAGTAGCCACATCCTCCAAGCATCACCAAATCTGAGAGACATTTACCCAAAGGCCCCTTTGTGAGGGTGGTGTGGTCCTTCTATGTGTTAAGGCACCACACACACCCACCTGCAAAGGTTTCACTGAAAAGAAAGGGCTAGGAAGCTACCTTCCTGGCTATCATCCATGCATGTATCAGGTTAAAACTGAGTCTTAAAATACTCATGCACCGCATCAACCTCCTCTTGAGTGCATCCATGCTTCCCAAGTTTATGCCTTGTCCACAGAAAATATATATTCCCATATCATATCTATAATAGTCCACAATGCCAGCTATATATCTACCTATATAATCCTTCCCTGGTCTAGTATTAGGAGAAGAGTTCTCCATAAAATCATCCTGGTGAAGATCTCTAGTATATGTCTATGTTGCATGCTCCAGAAGTGAGGTCATCTTCCCTTATTTATTTCTTTCTTTCATGTATATTGCAACAAAGTCAAACATGTGTTGTTATTTCATTATTTCAACCATAGATCCAAGTTACCAATGCTCCATGCTATCATGGATCATGTCAGGGTCATTTTCATATAGGATAAATGAATCCATCATTGGTCGATATCCCAAGTGATTCTTCCTTGTCATAGGAACCATCATATTTTTCCATCCATCAAGAATCAAGAGTATATCCTAGTCCACCATAGGTATGTTTTATGCTGCAACCATAAATTCTTGCCCCAACATGATAGCATGATCATCCATATTGATTACTCTCAAATCCATCTGTCAAAACCATGATCCTACTCTTAATAAGTGTGTGTTTTTCATAACAGCAGCCACAAACTTCATTCGAGAATTGATTTTCTTGAAAGTGATCAACTCTTTCTCCATACCAACCTTCCTCTTTCTAAGAGAAGTTGTTTCCTTTCGACTAAGGAAGCTATGAGTAGCCCTGGTGTCTATCAAAGCTAAAAAATTCTTGCCATGTATGGTTGTGTTGAAGGTTGGAGAGTAACTTCCTCAACACTGGGGATTCCACCCAGTCACGAGCTTAAAGCAACTCCTTTTCCGTTGAAATGGTGGGTCTGACTAGGGATATAGGGACCAATTTCCCATATAAGAAATAATTTGTATAACAATGGAATAAAATCAATGCGAATGGAGTGATATAAACTAATGATAAAATAAATAAAACTAAATCTAACTAATTCCCAGGATTGGACTGATCTATATGATTATGGAATAAGATTTCATAAGCATGAAACAATATAAATCATCACATACTAAATGAGTATAAGCACATTAAAGAAACTAAATCAATGTAATTTATTTAGTTGATGAAGAACATTAATCATATCACAGCTCTCTAAGTCACTCATCTAACAACATATCATTCAATACATTTTATCAATAGTAATAATAATTTATGGCATTTCAATTCTTATCAAAGATAAAAAAATAGATAGAAACAAGTTTTCTAAAATCTCATAAACATAAAACAATTAATACATAGATAACAGTACCCATTGCATCATAGCTTAGTTCTGAAAAGATAGCCTCTAGGCTCAGACTTTCAATTAGATACTTATGTTCAAGCAATAATGTAAGTTCCAAAAGCCTCTTTCTCAAAAATCTAGACTGCTTTCTAAATGCATGAAAGGGGTTTAAATACTAATTAATAATACAAAAATAGAAGACTTATGAAAGAACTATTCTAATATTAACCTAAATTATAAAATAAAACCCCAATCCACACTCTAATTGTTCCTTGAGATGGCATAATTTGAACATATATTCAAGATGGGGGGGATGAATTGGCCGCATTCTCATCTGGCCCGTGAATATTGCATGATTGAGTTTTGGAAGAAGCTAAAATATAGCATTTGAAAGACACCTCAGCACTACCAATTGATTGTGAGGTTTGATCAACAAGTACCAGTAAATATCCATGTTTACATTTTTCAAGTTTTTTATGTCAAGAGCCTTTTTATTTGACGTTTCTTGCCAATATTGTTTTAAGAAGATGATTTCTGGAATGGTGTCCTTTGGTATTTCTTGGATAATATTCGCTTCTAGGAGAGAATATTTTATGTACTCAAATATGTTGCAAGACATATTGTTAGCTTTGATGATAGATAATTCAACACTTTTCATTTTCATATCCCAACCTCCAAATATTCTATATTTTATTGATTCTTCAAGACAAGGAAGATCAGATGCTCTTCCCTGTACAGTGTCTTGCCAATATATATACTTTCACACCTTATCTTCAATCTCTTCATAACATATCCTCAAATTATAAATCTGAGTGACTAACTGATCACTTTTCTTAACTTTCTCTGTAATTTGTTTGTATTTTTTGACAGAAAATTGCTTTTTGTTTTACCATTTATGTTTCCAGTTCTATTTCTTCTTTCTTTACCTCATTAAGTTCTGGTTTCTCCTGGAGCTTTTGAATGTTCTTCTGTAACTGATGAACTATTAGATCCTTCTCTTTAATTTAATTTTCGAATTTTAGTTTGAGACCTTCAAATTCCTGTTGCATATTATTAATACTTGATTGCAACTCATGCTTGATCTTTTTTTTTTCATTAAAGAAAATTTGCTCCATTTGAGCGATTTTCTGATATTTCTCCATAATTAATGACTCAATATCTGTTGCCTTATGAATAGTTGTATCTACATTAGCACCGAAAAACTGAGATAATATGCTAAGTTCTTTTTATGGAGTTGATTGAGTTCCTTTCCAAAGGAATTGCATTGATGTCGAATCCATATGCAGTTCTGGAGAATATTTCATCTTTCATTTCTTCCTTGACCTAGATACAACAAATTTGTGCTTTGTAATGTAAAATACATCTAATGGAGTTATTTATTCAATCTTCAGTATTATTTCTGTTGTTGGGAAAGCAGGGGTGATCTCCATATCTTGGGCCGATGTTTCTTTTTATTTCTCCTATGTTCCATTGAAACTTAGTATCTCAGTTTGCTTAATAGTAATTTCAGAAATCTCTGTAGTAAATGAGATTTCTTGAATTTCTCCTTAATCTTTAGAGTCATCTAGATTAGAATAAAATTTTTGAATGCTTGGTTCACCTGTATGAATTTTTGTTTTTAGAGTATATTTAGTAGGGATAGTTTCTGAAAAAATAACACTCTGATAAATAGGAGTATTAGTATCAGATAATGCTTTCTCAAAACTTTTCCACTCTTGACTAAAATTCTCTTCCTACAAAATATCTATGATTTCTGGTTTTGCTACTGGTATTGGTACCTGAATTTGTGGAATCAAAATCGAAATATGTTCTTCTTCTGGCAATGGCATGTGCAGCATGTAGTCTGGCGGATGAGAATTCCTCTATTCTCTATATTATTTGAATTGTATCAAATATTCTAGAATGAAATTTTTGGTTGCTATTTGTTGAACCCTTGAAAATTTTTGGATTGAATCAAACACATCGTCAAATTTATCAGGCTCGCTTGGAAACTCCCTCAGGTTAACTTGATTCATTATTTCTCTAGAAACACCATATGAATCATAAATTTTTTTGGGTAGAATTGGAAAATTGTAGGGTTTTAATAGATCAATTTCAAGACAAGCATGCTTGAAATTGTTGAGAATATATGACCCACATGAAATATGAAAATTTGGCCAAATTATCTTTTTGGCATCTTTCAAAAATTTAGTCAACCCATTATCTACAGTCTGATCAACAATTTCCTTAGCCAATAATTTTTCTGGTATATATAGAAGGCCAAGACATGAGGGCAAGCATGACTTCTGAAAATTTGGATGTATGTGTAAAATTATTCACCGAACCACCTTCCTATAGGCTTGAGACTTCTATTGGATTCATGGGTGACTTTAGGAATTTTTCTCTCGAAAATGACTTGAAAAACTGGGAGCATTATATCATTACATATTTTGAACATATGAGAGTGGTATTTTGATTCCCATAGGAATTCTAGCTATACAAATATGGGGGTTTTGACTTCTTTGGTCCATTTCTATCCTAATGATAGAAATTCAATAGAGAAATAGACAACATCTAGGATAAAAGAACTCATCTAAAAAGGAGAGACTATACTGGACCTAAGATTACGATTTTATCTATAGACAGTGATACATCTAATAAAATTATCAGACAAAATATTAGCCCAATCAAGAATATAGACATCAGAAGCTACTTCTATCAATGGTATCCAATCTTTCTTAAACTCGGTTGTATTTGCAGACCCAAAAAGATGACAAAACATTGCAACAATTTGCGAGAATGGGCTTTTAAGATAAACTACTGAGTACATACTCTTTCCGTCGTGTTTATTGTTATTGGGATCATTTCTCCAATATTTGATTACATTTGTAGTGTGTTCATTATCTCATATGAATTATTTAACAAACTGATTGTCATATTTCTTCTGGGGCTTTGGCAATTTATGCATATCCTTCAAATCTGACGGCTTGATAGAACTAATGATTGTTCTGCTTCTCGTAACAATCTGTCTATCTTGAATTTCCACATGATCCAACACCCATTTTACTAAGTCGGTGTATGGCAACATTTTAGGACTGGAAACAATAATGTGAAGAAAAGAGTTAGCTGTGTTGGACCATGAGTCTGAATCTGTGGATGCAGAATCATCAGCTACAACTTTTCTATTTAGAATTACTTATGGATTTTCCTTCTCAAACAAATGATAGATCCCTTCCCAGCTTGAGGAACCAATTTATGAGTTTCATGTTGTGTATAATATTAAAGGATCCATCTCGTTGTTTTCCTCTTACTAAACAACTAACTGAGGTGGGGTGGAAGACTTCCTTCGTGCTTTATCAGCCTTGACATCCTTTTATGCCTAAGTTTTTGGAATTACCCTGTCAAAAGAAAACCAGAGAGGGTAAGTTAAGATCACATGAAATTCTATTAACTTTCGTATCAATTTAAATCATGCATGATGGGATTCATTAGTATTAAATATGAAATAATTACAAAATCGATTGCAAACCTAGAGATCATAAAAACACATAAATTATCATTAAATTGATAGCATGGGTTCATTTAAGTTTGACAGTTGTTATCATATCGGGATCTATAGATCTCCCTTTTCATGATTAGAGAATTTTTGGCACCTCAAAGCAATGTGCAACATGAGAAATGTGATATTGCAATTAATTTTATGATAGAATGGGATATCGGAATAAGTTAGATGACAAAAACCAATATCGGTAATCGTTACTTGACAGACTTTGTTGTTTCGCATATCGATAGTTTGTTGTTTTTCATATCGGTGTTTCACTCATTCGGATATTTTCAATTTTTTATTTTGACGTTTCGTATTTCAACAATTTAATTCCCACTCCTGTACTCTTAACCTTTATGGGTTCCTTAGAGCGGTATTTTATGATTTTTTTTTTTTTTTTTTTAAGAAAAATTAAACTTAGCCTAAAAATTGAATTTGAAGTTTTATTTCTAATAAAATGAATTTAATCCTAATTTATTTTAAAAGGGTCCCCATTATTCTTTCTAAGCTATTATACTAGAAAAATGGGGAGTTGTTGTAGTACTGCAACAATTGGCGACACACTGGATGAATCTAGAATATCTAATAGATAATAATACTTAAAATACACTATTCTAGGAAATTTATAAGTGACTGAAATTTCTCTTTAATATAGCTAAATTTTATCTTTAAATAACTTGATTTTACTTGAAAATTTTCTTCTTTCTTTTGTAAATGAAATTTCTCTCTAAATGAATCAAATCTTAATAAGTTGAAAATATAAGTAAGAAATTAGTCAAATCTTAGCTTATTTGATGAAATTATTAATCACTAGTAGAGCCACTACTGCTAGCAGGCATTCATAGCCTCGACAGGGTTACTATTTAACAAAAATGAACCAATATCCCATTCATAACATAATAGACATTTCTAAAGGTAATGTAATTACTTTTATTTTTTGTTAGTTTAAAATAATTATCATGGTTTGGTAGCCAAAAGTGATAATGTCATTCATTGGTTATAGTAACTTTGAACAAGTTCACTTCTGATGAGATCCCTTCCCTAAGGTTTTTAGGCCATGAGCCACTATCCTCATTTGGTAGCAGTTTGATAATGTCAAGTTTACTAGTTTCCCATGAACATGATGAGTCAACTTGTATTGAGATCTCTCAAATTTAAAGTTTTATATATTTTTGAATTACACTTTAAAAAAATATCTAATATGAATGAATGGGGAGGTTATCATTTTTCTCCTTATGAGATTTTGGATGACCATTTAAGTAAAAGATGCTAACACTTCAATAAAACTTAATACTTTGTAAAAAAAACTTTTCGAACTTGATTCATGCTAAAAAAAAAAAATTGAATTTACATGGATTAGAATTCTTCTTCTTTCTAATCAATTATTTGAATCAAAATTTTCCAAAGAAATATAGATTTGAATTTATGATTTATTTCCTAGTTTTATATATAAAAAATTAATACTTTCACATCCAAGAAAATGATGAAGTGTTTCACTTTTTTGCGTAGTATTGCAAAAACTTGTTTTTTTTAAATATATACATATTCGTACAAAAGAATTGTTTTTCTTTTAAGAAAAATATTTTTTGAGGACAATTTCATTAACATGAAGACTTTCCTTCTTCCCTTGTAAATTTTGAAAAATAAAAGTTGATGGACATATTTTTTCGATTATTTGAAAAGGGCCAAGCCAGAGTTTTTGAAATTTTGTATGTTTTAATTTTTCCTCATGCACTTTATCCCATTTCAATACCAAATATCCAATTTCAAATTGTTTGTCTTTTACTTTATTTGAATCGAATGAACTTTTAATCAATTGTTGATGATGATTTTGTATCATTTTAGCTTTTTCTCCTTCTTCTTACATTTTAACTGTTTGGGGCTTTCTTGATTGTAATGAAGATGTTATCACTCTAGTAAATTCTTAAGTAGTGGGATTTTGGATTTAAGTCAAAGAACTCTAGAGGTAACCACAAACCTACTTCAAACTCTAGGATCTAGCGTTCCTAGGGTTTAGAGAGGGCTCTCTCTTTAATATTTATCTTTGGAATATCAACATGAGAAGGCATAAAATTCTGAAAGGTCATGAACCTTTTAGGGAAATCTAGGCCAAGGTATAGTTGAGTTAAGGCCTCTATAGACAAGGGGACTGCATGGGGATCAGGCTGCAATTGTAGCATTTGATTAATAGATTAGGCTGTAATAGTGAAAAGTATCTCTTTATCAGCATTTACTATGGCCCTTTGATCTGGTTCATAGTATTTTTGACACAATCTTATGACTTCTTGACCTAGGTGGGTTAAGGGAACTATATACTTCAGTAAATGTGTTTCCCAAATAGGAATTTCATCTTTGTCTAGATACTTTTCATAACACCAGTTGTGTATATCTAACAAATTGAATTCAACAACAGGATTAGAAATTTTATAGTCAAGATCAGTCAAAGGAATGCTTTCAGTAGCAACCACAGGTGGTTGAATGAAGTTTATTGTTATATAAGATTTGGCAATAATGGCTGGGGTAGGCTTAGGGGATTTGGATCCCTCAGATTTGGTTTCTTTAGATCCTTAAGGTCTACTAGTGTTCTATTTTTTAGGAATTTTTAGGTAACTACTGCAAGATTAGACTGTTTGCAGGATTTTTTATTTTAAAAAGAAAGGAAACTGAGAAATTTAGGCTCAGGATGGCTTCTTTTGGGCTTTTTTTTCAATTAGGTTTTTCTGAGGATATAAAAATGGCATAAACAGAAAATAGGGGTTTTCTAAGTGTGTTTTAGCTGAGAAAATAAGAATTCAGGGTATTTCAGAGGTTTTAGCCTTTCAAATATTTGAATTTGATCCTTAAACTGTGAATTTTAAGAAATTATCTTGAAAAGGAGCACAGAGGAAAACAAGGTTTCCTAGGAAACGTTTGCCAGGGTTTGGCCTATTTTTTGTGATTTTGGGCCGTTCAGTTTGATCAATTCTATAAATAAAAGGTTTGGCTTTCTTTAAAGACAATTTGAACTTAATATGCAGGTTTCGATTCTTCAGAAAATACCTTTAAGTGCAGGTATTTGACTGTAAAAAGGGTTTTACAGGTTCTTGTCTAAAATGTTGGCTTTGGCAGCTTTCTCTTAGAGTGGTGAACAGTTCTTCAAGAGTCTTCAATGGTGTATTGTGGTCAAATCTGAGTTTCTTAGGCAAGAAATTGGTAAGAAAGGGCTTGAGAATGTCTAACACATTTAGGATAAAAGCGAAAAAGTCTATACTGCTGAAATAATGAAATAATATGCATGTTCCCAAGGTTTTAACCATAGATTTGGTCACATTTAATCAACATTTAATGCATGTCGCGTCATGGCGAGAGGTGGTTTCTGGATTCGAATGAAAACCAGATAGTGGTTATCGCATAGGATTTTGGTGGTAAGCAGATTTGTACAAAACACATGCGATCTAATGAAAAAGCGACACGTCAAGGAGAGAAAAGTGAGAAAAACTGCACATTTCACGTGCATTTTGGATTTGGTCAATCGATTACTTTCTCTATGTGATATTGCATGTAGGCCATTGGATTTGGAGCTTTGATGCAAACAGTCAGGATCAAATGGGAATCTGCGGCTTAAGAAATGGTGGGACCGGGAAACTTCTATGAGCGGATAGTTAATATATATTTAAAAACTTCATAAAATATGAATGGGCAAAAGGTTAATAATATATAAAGGTGGAGTGTATTATGCATGTGACATGGGTTAACTTATATAAAATGAAGGGTTTTATATAATGTGGCAGGGATAAGCGGATATGGATAAGGGGTGGGGTTAAGTTTTCTTAAAAATAAACCTTAGTCTATCAAAATAAAACTTTGGGTTATAAAGTTATAAGGGGGAGTAATATGTTTTTATTCATAACATTTGTGATATGCCCGAATAAAACACATTTGGCACAATTTGTAATCTATTATATAGTTTTAAACCTTTTAAATGATTTAATAACCATAGGGAGTGGGATACTTGTTTAGCGAAAGTTTTAGACCAAAGGGGATTTTATTTGGATTTTATTTTAACACATGGGTAATAACTTCGGTCTAAAATCTTTATAATAGTGGGGTTTTGGGTGTATTTAGATATAGTAAGTTAAATAAGTAGGATAAGGTAGTATTTATGGATTTAATAAAATAGATTTAAAAGTTAATATGAAAGGGGGATGGAGTGTACACAAAAATACATAAATCGCTAAGTGTAAAAGTAAAGAAAAGCTCATGTTTTTATCATGTCACCAATACTTAGGATAAAGTAGTTTTGAGGATTTGTGTACGTTTCCGAATGAAGGAAGTTAATTAGATGGGTTTTTATGCTTCATTAAGTAATAATGAGTCTTTATGAAAAGGATTTATAATGTATGAATGAGGGATGAAATAATTATGAATGGGGATTTAACTTAAGAACTCAACATTTTCAACTAACTAGTCATCGAGCCTTGGGTCTGGTCCCAACAAAATTCAGAGAAATTCTCTGAGCCTATTTTCTGATAACCTAGAATAATAAATACTTATAGGGGAGGGGAAATTAGTGATTTTACCCGATGATCAATATTACATGCTTTCTTCACTTCTTTCTACCTACACAGCCTTATTCTAACATTTTTTCTTCATTTTGCAGGTGCACTTAGGCTTGCAACCTTGGAACATTTATTATTTTAAAGCATAAAGTATCTAAATCTACCTTATTTTATCTGAGGGCTCAAATTAAACTATTGAGATCATCATTATTCTCTACTTATCTACTGATTTGTCAGGATTAAACTCTCTGAAAATTTGTTTTTCACTATCTAAAACATGAAATTGAAAACATGAAAAGTCAAGATTAAGCAGTTTAACTCATCATGGATTATTACATTTATTGACACTCTACCATAATCATTTATTCTTGCAGTAAAGTAAAGTAGTGGCATTTGGACTTGCTCACTTTCAGGTCTTATTTTCATATTTTTCTTTTAGGGTCTATATTTTCTAAGTCCTTTAATCTTTCTTTTAGGACTTTTTACCCTCTTTTTGATTTTTTATTATTTTTTAATTTTTTCAAAATATGGGAAAACAACTTGCAAAAAGCAAGGTATGTACATATTTACAAGACTATCAAAGTCAATTCAAAATTTTATGAACCCTATTATTATAGGACCCTAACAGAAGCGAAAGGTTGTTCGTTAATGAATTGAACCAAGCCCATTGACAGAATAACTACTTTTAAAGGTAAAACTGATGCCTTCCCATATACGATTCGAAAAGGAGAAGTTCCTATTGAATCTTTTTTAGTTATCCTATCTGCCCAAAATGTAAAAGTCAAAGATTTGTGCCAATTCTTCTGATTTTGATCAATGGTGTGTTTAATTATTCTTATGAGGTTTTCATTGGTACATTCTGCCAAACCATTTCCCTAAGGATAACAATTTGCATAGTATTTCAATTTAAACCCTCTTTTCAAAGAAAATTTAGTCATGGAATTTCTAGAAAAATACGAGGCAATGTCAAATACTTAAGCATAAGGAACACCAAACCTTGTGATGATGAATTGATCAATGAATTGAATAATGTTTTCATAGTTATTTGTCCTCAAAGGTATTGTTATTATTTATATTAGCGGTCAGTATATATTTATGTTGTTTATAATAATGAGGAATTATATCACCTATTATGTTCAGTCCCTATTGTTCGAAAGTTTGTTCCATATTGACTGGTTGAAGTGGCATTGAGTGTTGGAAATGTTCTCATTGATGGCAAAGGAGATGACAAAGGAGGAGCACCTGAAACATCAGTCAAGGAGCAGAGGAAGCAAAAAGAGAGGTAGCAGAGACAACAAAAAGAGAAGTAAGGAGCAACATCAGTCAAGGAGCAGAGGATAGTAAAGAAGAAGAGAACTATTCAAGGTGCAGAGTAGTGAGGACAGAAGGAGGGCCATTGGATTTTGAAAAAGGGGCACAATTAAGAGAAGAAGAAGTTCTGCCAAGACAAGAAGAAGTGTTTGCAGGTGGGTATCTTTTAGTGTTCAACATTGCATGGGTATGATGAGACTCTGTAATTGGGAGTATAAATGGCTCCTATGTGCAATTATGTTTAACTCTGTACATGCATTTGCTGTGGAGTATAGTGTGTGAGGTTATATAAATACTAAGGAAATTATAGTCATAATACAGTGAACCCGCAAAGGAAATCATGAAATCAGGTGATGGCACAGTAATAATTGTATGGGCAATGCTCTGAATGAATTTATGTGTAGAGGTTTTGTATATGATAAGGTTGAATCTCATTCGGGCTCGATTGTAGGTTTGAACCACCTAACTTGCATATAAAATTGGAAGCATGCATTAACTGTGAATTCGAAGGTTTAAATATCTCATTTGCATGGTTGAATCATACGATGGTCAAGCCATTGAATGTTGTGGTCGATACTGGTGAAGTCAAACCACGGGGTTAACACAGAGGAAGAAAATTATTTAAAAGGGCAGAAAGAGACCTGTAGAGAGAACTAATGTAGAGTAGGAGGTCATTTTCATCGAAGATATGTCCATAACAGAACTTGTAAGCAATTTCAAGAGTATATATGAAGAATCCGCTTAGAAACGCATGTGTATTGTTTGATTGGATGATGCTTTTATTGACTGGTTGAACCCCATGTAAGGTATTTGTCGAATTTCAATATGACACTGTGATGAACTCTGTGTAATTTAAGTTTAAAACTTTTGGGTTGAAGTATTAAATTGATTTGATATGTTACGAATTTGGGTTGGATTCATATAATCTATTTTATGAAGAAATTATGTATTTCATGGTGAATGCACATTACTGTGGAAGTGAGTAGATGGAAAAATTCAATGCGTATGTAGCCTTTTGGAATATCGCATTGCAGAGATTGTGAAATTAGATCGATGGAACAACACTGGGGAATGGTGCCTCAAAGGCACAGGAGCAGAAACCTTTATGGTGCGAAGGCTAGATCGATCGTAAGGCTCTGTCTCACACACCAGAACTCGAAATAGAACGTTACCGTGAAGTTATGGGGTTGAAGTTATATACAGATTTTATTGTAATGGGATTTACGTTGAGGTCATAAGAATATGAAAATCGAAGGTTTGTTTGGTGCAACTAGAGCACGAAACCAAATCGAAAGGTTCAGTTTGTAAGAGGGTTGTATAAATGCATTGATCAAATGACTAAGGAATTTTAGAAATCAAAGGAGTTCTGGTCTATTCGAACGAGTGGAAGACCAAGCAGATTGACCCTTGGATCGATCGATGGAATGGTTGATGGCAGAGTTCGGCGAAACGGTGCATTGAGGAGTTAGACGGAATTGGGTGTAAGGGATAGTTTGATTACACACTCCACTGTGTAATGAACAGCGAAGGAAGGAACAGAACCTTGAGCGCAACTGAACAGAACCATGAGGTATGAATAGTGATAGTGGGTTTGGAACACCAAACGGTTTTCATCGCACCTCTTTTGTACGATAAGCTATATTCCCAATTCGAACGTGATCAATGCCATCGGCTGACATGTGGCCTTAAGCGGTTTGGAGAACCCGCTCTCATCATGAGTTAAAGCCCATGCAATTAACTCGTGCAATATCCAGTGCGGATCCTTAGATTATCAAAGCCAATGTGACATCCCGTTAGCTGTTGGATGAGTGAGGTCGTTAACACCAGGTAACAAGTTGTGGGCCCGAATATATGGTATTCTATTGATTATATGGAATCGACCTTTACATTAATGTTTATAACAATTGGCCAGCGCTTTGGCATATTTGGTCATTGAATGTCGTGAAATCCTATGTAATATAAGCTGATGTGTTAGTAAATGTATGATGTGTGACGATTAAGGTGTGGTCCAATGTATACACATATGGTTGCATAACTATATGTTAAAAGGAAAAAATTCGCTCACGTGATGGACTGAATAGGGTTACAAAGAAATAGTAGTATGTATGGGCCGAGAAGCATATAGATTGGGTTTTTTCCCAAAGTCCATTATATATATATTTTCATTTCGGTGAATCAAAGGAGAAAGGTGTATTGACATTGACTTTGGTTTAATCTGTATGAAGGTTATGCTATACCCATGGGATGTCTTAATCTTT
Source organism: Pinus albicaulis (assembly GCA_034641835.2). Taxonomy (NCBI): domain Eukaryota; kingdom Viridiplantae; phylum Streptophyta; class Pinopsida; order Pinales; family Pinaceae; genus Pinus; species Pinus albicaulis. Next base: position 869,580,581 of record CM076572.1, read on the forward strand.
GACAAGAATCCCGCATTTGAAGATTGAACCTTTGCTTCAATTAAAACGTGTGTCACGTGATAGTGGGGTTTATAACCATCAAGGAAGTGTTGTATTTATATCTCAATTATTCGAATTGAGATATTAAAATAATTCAAATTGTTTATTTAAATTTACTCACTCATGAGTTTTCCCAGGTTGTAGGGTGCTTGGAAAATGGGATTCTGAATGCATTTATACACAGCCTAGAATTGAATTAGAAAAATTCAGGGACTGGGGGTTTTACCCTGTATCAGAAAACATGTATATATATACAGCAGATGCACAACTATAGTGAGCTTGGAAAATTTGTACAGAGGTAAACATAGACTGCAGAGTTGAAGAGGTATGCAGCTAAGGGATTTAAAATTGCAGTGAATAGGTGTACATGCACAATGAACAGAGTTGCAGTAAACAGAGGTATGCAGGACAGTTTCATGACAACAACAGAAAGGAAAAAACCAACAAGCTAAGGGATGAGTGAATTTTATATACTGTAACTGAAAATGTAAATGCTTTAATTGTTTTATATTGTTTGTGATGCAAAGGAAATTATCCTAAGGAAAAGAAAAATCCCACTGTAACATGGAAATTTGTACATATTGTTATAATTTTAAAATGAGTTGGACAAAGGAATGAGAAGGCAGAAGCCAAAGAGTCATGGTTGTTCACTCCAAATTCCTTATGGAATACAAACAGTCATGTGATGAACTCTATATATAATATCAACTTGATATGCATAAATATGTTGGAGAGAGTGAGGATAGAAAATGCAGAGTATGAAGAATTACAAGAAGAAAGAGGATCTAAACATAGAAGAAGGAGGAGCTAAGAAAAGATGATGCAGGGCTGATATGAGGACTAATGGACAGCAGAAGAGAAGGTACAGAATAGAGCTAATATCCAAGGTAAATCAGCAAGTGTTTTTCTTTTGAAAGAGTAAGGAAGTTGGAGCTTCCCTATCAAGTCGTAGCTTGATAGATGTCAGTTGGAGCTGACTGAGGTAGAAGCCTTCTGTAGGTTGGTGCCTGCAGAAAATAGATGGGAGTTGGTGCTTCCACATCAAGTTGTAGCTTGATAAAATGTCAGTTGTAGCTAATTGAGGTTGGAACCTCCTGTAGGTTGGTGCCTGCAGAAAATTTATGGGAGTTGGAGCTTCCTTGCAAGTTGTAGCTTGCACAATTGAGGTAGGAGCCTCCTGTAGGTTGGTGCCTATAGAAAATCAGTGGTGAGAGGGAGTTGGAGCTTTCCTTTTCATCACAACAATAATAAGATGTGGTTTTCTCCCTTTATGGGTTTCCACTTATATCTAGTGTCTCTGTGCATAATGTTTATGTGTTGATATGGTTTATCTAATCTGCTTAATACTTGCTGCTCTCATATTAAGTCTGTTGTTATATTATCTTAATACTTGTTGCTCACATTCTAAGATTACTCACATATTAAGTTGAACATGAAATGAAGGTGTAAATAAGTTTTAATGGAAAAATTTTAAAAGTCCATGTATGTGTTAAACTGATTCAACCCCCCCTCTCATTTTAACTAAGGGTTCAACAATTGGTATCAGAGCAGGTTCCTTTGCTGTAAGCATAATAGCTTGAAGGAGATCTGGTTAAGTCATGCACTATCAAAATGTACATGTGTTGAGTACAACAAACTTTCCTGAATGGAGAGATAAGGTTAAAACATGATTATTGGCGTATGAACCTAAGGTATGGAAACTTGTGTGTGATGGTTACTACACAAACTCTCCCTCGATGCAAGAACAACATAGTAATGCCAAGCCGAAATGTGTGATATTCAATAATCTTCATAACAAGGATCTTGAGTTAATAATGGATTTAACCTCTGCAAAAGAAATCTGGGACAGATTGCATTTCATGCATGGAGTATCCACTGAGGATTGCATTTTCAAGAAGGAGAAGAGAATTAAGAAAAAGAAAAATTCATGTCAAAAAAAAGAGGTTCAATCAAATGAGTTAACTGCTAGTGTGAATGGTAGTAAGAATCATGAAGAAATTGCAGCTAAAGAAAAATCCAAACTTGACACAGCACTGACTGAAATAGAAAAATTGAAGAATGAAAACAAATACCTTAAGATATTGGTACAAATATGTGATGAGAAATAATATGAAAATAAGAAATAAATTATTGGCCTGAAGACACAGCTTGAAGAGGCAAAGAAAGTAGAAGACACTCTGCTGCAACAAATGAGAGAGAAAAGTCAGGAATGTGAAAGATTGGAAGAAGAAGTAGTGAGACTAAGAAAGAACTTAGAAAAGTCCCAAAGAGAACTATTAATGAATACACCTCTAATGAAAATCTCTGGACAGTTGGACCAAATTCTCAATGCTCAAAGGTCACCTCACATAAAGGGTGGGATAGGATATGAAGGGGAAACCAGCAAGTCCAAGAATGAAGATAAAATGAATATCATATTTGTAAAAGTTGTAAAGGATAATGAAGTATCTCAAAAGATTCCTACAAAAGTAGAAGCCAAAAAGAAGTTGATGTGCAAAGAAACAAACAAAAACAAGCAGCAACATGAAAGGACAGAAAATGAAAGAATGAGACAGGAAGCTGAAAAAGGCTCATACACTCTTGATTATGAATTGAATAAATTTGGAAGATGTCAAAGAAGGTTCTTTCCTCGTATGGGAAATACCACTTGTTTTTCCTGCCACAAACAAGGACATACTGCAACATATTGTAAGACAAAGCAAACCTAGTCCAACAAGCAAAGGATGTAGCAAAAGAGAATAACCCCTCAAGAAAGCAAATGGAAAAGACAATCTTCCACCAGGTACACAAACTATTTCCATGGCTACTGTTATGCATGCAATAATTTTGGACATAAATCTGTTGAATGTAAATTGTATTAAAAAATGGGAACAAAGTATTGTACATCAGCTCAAACATACCTTGGTAGAATAATATGTTATGTATGCCTCAAGCTTGGTCACAAAGAAAAAGACTGAAAAATTCCATATACATTAAAGAGCTCTAGACAGAGGATGGAATCAAAACAGATCAATCAAAACTATGAATAAAAAAGAAGAGCAGAAATTATGAAGAACCCCAATAAAGTATGGAAGGAAAAGAGAAAGGGGGAGCCTGTTACCTCAATAACATAATGAATCCATCATAGGCTCAAGGGGAGCTTCTCTAGGAAGCAAAGCAAATATCTAATCAGTGACAAATATGAAGCAACATCCCAGGGGGAGAGAACTTCATAAATAGTCCCCATGAAAGCAATCTGAGAAGAGCTCCTTGGAATATGACCTTGGAATATGAACAACCATGAGATCAGGAAGGGAAAGGGAATTCCTCTAAAAGAGAACTATAGAGGAAGAAGATCATCTGAAGTATTAAGTAGCTGACAGATTGATGGAAGAAGAGAAGACAGCAAGAAGCCATGATGATAGAGGAAAACTTAGCAATGAACATGTAAGCTAAGAAGACTTCAACACATTAAATTGATGATCACACTGTGCCTCATACTGCTAGAATTAACAATGAATCACATTAATAAGGATGAGTGCCTATCATCAGTTTGTCACATCTTTCAAAAGGTCCACTTGGAGGAATGCAGTTAAGTGAGTAATAAATATTTGAGTAATCAGCCCATGAAGATTCATAGAAAATAAATTGAAGATGTCTTCCCAAAGATTTGCATGTTAGAACAATTGAATTGAATATAATACAGCAATGATTCTGGAGCAGTCCTAGAAAGGAACATGCAATGGCTTTCCTTGGAACTGAATGTTAGAATAAGTAGCAAGTTAGTGATGCCAAGATCTAATTCAGTATATTGATGGTTGTTGGTGTGAATAGTGAAAAGATCAATAGTATAAACTATGGGTTCATGTGCAAACTAAGGTGAAATCTCTGGATATTTTATCAAATTAATATCAATTGGTACTTGGTACAAGCAGCATGCCTATCGACATAATATCAAGTGTTATCAGTGAAGCAGCAGCATGGTACAAGTCCTGAGGATCAAAGGATTATGGCAAAAGTACATCAAGGTAGTATTCCCAGCGTTATCTGGATTATGCATTCAGCATGAAAAGGTCAGTAGCAGAGCTAAAGGATCAATATTTTGTTTACACTTGAAGCATTATATTGAACTTTGAAGCAGTATCTTTCTCTATATATAATTTGATGCCTCTCTGAAGTCAGTACAGATATAACTTCAAGGCCTCTTCCTTAAGATTAGTCATAAAACAGTGTGAAGATTGTTTGTTGATTTTTCAATTAAACATCTTCAATATGCTTCTGGGGAAGATCATCCTGATATAACAGTCAAAATATCTAAAGTATGAAGGACTATTTGATCAGTAAAGAGAAAATGATCTTTGACATACATACCCCTTATGAAATAAATGAATTGCATTGCTGATAAGTGAGATTGACCAATACATTGAATGCATCCTACCTCAAGGTTTTGTTGTGAAAGTACATTATGCAAGCAGTAAAGGCATTCGATCTCTTGGATCAAATTCTGGTTAATTCATTGATCACATCTGTAACAAGAACCTTAAGCTATTAAGGATAATATCAACATCCTAGCTCATATCATCACCAACATGCAGGAAAGGTGTACTACAGTAATAAAGGATATATTGGCTTCATCACAATTGAACAAATGTTGTACTGCAGATGAGTATTGCAAAAGAAGAGATATTCCATCTACAATATTCCTCAACAGAAATGTATTGGCACACTACATCAGACAGAGACTGCATGTTTATTCAAGTTTAATTATCCTCAAAAGTGTTCTCTCAATAACTCTCGTACACCAGTCTGGAGTATCAAGGTACAAAGTCAAAAGAAGAAGGTACAAACAAAAATTAGAGAGAAGAAATGCAAAGCTAGAATCTACACTGAGAAATGTGCAACCCTTTGCCATTGATGTCAAAGGGGGAGGAAAAGCAGGTAATAGAAGAAAGGGGCTTCCAAAAGAAGCTAGGCAGAGGAAGAATTGGAGGAAGCATTGGATTATCGGTGGATGTGTTGCCATCAATGCCAAAGGGGGAGATTGTTGGAAATTTTGTCATTGATGGAAAAGGAGATGACAAAGGAGGAGCACCTGAAATATCAGTCAAGGAGCAGAGGAAGAAAAAAGAGAGGTAGCAGAGACAGCAAAAAGAGAAGTAAGGATCAGCATCAGTCAAGGAGAAGAGGATAGCAAAGAAGCAGAGAACTATTCAAGGTGCAGAGTAGTGAGGACAGAAGGAGGGCCATTGGATTTTGAAAAAGGGGCACAGTTAAGAGAAGAATAAGTTCTGCCTAGACAAGAAGAAGTGTTTGCAGGTGGGTATCTTTAAGTGCTCAACATTGCATGGGTATGATGAGACTCTGTAATTGGGAGTATAAATGGCTCCTATGTGCAAGTATGTTTAACTCTGTACATGGATTTACTATGGAGTATAGTGTGTGAGGTTATATATATACTAAGGAAATTACAATCATAATACAGTGAACTCGCAAAGGAAATTGTGAAATCAGGTGATTGCACAGTAATAATTGTATGGGAAATGCTCTGAATGAATTTATGTGTAGATTTTTTGTATATCATAAGGTTGAATCTCATTCAGGCTCGACTATAGGTTTGAACCACCTAACTTGCATATAAAATTGGAAGCATGCGTTAACCATCAATTTGAAGGTTTCAATATCTCATTTTCATGGTTGAATCATACGATGGTCAAGCCATTGAACGCTGTGCTCGATACTGGTGAAATCAAGCCACGGGGTTAACACAGAGGAAGACAATTATTTAAAAGTGCAGAAAGAGACTTGTAGAGAGAACTGATGTAGAGTAGGAGGTCATTTTCATCGAAGATTTGGCCATAATAGAACTTGTAAGAAATTTCGAGACTATATATGAAGAATCCGATTAGAAACATGTGTTTATTGTTTGATTGGATGATGCTTGTATTGACTGGTTGAACCCCATGTAAGGTATTTGTCGAATTTCAATATGACACCGTGATGAACTCTGTGTAATTTAAGTTTAAAACCTCTCGGTTGAAGTATTAAATTGATTTGATATGTTACAAATTTGGGCTGGATTCATATAATCTATTTTATGAAGAAATTATGTATTTCATGGTGAATGCACATTACTATGGAAGTGAGTAGATGGAAAAATCCAATGCGTGCGTAGCCTTTTGGAATATCACATTGCAGAGATTGTGAAATTAGATCGACGAAACAGCACTGGGGAATGGTGCCTCAAAGGCACAGGAGCGGAAACCTTTACGGTGCGACGGCTGGATCGATCGTAAGGCTTTGTCTCACACACCAGAACTCGGAATAGAATGTTACCGTGAAATTCTGGGGTTGAAGTTATATATGGCCTTTATTGTAATGGGATTTACATTGAGGTCACAAGAATCTGAAAATTGAAGGTGCGTTGGGTACAACTAGAGCATGAAACCAAATCGAAAGGTTCAATTTGTAAGAGGGTTGTATAAATGCGTTGATCAAATGAATAAGGAATTTTAGAAAGCAAAGGAGTTCTGGTCTATTCGAACCAGTGGAAGACCAAACAGATTGACCCTTGGATCGACCGATGGAATGGTTGATGGCAGAGTTTGGCGAAACGGTGCATTGAGGAGTTAGACAGAATTGGGAGTAAGGGATAGTTTGATTACACACTCCACTGTATAATGAACAGTGAAAGAAGGAATAGAACCTTGAGTGCAACTGAACATAACCACAAGGTATGAAAAGTGATAGTGGATTTGGAACACCAGACGGTTTTCATTGCACCGCTTTTGTACGATAATTTGTATTCCTAATTCAAACGCGATCACTGCCATCAGCTGACACGTGGCCTTAAGTAGTTTGGAGAACCCGCTCTCATCATGAGTTAAAGCCCGTGCAATTAACTCGTGCGATATCCAGTGCGGATCATCGGATTATCAAGGCCAAAGTGACATCCCGTCAGTCGTCGAATGAGTGAGGCCATTAACACCAGGTAATAAGCTGTGGGCCCGGATATATGGTATTCTATTGATTATCTGGAATCGACCCTTACATTAATGTTTATAACGATTGGTCGGCGCTTTGGCATATTTGGTCATTGAATGTCATGAAAGCCTATGTAATATAAGCTGATGCGTTAGTAAATGTATGATATGTGATGATTAAGGTGCGGTCCAATGTATACACATATGGTTGCATAACTGTATGTTAAAAGGAAACAATTCGCTCATGTGATGGACTGAATAGGGTTACAAAGAAATAGTAGTATGTCTGGGCCGAGAAGCATATAGATTGGGTTTTGTCCCAAAGTCCATTATATATATATATTTTCATTTCGGTGAATCAAAGGAGAAAGGTGTATCAACATTGACTTTGGTTTAATCTATATGAAGGTTACGCTATACCCATGGGATGTCTTAATCTTTGACAAGAATCCCGCATTCGAAGATTGAACCTTTGCTTCAATTAAAAGGCGTGTCGCATGCTAGTGGGGTTTATAACCATCAAGGAAGTGTTTGATTTATATCTCACTTCTTCGAATTGAGATATTAAAATAATTCAAATTGTTTATTTACATTTACTCACTCAAAATTCAGAAATGGCATGAGTTTTCCCAGATTATAGGGTGCTTGGAAAATGGGACTCTCAATGCATTTATACACAGCCTAGAATTGAATTAGAAAAATTCAGGGACTGGGGGTTTTTCCCTATATCAGAAAATAGGTATATATATACAGCAGCTGCACAACTACAGTGATCTTGGAAAATTTGTATAGAGGTAAACAAAGATTGCAGATTTGAAGAGGTATGCAGCTAAGGGATTTAAAATTGCAGTGAACAGGTGTACATGCACAAGTGATCAGAGTTGCAGTAAACAGAGGTATGAAAGACAGTTGCATGACAACAATAGAAAGGAAAAAACCAGCAAGCCAAGGACTGAGTGAAGTTTATATACTGTAACTGAAAATGTAAATGTTTTAATTGTTTTATATTGTTTGTGATGCAAAGGAAAGTATCCTAAGGAAAAGAAAAATCCCACTGTAACATGGAAATTTGTACATATTGTTATAATTTTAAAATGAGTTGGACAAAGGAATGAAAAGGCAGAATCCAAAGAGTCATGGTTGTTCACTCCAAATTCCTTATGGAGTAAAAAAAGTCATGTGATGAACTCTATAAATAATATCAACTTGATATGCATAAATATGTTGGAGAGAGTGAGGATAGAAAATGCAGAGTATGAAGAATTGAGGAGAAAAGACAGGAAGAAGGAGGAGCGGAGCAAAGATGATGCAGGGCTAATATGAGGATTGATGGACAACAGAAGAGAAGGTATAGAATAGAGCTGATATCCAAGGTAAATCAGCAAGTGTTTTTCTTTTGAGAGAGTAATTAAGTTGGAGCTTCCCTATCAATTCGTAGCTTGATAGATGTCAGTTGGAGCTGACTGAGGTAGGAGCCTCTTGTAGGTTGGTGCCTGCAGAAAATAGATGGGAGTTGGTGCTTCCACATCAAGTTGTAGCTTGATAAATGTCAGTTGTAGCTGACTGAGGTTGGAGCCTCCTATAGGTTGGTGCCTGCAGAAAATTGATGGGAGTTGGAGATTCCTTGCAAGTTGTAGCTTGCAGAATTGAGGTAGGAGCCTCCTGTAGGTTGGTGCCTACTGAAAATCAGTGGTGAGAGGGAGTTGGAGCTTGCCTTTGCATCACAACAATAATAAGATGTGTTTTTCTTCCTTTATGGGTTTCCACTTATATTTGGTGTCTCTATGCATGATGTTTATGTGTTGATATGGTTTATCTAATCTTCTTAATACTTGTTGCTCTCATATTAAGTCTGTTGTTATATTATCTTAATACTTGCTGCTCACATTCTAAGATTACTCACATATTAAGCTGAACATGAAATGAAGCTGTAAATAAGTTTTAATGGAAAAGTTTTAAAATTCCATGTATGTGTTAAACTGATTCACCCCCCCCCTCCCCCTCGTAGTTTAACTAAGGGTTCAACATTGAGGGTTTTTTTTGTCTTCCTGTTGTAGTTTGACAAGTCTTACAATTTCTGACATAGTTGTGTGCATCCTTGAATAATGTTGACCAATAATAACTTGCATGCAAAATTTTGTGGGATGTGGTATCTCCACCAAAGTGTCCACTTGCTGGTCCATCATGAAGTTCCTGGAGCACATTAGGTATTTTAGTATTTTCTAAACATATGAGTAAAACAAAATCCTATTTTTTTCTGAATAACACATCATTGACTAACTAATATTGATTAGCCTTCAATCTTAATGCTCATTTTATTTTGGAATCCAAATTCAGTGGAGCATAATCATTATCTAAATAAAATATTAAATGAGAATACTGAGATTGAGGGTTAACATTGAGTACCTCAATGAACTATTCAATAGTAGTAGTTACCTCATTAGGTGATGCATCATTCATTCCTGTAATCAATATGCAAAATCCTTGTCCTCTCACAATTTTAGCAAGCTTAATTTCTAAGTCATACTCTTTCATGGTTGTTAGCCAATTAGCTCTATTTTTTCCTAGTTCCTTCTGTATAATTATTTTTCTAACTTATGAGAAAGGAACTATTACTTTGACATAAGCTTTCAGAAGAAAAGGTCGAAAGTATTTGACTGCTTTGTAAACTAAAAATTCTTGTTTATCAACTCATATATAGTTCAATTCATCTCCTTGAAAATTAGAACTAAAAAAGGCAATTGGGGTTTCAAATTTCTTATCATCTAGTTGAGTTAATACTGCGGCATATGATAGACGAGAGACTAAAGTATATAGAATGAAATCATTGGTAAAATTTGGAGTTGAGAGAGAAGGAGCATTGACAATTGCTTGTTTAATGATTGGAAACACTTCCTTTTCTTGAGCTCGCCATTTAAACAATGTATCTTTCTTGATCATATTCTGCAATGGAAGGAAAATATGTGAAAAAAATGGAATGAATCATTTTACGATTTTTATCTGTCATAAAAAGGATTGCATTGATTTTTTGTTATGTGGTAGTGGAATTTCTGAAATTGTTTTAATCTGGTTAGGATCAATATAAATTCCATTTTTTGAGACGATAAAACCAAAAAGTTTACCTTCACTTAAAGAAAAAATTGACTTCTTTGGATTAATATCCCAAATCTTCTGCATCTTTCAAACATCTTCTTTAATTCATGCAAATGATTGTTTCTCTTTTTTGAATATATGTTATATCATCAAGATAAATGACCATTGTTTGATTTATCAATCCTTTAAAGGCAATATCCATGGCTCTAGGAAATGTTTCTCCTACATTCATTAATCCAAATGGCATCTTTTGGTATGCATAGGTTCCCCACTTTGTTCTAAATGTAGTTTTCAAATGATCCTCTAGATGAACCAGAATTTGGTTATATCTTGAAAATCCATCTAAAAAATACATTAATTCTGAACCTTCTACCCACTGTAAAACTTGTTTCATTAATGGTAAATGAAAATGATCCTTTTGACATGCTTTGTTCAGATTTCTAAAGTCAATACAAATTTTAATATCACCATTCTTTTTTCTTACAGGTACTATATTAGAAACCCATTTTCAATGTCTAATAGGAAAAATGATTTTTCCTTTCAAAATTTTATTTAACTCGTTTTTTATTTGAGTTTACAAATTTGGATGTATTTTCCTGAGATTTTTTCAGATGGGTTTAACAACAGGTACCATAGGAATAATATGCTGAATGATGGATGGGTTGTATGTTTTAAGATCCTGATAATTCCATGAAAAAATATCTTTGTATTTTTTTAATAATGAAATGAATGCATTTCTTTCTCTAGATGAAAGGGTAAGCCCTAGATTTATATCTGGATGTACTTTATCAGATCCTAAGTTAACCAATTAAAACCTTAAAGTAGAACTTTTCAGTTTTCAATTGTTGATTTTTTGAATCTGTCTATTAAATTGTATAAATCTTCAAGTTTTACCACATATTTTGGTAAAATATTCTTATCAGTTTGTTGTTTTATTTGATTATCATGTTCATATTCATCTATAATTTGATTATCATATGATTTTTTAGAAGTAATAAAACTTAAACTATCACTATCTTCATTGAAAACTCACCAACTAGTAATGTTATCCAGCATAGCTGGAAAAAAAATCAATTCGTTAAAGATGCTATCAGGACTAATATATTCAGGTGGAATCAGCTTGGATGCAACATTAGCCAAAAGATCAGCATTGGAATTTTCTGATCTAGGAATAGCAGAGATATTGAATTCTTAAAAATAAGATATGAGATCTTGAACCAAAAATTGATAATGTTTCAAGTGAATTGAGAGACAATGAATAGTATTCCATACTTGCCTTATGACAATTTATGAATCTACAAATACCTAAATATATTGTATATCAAGACTTATTGCTTTACGAAGACCTTGAACTAATGCTTCGTATTCAAAAATATTGTTAGTGAATTTAAATTCAAGTCTACAAGATAGTATATTTTTTTCACCTTTTTGGCTAACAAGCATGCATCACGCTCTTGCACCATCATTGGATCTTGATCCATCAAAGACAAGTTTCCAAAACGGAGAATGGAATATTGTTTCTTCTTCAAAATTTAAGCATCTGGTCAAATCATTTTGGGAAAAAATTTCTATTTGTGCATTAACAGAATCAATCGAGAAAGGTGAAATTGTAGCATTAAAATTCCCCAAGAATGAATCTACAGAGTAATTACCCAAAATATTTATGGTCTAGGTTCATTTTCCTCCCAAATATCTGTAACTGAGTATTTCATATTTTTTTCATGATAAACTCTGATTTCGTTCGGTTTTCTATTATATGGAAGCCACATGTGGGACCTGTCCATTGTGAAATATCCGTGTAATTTTTCAGACCAGTCTCTACTAAGAACTAAACCATAGAAGTTAGGGATGTTAGCAATAAATATATCAATAATCTGAGCAACTTTTGGATTTGATGACAATTGAATACTTACCGAATTAATTTCTCCTAAGATCTTAACCTTTGTTCTATCAAATTGAACTATACTAACTAATGACTTCTAGGGTGCAATATTTAACTTCTCACAAATTTAATAAGTCATTATATTAGATGGAGCCCCATAATCAATAAAATAGTTATGAACATTTCTCTTGTAGATTTTATAGGTTAAGTGGAAAGGAGGGGTGTGAGAATTGGATCTATCGCCAATAAAAATAGAATCTGAAGTGTTAACTTTGTTTGAATTGTTGATTGGAGGTTTCCCTATCCCATTAGTAGCTTTATCAATAACATTTGAAGGAAGAGGAGATGCAGTAACCACATTCAAATTTTCAATAAAATATCTTGTTGCTGCTTTAATTTGCTAACTTCATGAAGAGAAATATTGGCTTTAATCTTCTTCCTATCCTCGACAATGTTGTATTCAATTGTGTCAAATAATACCAAAGTTTTAGATTGAGGATTGGGCGTATATTTGATCGGCTAGGATTCAGTAATAGCTTTCTAATATTCTTTGACTAGACATTTTCTATTGACAAATTTTTCTTTACCAATAGAATTTGGGATTTTCTGTTTCTATATGGATTGATTTGGTTTTGCAGAAGTCTTACTTCTAGTGCTAATAGACATAGCTTCAGATTCTATCTCTTAATGAGAGGTGTGTAAGACAAAGTCCCATAATCCATGTAATTCAGCTACTTCTTCATCTTGATATTCATCAGAAAAAGCTGTAGTTTCTTCTTCTTCTTCTTTAGATTCAACATTAGAAATAATATTGGGGGGTTGTGATATAGAAAACTGATTTTTTCTAAATGATCTAAACGATTTTCTAGTAGAAGTTTTAGAAACCTACTTTTTTATTTCAACCATTTCATTGACATGGTCTTTAGGACCTTTTACAATCCTTCAAGATCAAACAAATCTTCGGGAGTTTTCTTCTTTTGATGATCTTTAAATGTTACTTTTTTAGATTTTTTATCTTCCAACTCAATCTTCTTCTCTAAAGCTTCAATTCTTCTCTCAATGGACAAAGCTTCTTTCATATTTTCTACAAGTGTGACCTTATTGGCTCTATCTAAAAAAAATTCTATATTAGAAGGAAAGGAGGATATGTACCATTTTATTTGTACATCCAATCCTGGTCTAGAGGCAGCTGCAATTTTACTCAATAACTTGTTAAACCTGGAGTTGAAGTCTTTGATATTTTCATTTGAATTAGCTTTTAAATTAGAAATATCATTAATTAATGAGTAAATTGTCATATAATTACCAAATTTAGAAATAAATAGATCTTGAAAAGTATGCCAATCTCCTATAGAACCGGAAGGGAGGGAAAAATACCAAGATCTTGTAGATCCTTGAAAATTATATGGAAACAATCTCACTACAACATCTTCATGTTTCATACCATGGAGGTTCATGGTCAACACAAAATTATTGAGATGTTCTTCAATAGGAAGGTCATCATCAGGATTATATTTTGGTAACCATTTTTCTGGAAGATCTAGGAGAAGATGTAAATTTTCTATTTGAACAACACCCGGATTAATCAATGGTAGGTTGGCCATTGTTTGAATTGTTGTTTGTGAAGATGAGCTAGTAGGTCTAGAAGTAGATGTGGATGGAGAAGAACTTACTACTGAACTAATACTACTTATAGCAACACTGATTGTTTGAGTAGAAATGGTTTGATGAATAGAAATGGGCTGATTAGAGGAGATGGTGGGAGTAAATGGTCATGAAGATGATGTGATCTCACTGGTACCTGATTGAGATGTTGATGTGGTTGCTTTCTTAAGATGAGATAAAATAGGAAACTCGAAAGGATTTATCCCAATTTTTTCACTTTATGATTAGGTTAACACACTGGTACCTCGAAACTTAGATGTAATACTTTCTTCAGAAATTTCTGGATTGGTTGTCTTATCTGGAGAGATATATATTTTTTCTAACCTTTCAATTAAATATTGAACTTCGGGATACTCAGGAATATGTTCTGAAGAATTTCTATGAGGTAATGTTTCAAGAGATGTAAGAAATGGTTCTACAACTTTAGACTTATGACCAGGAGATAATGACCAATATCTAGAAGTTGTAGAATATTTGGAGGGATTTTGAATCTTATGTTGGCTTTTAAATTGAGATTCAACTTCATATGTTGTACATAGTCGGATGGCCCTCCTTCTAGTGCCCAAAATTCTGAAGGCTGGAGAGTGACTTCCTCAACATTGGGGATTCCTCCCATTCGGGAGCTTAAAGGAACTCGTTTTCCATCGAAATGATGGGTCCAATTGGGGATATAGGGACCAATTTCCCATATAAGAAAGAATTTATATAACAATGGAATACAATCAACATGAATGGAGTGATCTATTCTAATGATAACATAAATAAAACTAAACCTAACAACTTCCTGGGGTTGGACTGATTTATATGATTATGGAATAAGATTTCATAAGCATGATACAATATAGATCATCTCATGCTAAACGAATATAAGCACATTAAAGAAACTAAATCAATGTAATTTATTTAATTGATGAATAAAATTAATCATATGACAGCTCTCTAAGTCACTCATCTAACAACATATCATTCAATACATTTTATCAATACTAATAAGAATATATTTCATTTCAATGCTCATCAAAAAGAAACAAATAGATAGAAACAAGTTTTCAAAAATCTTAGAAACATAAAATGATTAATACACATATAATAGTACCCATTGCATCATAGCTTAGTTATGAAAAGATAGCCTCTCGGATCAAAATTTCAATTAGATACTTCTGTTCAAACAATAGTGCAAGTTCCAAAAGCCTCTTTCTAAAAAATCTGGACCCTTTTCTAAATGCATGAAAGGGGTTTATATACTAATTAATATTAAAAAAATAGAAGACTTGTTAAATAAGTCTTCTAATATTAACCTAAACTATAAACTAAAAGCTAGGAAATTAAAATTCATAAGTTATAATAGTCTCATGACTGTTTCTCAGATCCACACTCTAACTATTCCTTGAGCTGGCATGCTTTGATCATATATTTGAGCTGGGGGGGGGAAATTGGATGCATTCTCATCTGGCCCATGAATATTGCATCATTGAGTGTTGGAAGAAGCTGAACTGCAGCATTTGAAAGACACCTTAGTACTCCCATTTGACTGTGAGTTTTGATCAACAAGTACTAGTAAATCTCCATGTTTACCTTTGTCAAGTTTTCTATGTCAAGATTCTTTCTTTTTGACGTTTCTTTCCAATATTGCTTTAAGAAACTGATTTCTAGCATGGTGTCTTTTGGTATTTCTTGGATAAGATTGGCTTGTAGGAGAGAATATTTTATGTACTCAGATACGTTGAAGGACATATTTTTAGCTCTGATGATATCTAATTCAACACTTTTCATTTTCATATCCCAATCTCCAAATATTACATATTTTATTGATTCTTCAAGGCGAGGAAGATCAATCGCTCTTCCCTGTATAGTGTCTTGCCAATCTATATACTTTGACAACTTATCATCCGCGTCCTCATAATAAATCCTCAAATTATAAATTTTCATTACTAACTGACACTTGCCTTAATTTTCTCTTGAATCTGTTTATAGTTCTGACAGAAAAATGTTTGTTGTTTTACCAGCTGTAATGTTTCTAGTTTTGTTGCTTATTTCTTTACTTAATTAAGTTATGGTTTCTCCTGGAGATTTTGAATTTTCTGCTATAACTAATGAACTATTAGATCCTTCTCTTTAATTTATGTTTTGAATTTGATTTTGAGACCTTAAAATTCCTGTTGCAGATTATTAATACTTGATTGAAACTCCTGCTAAATCTTATGTTTTTCATTAAAGAAAATTTACTCCATTTGAGCGATTTTCTGATCTTTTTCCATAATTAATGACTCAATATCTGCTACCTTATGAATATTTGTGTTTGCATAAGCACCTGCAAACTGAGATAATTTGATAATTTTTTTTCTGGAGCTGATTGATTTCCTTTCCAAAGGACTTGCATTGATGTCATATACATAGGCAGTTCTAGAGAATATTCAATATTTCGTTTCTTATTTGACCTAGATACAAAAAATTTATTCTTTGGACTGTAAAATAAATCTAATGGAGGTATTTCTTCAATATTCAATATTATTTCTATTGTTGGCAAAGCAGGGATGATCTCCATATCTTGGGCCGATGTTTCTCCTTGTTTCTCCTCTGTATCATTGAGCTTTAGTATTTGAGTTTTATCAAGAGAAATTTCAAAACTATCCGCAATAAATGAGATTTCTTGAATTTATCCTTGATCTTTGGAGTCATCTAGATTAAAGGAAACTTGTTGAACGCTTTGTTCACCTATATGAATTTATGTTTTTAGAGTATCTTCAGCAGGGATAGTTTCTAGAAAAATAACACTCTAACAGCAAGAGTATTAGTATGAGATAATGCTTTCTCAAAGCTTTCCAAATCTTGATTAAACTTCTCTTCCTGTGGAATATCCACGATTTCTGGTTCTGCTACTAGTACTGGTACCTGAACTCGAGGAATCAAAACAATAATCTATTTTGCTTCTGGCATTGGCTAGTGGAACATGTATTCTAGAAGATGAGAATTCCTTTGTTCTCTATATTCTTTGAATCATATCAAATGTTCTAGACTATGCTACGGTCCTATAATAATAGGGCTCATAATTTTGAATTGACTTTGATAGTCTTATAAATATGTACATACCTTGCTTTCTGCAAGTTGTTTTCCCATATTTGAAAATTACAAAAAAATGAAGAGAGGGTAAAAGTCCTAAAAGAAAAATCAAAGGAATTATAAAAAATAGACCCCAAAAGGAAAAGAGATAAAAATAAGACCTGAAAGTGAGTAAGTCAAAATGCCACTACTGTTTACTTTCATTTCAAGAATAATGATTATGTGCAGATTGTCCAAAATGTCATAATCTATGATCAGTTAAACAATTTAATATTAACTTTTCATGCTTTGAATTTCATGTTTTAGATAAAGAGTAAAGATATGTCAAACAATTTAAACTTGACAAATCAGTAGATAGTTAGAGAATAAATGAGGAGCTCAACAGTTTAATTTGAGCCCTCAGATGAAATAAGGTTCGAATTAGATAGATTTATTGCTTTAAAAGAAAAATGGATTTACGGTTGCAAGCTTAAATGCACCCATGAAAATGAGGTAACACATGTTAGAATAAAGATGGGTAGGTAGAAATCAGTTGTGCAAAACATGTAATAAAACATCATCTGGAAAAAATTACTAATTTCCCCTCCCCCACAATGATCCAGTATTCTAAACCTTTAGTTAATGAGGCTCAGAGAATTTCTCTGACTTCTGTTGGGACTGGACCCAAGGCTTGATGATTGATTGTTTAAAAATATTGGATTCCCTACATAAAACCCATTTCATGTTGTGTAACCAGCTCCAAAAATAGAAGAAAAGAGATATCAATGCCTTCTAAATAAGCCATTTCGAGGGGGAAACCTCCAATACATTACATAAATGAAAAATTCTTGGATGATACAATTTACAAAACCTCCTTTCTATGTATAGGAGTCCATGGGGCCATAATGTAATCCTAGTGGGGCCACAATGTAATCCTAGCCGACCTAACAATAATAATTTAAGGGCACAATAATAACAATATGGGGGTTACAAGGGTACAATAATAACAATAAGGGGGTTACACTAACAACAATAAGTGACTATACTAGTAATATAGGGACCTAACATGCCCCTCTCCTTCAAAAAAGTGTTTTCCTCAATGCTTGAGTAGCTCTGGGTGCTTCTGTATAAAATTCTCATCCTCCCATGTAGAATATTCAATGGGTAAGTTCTTCCACTTGATGAGATACTCTGAAATTGATCGATTCTGTAGCTGTCGAGTTCTTGTTTCCATGACCGCTTCAGGTTCCAATATGATTTTTCCTTCCTCATCAAGTTCTGGAAATATTGTTTGAACTGGAAGATTTTTACCTATAACCTTCTTTAAGCATGAAACATGGAAAACTGGATGCACTCGTGAAGAAGCAGGAAGCTCCAATTTGTATGCCATAGTACCAATCTTTTGCAACACCTTGTAAGGACCATAGTACTTTGGCGATAATTTATTATCCTTCTTTGCTTGCTTGAGGGACATTTGTTTGTATGGTTGTAGCCGTAAAAATACGCAATCTCCTACATCAAAACTTCTCTCGCTACGATGTTGATCTGCCTGTTGTTTCATTCGATTTTGTGCCAAATTTAGGTTATCCTTTAAGAGTTGGAGAACTTCTTGTTGATTCTCGATGTGATATTCCACTGCTTGAACCTGTTGATAGCCCCAAAAATTGGGTCTACAACAAGGGGGATACCCACCCGGTCCGGACCTTGGTTAGCAGCTCCTTTTCTGTTTGGTATAGTGGGTCTGACTGGGGATAATGGGACCAATTTCCCAATATGTGTGTGTGTGTGTGTTGAGAATTTATATTTCCTTTCTAAAAGTTCCTAAGTGAAATTCTTTTATTCTAACTCTAATCTAATAACATGAAATTTTATTCTAATAAACAGAAATATCTAATTCTACACTAACCCGGGATGTAATATTTCCGTTATGAGATCTAAAATGATTTCAAATAACAATTGGTAATAAAGATCATTCAACTGTTATAAGAAAATAATTCAATATAGATAAACCACTTTGTATAAAAAGTTAGACGAAATAGTTGTGAAAATCATATCGCATAATGAGCTACTCATATATTAAGCATAAATAAATATCTATCACCGTACAAAAATGCCAAATGTTAACTCAAGCATTCAAGCATCAATATATAAACAATTGAAAATAAATATCACTTTAACACAAAGGCAGAAATAGTTAAGAGATAAAAGTACCATTTATAACTAGTTCTACTCATGAGCTTCAAGCAATAATGACTTAGCTCTTCTTAATCCAACATCCACTAAGAGTAAAAAAGTGCAACATCAGTAGTAGATATTAAACGCAGATATCAATAAATCTTGTTCCATTCATTCATCAAAACCTCCTCGGTGGGTGCAAAAGTGCATGTTCTGAGGACAAGTTTTTGAAAAATTTCAGGACCCTTCTCTAAATGCATGAGAAGGGTTTAAATACTACTAACTAAATCTAAAAATAATTTATTACAAAAATGTAGGATACGGTTTAAATGACCGTCTTCATTTTAGGAAAAAATAAATCAAAATTAATACTAAATATAAAATTAAAACTAATCAACTAACTATTTGCGTATCTTTTCTTTGAAATCGCAAGCGTTCCACATTTGTTTGAGAAGAGTAGGCTGGCCAACTTCTGACTTTAACTGTCCTGTGAAAATGGAATCAACAAGAGCTGGCGCCATCTTCTCAGCAGAATTGATGATACATTTGAGAGTCATGCACTGGCTGTGTGGTTTTACCAAATATGCCCAGTAAGAATCCCAATTCAACTTAGTTAATCTTTTAAATGATTCTGTATTTTCTTGAGCCTTATGTCTCTAGCCTATCTATAGTTGTTGTGCTTTTGGTAGATATCCTGGAGTGGTTTCTGAGATCATATTTTCCTTGTGCAAATTTTCATTTATGCAGTCAATAACATTGTTTGCTGTTGTGGCTTCTTCTTTTGTTGCTTGCTCTGCTTTCCTGATTTGTGCATCCCAATTGTTAAAGAGCATTTCTTTGTGATTGTCGTTGATTATTGGTGCACCTACTCTTTTCCCCTCCTCTGTTTCTTGCCAAGCCAAATATTCATTAACTCTTTTATCAATTAAATCATAATAATGTCGTAAGTCTATCACTTGATTAGTGATTTTATCGCTTATTTCACAATAAGAGTTCCACTGTGATATTCTTTCGCACAATATTTCTTGTTGCTGCAGTAGTTTATCATTTAAGGAAATGGATTCTGTGATGAATTTTGTAAGATTAGGATCATCCTTGTGCATCTCTTGCATAACCTGTAGCTATTTTTCTCTTTTAGCCAAATTTTTCTGGTATCCTATCTGCATTTGTTGGAAGTCCTTCTGTAATTTTTCAAGATGTTTCTGTGCTTCGTTGTTGGCATTGGCTTGTTGCAGTTGTTGTTGCAAAACCTGCACTTGATCTTCTTTCTCATTCAGTAATTTCCATACCTCAAATTCTTTATCAATGGCCGCAGAGGCATATTCTCCTGTGATCTGAGATAATTTGGCGAGATTTTCAGTAGGATCAGTGGTAGGATCTTGCCATAGGATGTCTAATTGTTCTCCATCATGAGAGAGCACGTTTTCCAATTTCCTTTTCTTTATTTGTCTTCTCACTACTGCCTTGTATTGTGGACTATAAAATACATCAAGAGGAGGAATTTCCTCTATTTTGAGCATAAGTTCAGAGGATGGGGTAATGGGAATATGTTCCATTTCTGAGTCATTGCTAATTGTTCGTGTGACTGTATCTTTTGTTGCTTGTACATTACTCATAGGAGCCTATGTGTCCTATCCTTCAATATTGATTAAATTATTGAATGTCTCCCATTATTTATCTAGATCAGTTCTGACTGATGGTTGCTGTACGATGAGAGGCGGAAGATTTAGCTGTGGAGAGGTCAAAACCTATTTCTGTGGGAACTCCTTTGATTCGGCAGTATCCCTTACTGAACCTTCACTTTTATCATGGTCATTTTCAGACCTCTTAGAGTGTTCTGACGTTTCTCTCCCAGAGTTAGATTTAGATCTGTCTGTGTCTGAACTTCCACTTAGACTAATACTGGGAGTTGGTTCCCTTATGGGTTCCAAGCGTAATTTATCCAAAGGGATACTAGCTAACCTCCTTTCCCTATATATCTTGAACTCTTGAAATTCTGTTGGAGGAAATTGCATTTGGGCCAAATGTAGAACCTCTTTAAGTGTGCCTTTCTCTTGGAACATGTCATCAGAAAGATCATCTTCTTTAGAAAACACCTTTATTTTGACTACAGTAGTGAAATTTTTAGCAATATCATAAGGGTCGAACGGTCTTCTTGGAAATTTTAACAAACATAAACATGTTAAGTTTTTTACTTCTTTGAATGCATGGCCTACATCAAATAGTGAAAAGGCTCCACAGGCCACAGGAAATTGTGGCCAAATAACCTTCTTTTTGTCCTTCAAATCTTTAGTCAAACCTCCTTCTGTGTAGGTTTGATAAGAAATTTCTCGTGCCATGAGTTTATTAGGAACATACCAAGGTAAGACATGAGGGGAAGCAAGACTTCCAAATACCCTGGCATATGTAAATAGTTCTTCTCTGAACCATCTCGCGACAGGGAGTATATCTACCTCTGCTTCGAGAGAAAATCTTGGAGCTTCTTTATCATATAACATTTTGTACAGGGGCAACATAATTCCATGACAAATCTTGTAAAAATACGGAGTGAACTTGGAATCCCATAATTCTTTATGATAAATATGAATGGGTAAGGGGTCTTGAGTCATCCATTTCCAACCCATCAAAGGAAACTTGTAAATATAACAGATTGAATCCATCACATATGCAGATAAATAAAAAGGGGGATAAATTCTCTGAGAAACAGTTCTTTTAGACCGGTAATTTAAAATGGCCATGGCTAAGTTTTCAGATAATATATTAGCCCAATCCACAATAGTATCATTAACAATGGCATTCAATAATGGTAGCCATTCAGATAGAAATTTATTAATGTCTGGCTTCCCAAAAATCCTACAGAGCATAGCAGCAGCAAAGCAATACGGGAAAGTGAGAGAACCAGTACTATACATACCATTTTTATCCCTTTTTAGTGGTTCGTCCCTCCTTAACCAGTCCTTGGTGCTTTCGGCTAGGTTTTCATTTTCTTTAGCAAACTTCTCCATGAATTGTTTTTTATAAGTTGCCTATGGCTCTGGTAAATGATACATGAGTCTAAAATATTGTGGAGTGAATGAGCCAATAGTTCTTGACCCTGAGTCTTAAACTATCTGTTTGTGATGTAAGTGCTGTCTAGTACCCATTTAACCATGTCCGTGTATGCAATAATTTTGGGCCTCGCCGCTATCCAGTGCAAGAACGAGCAAGCTAGCTCTGTAATAGATGCCTCAGAAGACCCATGTTAGCCTGCAGTAGTTGTAACCTCCATTATTTTGGGATTCTCTTCCTCAAGTAGATTTTACATGCCTTCCCAAGTAGTAATACTAGCATATTTGTTACAGGCAGTTTCTGTATACAACGGCATCATTTCTTTGTCCTCAAAACTTAGAGCTTTGTCTTTCTTTCCCATAACATCCTGAATACTGCTTTGTATAGTTTTCTGCTCTTCGTTCCTGCAGTTTACAAATGAGGAGCGAATAATGACAAGAAAAAGGTGATGTGAAAGATTTTAAATGCCGGAGACATATAAAATATACCACCTTACGTGAAATGGCTCTTCGATCATAACAAAACCATATTTCATTAATTATTGACAACCAATTCATTGATTAACATTAAAGTGCATAATCAAGCCTCGGTTTATGGAAAAACTTTTTCGTACAATGAGCCCTAAATATCTGCGATAAGGTGATCTGCAATTTTCTTCGCAATATCACTGATCATAGTATCGCAGATCGCAATCTCGTAGGATTTCAATATCACAATACTGCAATATCACAGAATCACAAAATCGCTAGATCGCAATATCACAAAATCGCTAGAGCGTAGCATATGACAAACCTTCGTTAATGTTTTTTTTTGCGAAACGTGATTTGCGATATGTGCCATCGCATATCGGTGGTTTTGAGATTTTTTAGTGTAACATATGACATTTGAGGCATGCGATGTGATGAATGTTTTTTAGTGCGTAATTTTGCATCGCGATCTCGCAATCTTTAGAATTCCGCTTGTAAGGAGATATTCATTGCCTTTTTGCAATGCGATATTCCTTTAAGGAATTATTTTTATTCTATCTTATCATAAAACTTAAGTTTTTTAGATTTTTCAAGGGGTATTCTCCTAAGTCTATGATAATAAGTTTTACTGAAAAAAGGAAATACAAGCCTTAATCGATTTTAAATTTTTTTGACTAAGGGCCCCCACTTATTTAGTAGTAGTGAAAATACTAAATAAGAAGGGGGGTTGTTGCTGGCCACAATAGAACCTTGGAATTTTCCCTTAAAGATGATGTGAGGGATGGTGGATGATATCCATAAAGTGCCATAAATGGGGTCATTTTTGTTGTAGTATGGAAGGAAGTGTTATACCTGTTAGACTCAGTCTTGTCAGTCCTCTGTCAGAATCAAATTCACTAAAGTTCATTTCTCGTCATTTACAGTCTGGTTTTTGTACAATGATAAGCAAAGAGTTAAACCTGGTCATTAGGTCTATGGTTTAAGGCCATCAGGTTAGAGGGAAGTTTTAAAGATGTTTTTATTCCAGAAATTTCTCAAGCTTGAATGTAATTAGTTTAAGAGAAACCATAGAAATATCTTTTCACAGGAATTTTCTAAATTACATACATCATTTCCTCGAATATGTCCTCCATGTGCCTATCCATCAGCTGAAACATGTCAGAAGAGGGTTCACAATTTGTCTAGTTTTTATCATAATACACTCTAGTTTCTAATGTTTATTTTGAAAGGGTGAAGTCATGTCAATATTATCTGAGGATTTTTTCTACAAGCACAAAACAGAGTAAGCTCATTTCCAGATCAACAGTGGATCATTTATGAAAACAAACTTCAGATTTCGAAGGAAGAAAATAGAGAAATCAGGCATAAAATATCACAAGAAGTTTCCCAGCACAGTGGGGGAGAACCATCAAGGAGAGCATTGGTACATGTTGTTAAATACAAAGGCAAACAAATCATAGTGTTGAAGATGTGAAGATGAAAGCTGAGCAGTCAGGTAAATCTAGAACTAGGTCTACTGCCATGATGGAGATGAAAATGAAGGAGACTACTTAGCCAGAACAAAAAGGTGGCATTTGATGAGCACAAAGAGTTTGAAAGACTATTGGAATAGCTTGAAGGAGTTCAACAGCAAATAGATTGGCTTGTAGAGAAATACCAAAAGGAAATAACGTAGTGGTTCTGCAGGGCTTTGTTTGCATTCAAGGTTTTGGTATTATCATTTGCAGTTTGCATTCAAAATCATGGTGATGCAAACCAAGGATAAGGATAGAAGTTAAATCGAGCATTGGTATATTGTTTGAATCTTGGTATTGAGATTAACAGTGGCAACCTTGATGCCATTTTCAACACAAGTTCCTGAGACACCAATTCAGAAGTACACTAACAGAAAATTGAACATCTCCACAGTGCCAAATGAAATATGTTCCATGGAGAAATCAAGAAACCTAGCAATAATAACTGAAGAAAATGAAATTTTTCAAAGGCTGGAAAGGATCTGCAGCAACAAGTGCTTTTCGGCCAACTGAACCTAGAAGAACTCCCGAGAGGCAACATGTTACTTCTGAAGGTCCACACTTGGATGCTGCAACCAGTGTGACTGCTGGTGAATTGGCAACAGAGATTCAAGAGCCTGAGAAAAAGCGAGCAGAGCTTAAAAATGTAAATGCTGCTCTGGCAGTTGCCAATGGTCGCCGCATCAACATTCAAGAAGAGAGGGAACAGTTTGATGAAGCAAATGTTCAAATTATTTTACACTTGAAATTGGAGGAAGAAGACTTGGTAAGATCTGTGGTTGCACGGAAGACAGAAGCCAGCGTTGTGAATGCTTGGACAAATTTTCTTGAAGATACATGGAAATTGCAGTTGTCTCAAATTAAACAAAGCGAACATGTTGTTGAGGACGCTTTGGAGGAAGTCAATCGGCAGTTTCTATAGTTTGTCATTTTAAACTTGTCCACATACAAGAAGGACTTGCATCATTTTCTTGAACAAATAAAATCATGTATAAAAGCTATCAATGATTTATCAAGCAAGAGATCACAGTTTGATGAATCGAATGATTTAGAGGTCTCAGAAGTTTTTGAAGAGAGGAGAAAACGTGAAGAAAACTATTTGACACTAGAGTCTCAGGTAATTGCAATTTTTAGTACAATTGATGGCATGAAGGAAGAATTCTATGCACATGATGGAAGCAAGTTTAGGAATGCTAAGGAGGCAGGTAAAGTTGTGGAGTCTTTTGGTTCAGTTGACCAGATAAGACAGGAGTTTGAAGCCATCCAAAGACCAACTCTAGAATTGGAGCCAGTGACACCGAAAGAAAATAATGCATCCTCTGAGGACAAACCATTGGATCATTCAAAGGAAAGAGACGAATCCTTCCACCCTGTGGAAAACACAGAGAAGCTATCGAGATCAGCTAATGAATCTAATGGAACTGAACGGTCGTACCCAGTTTTGACTTCAGCATCTGGACCTGCATACAATTCCGATCCATATAGAGGGAGGGCCAACATCATATGGAGTCCAAGGAACTGGAGCTGGCAGAGGAGGCGTGCTACGCATAGAGAAAGCGCGCTATGCACAAGGGGCGCACTACGCGTTGGGCCTCACCAGCCTGTGTAAATTTACAAGCGCGCTACGCACATGCAGGGCGCTACGCACTGGAGGTGCGCGCTACGCATATAGTCTCAGAACCAAAATTTTTTGCCCTTGCGTCCAGTTTCATGCCGAATTGCCTCCAACTGTTTGCAAATCTGCGCTTGAATGTACTTTCCGAGCTCAATAAGTCACAGCATATGGTCCCAGCCTCAAATGGAGTTTGTAAACATTGCAGGACTTGTCAAGGGAGTATGCAGAGTACATCGATGACTTCCTCCATGCTTGTTTTGTTGATGTAAATTGGAACAGACTTCTCTCTGTTGTTTTGTCTTAGCGACTGCATACATACACAGTTTGGAATGAAGGACCCTTCATGGAAGCTGAGTGGCTTCACATTTGACGATGCAGGAACAGAGATTGCTACATATCGCTATGTCTGTGGCGTGTTCATCGAGGATGGCTTAAAAACATTACAAGAACATTTAGCAATATGGAAGTGCGGCGGGAGATGTTTAAAGTCTGCTGGCCGCTTCTTGGAGGTGCCAAGAACTGCAGATCTTTGGGAGAGCAGACAGTTCCTCCATCCATTGGGCTATGGAATCCATTATTACAAGAAATCGACACAATTAATTTATTAACTGGAAACTTAACTGAAAACTGACTGAAATGATTGAAAAACTGACTCGGCAAACTTCAAACTAAAACTCTTAAAAACATTACAAGAACATGTAGCAATATGGAAGTGCGGCGGGAGATGTTTAAAGTCCGTTGGCCGCTTCTTGGAGGTGCCAAGAACTGCAGATCTTTGGGAGAGTAGACAGTGCCTCCATCCATTGGGCTATGGAATCCATTATTACAAGAAATCGACACAATTAATTTATTAACTGGAAACTTAACTGAAAAACTTTTGAGACCTCTGAATCATTCGATTCATCAACCTGTGATCTCTTGCTTGATAAATCATTGATAGCTTTTATACATGATTTTATTTGTTCAAGAAAATGATGCAAGTCCTTCTTGTATGTGGACAAGTTTAAAATGACAAACTGTAGAAATTGCCGATTGACTTCCTCCAAAGCGTCCTCAACAGCATGTTCGCTTTGTTTAATTTGAGACAACTGCAATTTCCATGTATCTTCAAGAAAATTTGTCCAAGCATTCACAACGCTGGCTTCTGTCTTCCGTGCGGCCATAGATCTTACCAAGTCTTCTTCCTTCAATGTCAAGTCTTCTGGCCTTAAACCATAGACCTAATGACCAGGTTTAACTCTTTGCTTATCATTGTACAAAAACCAGACTGTAAATAACGAGAAATGAACTTTAGTGAATTTGACTCTGACAGAGGACTGACAAGACTGAGTCTAACATTGGCTCCAATGGGGATGGCAGCTGCCACTTCTTGGAGGTGCCAAGAACTGCAGATCTTTGGGAGAGCAGACAGTGCCTCCATCCATTGGGCTATGGAATCCATTATTACAAGAAATCGACACAATTAATTTATTAACTAGAAACTTAACTGAAAACTGACTGAAATGATTGAAAAACTGACTCGGCAAACTTCAAACTAAAACTGCAATGAAACCGAAACAAAATGCTGCCTTTGGCTGCTTATTTATCTACCCTACTTTGCTGCAGAGTCCATGAATCAAGTAATGCTGTAATGCCAGGTCAACCATTCAAGTAAATCTGAGAAGAATGCTGCTTGAGAATGCTTCAACCAGATCACAGATACAAGTGCTAGCAGCCCTACATACACATAATGAATCTGGCTATGTAAAAGACAATCTGATCTATCTTTCAAACTGAAAAACATTTCCATGTACGTTGCAATGGGATCACAAAAGCCAGACTCTGTTTGCTGCCCCAACTCTGTAATACATACTTCCAGTTGCACACTATCAGTGCAAACATCCACATGTAACTCTATGGTTTCTTGTTTTGAAGGAGGAAGAGTTTCCAAGAACATTCTGGGATCTCGGAAGTCATATGACTGGATCTAATCATTTAAACATTGAATCTCCTTCTCAATTCTTTCAACAACTAACTCACAGAAACTAGTTTTAGTTTCAAGAGGAAACTTCGGAGATTTCAAACATTGAAGCAAGACACTGAAAAATTATTCATTAATTTCAAAATCCACTAACTGATTTCTAACTTCTTTTATAGCTTCACACAGCGCAGGGTTTGCCACATACCCTACCATTGCATGAGTGGATCAGTGCGCACTGGAATCTCTGGATTGAGCTGGAGTCGCCAGGTGAATGTTTCAGCCTTCAGGTGCCTGACTGTTGTCCACCATCAGCAATCGGATCTGAATTTTGTCATCCTTTACCGGGGAAAAGTCTTCCCCAGTATGGTCGCCACTATGTTAGTGCTCAAATCTACCTTAGGCTGAAATAAGGTAAAACTCAAGGCTACATCAAACCACGCTCAGCCTCGTAGCTAGCCCTACGAGGACAGGAGAGGGCTCTCTCCAGGTCTATCTCAGCAAAAAGGTCTTCAAGGGGGCTGAGATGACTTATAATGAATACTGATTTTAGGCTAGTAAATAGATAGGAAAGGTGTTTTTGATAAATGGATGAATTTTCTGGGAAGTGTGGGATCAAGAAATAGCATGAAACAGAAATTTAATCAAAGGCACAGGGTATTTCATAAGGCGAGATAGGAATGAAGTTTAACAATCAAATTTGGAATAATATGGGGTGAAAGACTGTTTAAAAAGCTGAAAAGGGCATTAATCAATGATTCCTTTACAAACAGAAGAAAACATAGAACATCTGAACACCTCAAGGCAGAGCAATGACTGAATTCTACCTTTCTTACTGTAAAGTATTCAGTTGGAAACGATTATGAATGAGCTATGAAACATTACAAAAGATATATGAAACAGAAGAAAAACATATGTTAAACTTCACACCACAAGAATCTTATAACTCAGAGCTACCATTTAATTATTCCTTCGTCAAACTGTATCATGAGAGTACTGGATTTTTCCTCCCACATCTTTTCAAAACTTTTTCAACCCTTTACAAATGATTTTTCATACAATAAATAAGCCCAGGAGAAAACAGATCGACCCAAAACAAGGGCGTTGTTTCAACTGAAGTTACAAAAATAGAGAGAGATTCATCGATTTGTTCAAAAAACAGAACTACGTTACATTTTCCACTTTCCAATCTCTGATGACCAATGAAAAGGCAAGAGCTGTATCATGTATCCCTTTAAATTATTAACTGAAGTTATAAATAGACAATACGCTCTTATTTCTCTGTTGTGGCAGATGTCTTCACTCTATTTTGACTTTCACCATTCGAATAAAAATAGTTTTTGAAGTTTGTCCTTTGACCAAGTTATGCCATTTCCAGGTGGCCTGTCTTCGCCCAGCTGCCCAAATTTGGAGCTATATTAATCTTACTACCGGAAATTTTGCATTGGAATGTCCAAAGATCGAATATGGAACTGCGCCCATAGCAAAAGATCGATCGGACCCATCTTCACTGGAAACTTATTGTAAGATTATCCACTTTTTCATTGCCGTTGAATAAAAACCAATCCTTAATAATTAGCATCCTTTGCAAAGCGAAAATCTTCATTATTGAAGATAACATCAGAGTCCAAGATTTGGACTGCTCTGCGCCATAAGGTAGAATTAATGTATTTCTCTCTTATGTTTCCAAGCAAGCCACTTTCTTCTGCACGCTGATCAAACCAATAGCAAGAACGCACCTCGGTGATCAACGTGTGCACCAATCAATCAACTCATTGACATGCAGCAATGTCCAACTCCTCAAACAACCTAGTCTTCAACCTTGCATCGTATGACTCAAAAGCACCACATGTTTCCTGACTTGTAAATGGGAAAATCCTCATTACAGCAAGCCGCATTTCTATTTTGGGAACCCATCGTGATTTAAAATATTTCAAGAAAACACTCTGATCTACAAAATCCTGCACAAATTCCACCATAGCATCTACAGAATCAACTCCAGTCCAAGGGCTATAAATGATGTGCCCAAGGCATTTAAACATCTCCTGCCGCACTTCCATATTGCTACATGTTCTTGTAATGTTTTTAAGCCATCCTCGACGAACACGCCATAGACATAGCGATATGTAGCAATCTTTGTTGCTGTGTCGTCAACTGTGAAGCCACTCAGCTTCCATGAAGGATCCTTCATTCCAAACTGTGTATGTATGCAGTCGCTGAGACAAAACAGCGGAGAGAAGTCTGTTCCAATTTACATCAACAAAACAAGCACGGAGGAAGTCATCGATGTACTCTGCATACTCCCTTGACAAGTCTTGCAATGTTTACAAACTCCATTTGAGGCTGGGACCGTATGCTGTGACTTATTGAGCTCGGAAAGTACATTCAAGTGTGGATTTGCAAACAGTTGGAGGCAATTCGGCATGAAACTGGACGCAAGGGCAAAAAATTTTGGTTCTGAGACTATATGCATAGCGCGCACCTCCAGTGCATAGTGCGCTGCATGTGCGTAGCGTGCTTGTAAATTTACACAGGCTGGTGACGCCCAACGCGTAGCGCGCCCCTTGTGCGTAGCGCACCTTCTCTATGCATAGCGCACCTCCTCTGCCAGCTCCAGTTCCTTGGACTCCATATGATGTTGGCCCTCCCTCTATATGGATCAGAATTGTATGCAGGTCCAGATCCTGAAGTCAAAACAGGGTACGATCGTTCAGTTCCGTTAGATTCATTAGCTGATCTCGATAGCTGCTCTGTGTTTTCCACAGGGTGGAAGGATTCATCTCTTTCCTTTGAATGATCCAATGGTTTGTCCTCAGAGGATGCATTATTTTCTTTCGGTGTCACCGGCTCCAATTCTAGAGTTGGTCTTTGGATGCCTTCAAACTCCTGTCTTATCTGGTCAACCGAACCAAAAGACTCCACAACTTTACCTGCCTCCTTAGCATTCCTAAACTTGCTTCCATCATGTGCATAGAATTCTACCTTCATGCCATCAACTGTACTAAAAATTGCAATTACCTGAGACTCTAGTGTCAAATAGTTTTCTTCACCTTTTCTCCTCTCTTCAAAAACTTCTGAGACCTCTGAATCATTCGATTCATCAACCTGTGATCTCTTGCTTGATAAATCATTGATAGCTTTTATACATGATTTTATTTGTTCAAGAAAATGATGCAAGTCCTTCTTGTATGTGGACAAGTTTAAAATGACAAACTGTAGAAACTGCCGATTGACTTCCTCCAAAGCGTCCTCAACAGCATGTTCGCTTTGTTTAATTTGAGACAACTACAATTTCCATGTATCTTCAAGAAAATTTGTCCAAGCATTCACAACGCTGGCTTCTGTCTTCCGTGCGGCCACAGATCTTACCAAGTCTTCTTCCTTCAATGTCAAGTGTGAAATAATTTGAACATTTGCTTCATCAAACTGTTCCCTCTCTCCTTGAATGTTGATGCGGCGACCATTGGCAGCTACCAGAGAAACATTTACATTTTTAAGCTATGCTTTAAGCTCTGCTCGCTTTTTCTCAAGCTCTTGAATCTCTGTTTCCAGTTCACCAGCAGTCACACTGGTTGCAGCATCCAAGTGTGGACCTTCAGAAGTAACATGTTGCCTCTCGGGAGTTCTTCTAGGTTCAGCTGGCCGAAAAGCACTTGTTGCTGCAGATCCTTTCCAGCCTTTGACAAATTTCATTTTCTTTAGTTATTATTGCTAGGTTTCTTGATTTCTCCATCGAACATATTTCATTTGGCACTGTGGAGATGTTCAATTTTCTGTTAGTGTAATTCTGAATTGGTGTCTCAGGAACTTGTGTTGAAAATGGCATCAAGATTGCCACTGTTAATCTCAATACCAAGATTCAAACAATATACCAATGCTCGATTTAACTTCTATCCTTATCCTCGGTTTGCATCACCATGATTTTGAATGCAAACTGCAAATGATAATACCAAAACCTTGAATGCAAACAAAGCCCTGCAGAACCACTACGTTATTTCCTTTTGGTATTTCTATACAAGCCAATATATTTGTTGTTGAACTCCTTCAAGCTGTTCCAACAGTCTTTCAAACTCTTTGTGCTCATCAAATGCCACCTTTTTGTTCTGGCTAAGTAGTCTCCTTCATTTTCATCTCCATCATGGCAGCATACCTAGTTCTAGATTTACCTGACTGCTCAGCTTTCATCTTCACATCTTCAACACTATGATTTGTTTGCTTTTGTATTTAACAACATGTACCAATGCTCTCCTTGATGGTTCTCCCCCACTGCGCTGGGAAACTTCTTGTGATATTTTATGCCTGATTTAACTATTTTCTTCCTTCGAAATCTGAAGTTTGTTTTCATAAATGATCCACTGTTGATCTGGAAATGACCTTACTCTATTTTGTGCTTGTAGAAAAAATCCTCGGATAATATTGACATGACTTCACCCTTTCAAAATAAACATTAGAAACTAGAGTGTATTATGATAAAAACTAGACAAATTGTGAACCCTCTTCTGACATGTTTCAGCTGATGGATAGGCACATGGAGGACATATTCGAGGGAAATAATGTGTGTAATTTGGAAACTTCCTGTGAAAAGATATTTCTATGGTTTCTCTTAAACTAATTACATTCAATCTTGAGAAATTTTTGGAATAAAAACATCTTTAAAACTTCCCTCTGACCTGCTGGCCTTAAACCATAGACCTAATGACCAGGTTTAACTCTTGCTTATCATAAGCGACAAAAACCAGACTGTAAATGACGAGAAATGAACTTTAGTGAATTTGACTCTGACAGAGGACTGACAAGACTGAGTCTAACATTGGCTCCAATGGGGATGGCAGCTGCCGCTTCTTGGAGGTGCCAAGAACTGCAGATCTTTGGGAGAGAAAACAGTGCCTCCATCCATTGGGCTATGGAATCCATTATTACAATAAATCGACACAATTAATTTGTTAACTAGAAACTTAACTGAAAACTGACTGAAATGATTGAAAAACTGACTCGGCAAACTTCAAACTAAAACTGCAATGAAACCGGAACAAAATGCTGCCTTTGGCTGCTTATTTATCTACCCTACTTTGCTGCAGAGTCCATGAATCAAGTAATGCTGTAATGCCAGGTCAACCATTCAAGTAAATCTGAGAAGAATGCTGCTTGAGAATGCTTCAACCAGATCACAGATACAAGTGCTGGCAGCCCTACATACACATAATGAATCTGGCTATGTAAAAGACAATATGATCTATCTTTCAAACTGAAAAAAATTTCCATGTACGTTGCAATGGGCTCACAAAATCCAGACTCCGTTTGCTGCCCCAACTCTGCAATACATACTTCCAGCTGCACACTATCAATGCAAAAATCCACATGTAACTCTATGGTTTCTTTTTTTGAAGGAGGAAGAGTTTCCAAGAACATTTTGGGATCTCGGAAATCATATGACTGGATCTGATCATTTAAACATTGAATCTCCTTCTCAATTCTTACAACAACTAACTCACAGAAACTAGTTTTAGTTTCAAGAGGAAACTTCGGAGATTTCAAACATTGAAGCAAGACACTGAAAAATTCTTCATTAATTTCAAAATCCACTAACTGATTTCTAACTTCTTTTATAGCTTCACACAGCGCAGGGTTTGCCACATACCCTATCATTGCATGAGTGGATCAGTGCGCACTGGAATCTCTGGATTGAGCTGGAGTCGCCAGGTGAATGTTTCAGCCTTCAGGTGCCTAACTGCTGTCCACCATCAGCAATCGGATCTGAACTTTGTCATCCTTTACCGGGGAAAATTCTTCCCCAGTATGGTCACCACTATGTTAGTGCTCAAATCTACCTTAGGCTGAAATAAGGTAAAACTCAAGGCTACATCAAACCATGCTCAACCTCGTAGCTAGCCCTACGAGGACAGGAGAGGGCTCTCTTCGGGTCTATCTCAGCAAAAAGGTCTTCAAGGGGGCTGAGATGACTTATAATGAATACTGATTTTAGGCTAGTAAAGAGATAGGAAAGTTTGATTTTTATTTTTGGGTTTTTGTTGGAGAAATGGGAAAAAACAATTTTGGGTTCGGGGATAAGGCCAGATTTTTGTAGAATTCGAGTTGGGGCGAGGTAGGCAATAGTATTGATGCTTTTGATCAGGTGTATGGATGGATCAGAATGAAAAGGAGCTGAAGAGGGCAAGGGAGAACATGGATCCTCTCCAAACTGGCGAAAACATGTAAAACAAAACAAATTTAAAGGCAGAGCACTGAAACAATGGATTCAACCTCATTTACTCATTCATTTAGTTTCAAAAGCATAAGAAGGGAATGGAATACATTAAACATGAAAGAAATTACAATAAAATAAGAGAAAACACCATCAAGAACTGAAAGCCACAAGAATCCCAGCAGGTGCTGCAAAACCTCTGATCTTTCCTTAGCCAAAATATGAAAAATATGTACAATAGTGTGCCAAAATCTTCCCAAGAGTCCAACCTGTAGAATGTCTCAGAAATTACATCATATAGACCTCCTAACCCCTTCCCACACCTCTAGGGGTCGAATTCCTCCTTCTAGGAGCAGTTCCAACTAATTCTAAACAAAGAGCTAGAATATAGGCATCCAAACAACTTGCCTCTAAAAGGAAGGAAACTAATTCTTACATTTGATTTTTACTTTTTTAGGAGTGAATCATCTAGAATAGGTAAAAGTGAGTCCAAGTTACATGCCAACCATAAAATTACATCAAGACAACTCAAAAATTACATCCACAAGCAAAACTGGTCCAACTGGCCGAAATCCTGAGCTGGAAGGTGAAAAATTGACCAAAAATCTATATGCGTAGCGCGCCTGAGCCATATGCGTAGCGCGTCTTTCATCCTGATTTTGGGGCACTTCCCAGCATCCAAATTAAGCTCATGATAGCTCGTTGGAAATCCCTGGATGTTGGCTATCCAACCCAAGTGAAATTTCCCAATTTGGACCTCATTTTCCCCTCCAAAACATCATTCTCCCAGAAGTACTTCCTGCTGGTGCAAAAGGTGGCAGAAAGGTGGTTTTCATGGTGTTTTTGGGCCCTTTGATCATCCAGAACTTGATGAAATGCTTCGGCCATACTGGAGCATGCACAAATTACCATGAAAAACCCAAAAATATAAATTTTTCCTCCAGCAAGTGTCCCAATCATAAGCGAGCGCGTCGACGCGCTACTCGTATGGCTGAAAAATTTGTTTTGAGACCAAAATATTTCAAAATGACAAAAAATTCTCCGAATTTGCTCAAATTTGGAGCAAAGACCCTCCATCATGTATCATGCCCAGCCAACGAAGCCTCAGCCAAAATCCAGAGTGGAACAGGCCTCTTTCGCCGTTTTAGTGCTCTGCTCAACCTCCTCTTCAGAATCTTCATTTTTGCTTTGCAGACATGCATGCGGGCTCAATAATGAACTTTCAAGTGACGAAGCATGTCTTTGTCTCTATTTTCCTTTGCCAAAAATTTCTCTAGATGAATGTTAACATGTGTGAGGAAAGAATCTCGATCAGCCGGTGTCATATCACCAGGTCTCTTTCGGGCCAATTGTCGATCCTCACGGATTCGCCGCAACACTAACAGTGTGTGCTCATCCTCTAGCTGTTTGTTACACTGATCCAGGTAGTTTATCACCCACTGATCCCTCTGCAATTTTTCTTTCAGCGTGTCATTCTCGGCCTTTTTCTCCTGGATGATCTCTTTCAGTTTCGAGCTAGGAGAGCTCGCATCAACATCGATGAACGTGAAAACAGTGTCCTGGCCTCCTGAAGGGCCCTCATCATGCATGGGCCTCTTGCCCCTGTCCTGAAACTGTACCTGTGCTGAAGAAGAAGGTGAGACCCCTTCCACATCATGTGGAGATAATACTCGCTCTGCTGATGGAGTCAACGAGACCCCTTCCACCTCGGGTGGAGATAGTACTCGTCGTGTAGCTGCAAATAAGGCCCTGTGGCCTCGCTGGTATGTCACATACAATGGAGCACTGATATGCTCGATCTCAGGAATGTTAGGCTGGTGTGAAGACTCTCTCTCATCATGAAATACCTCGGGAGGCAGCTGTGGCGCTGTGAAGAAGTCACGGGAGATGAAATCCTCCCAAGTAATGCCCTGCTGTGTCAACTGATGTACCACTATGATCTTGATCAGCGCGTAATGATATATACTTCTATGCTACTGTGCTGGGGTCTTCTTCTATACAAAAATCATCATCCTCTCTATGTTGTGATACACGAAGTATGGAATGTTCATCATACATACCCTCGTGAAATGCATCAACAAACGGACATGGTACGCATAGAGACGCGAGAATCTGCCCTCGCAACTGAAATACCGAATGATGAGTTTCATCAATGGTGCAAACTCATCCTTCAAGAATCTGAAAGGAAAAACCCTGCTCAGGTGCCTTATAAACCTAGGTTTGATGTATGGCTCATAGTGGAATTTCTCTAACTGCTGACGTTTGTTCCATTCCTCTCCTATATTTGGTATCCCGGTGGCCTGAGCAATAGTCTCTGGTGACAAAATGAAATCTACTCCGGCGAGGTTTACACGGCCATCATGTAAATGTAGAACAAATAGACGAGCTAGTTCACGATGATGCTGGGTTTGTGAAATCATCTCACAGTATTGGAAACATGACTGACGCTGAAAACAATCCATTGCAAGTGGGCAAGCCTGCAATTGAACCAAAGAAGTAGGCTCCTCCCTGAGATGCTTACCACCTTTTCCACTTTTGTGAGACCTCCGTGGCACATTACCCTCTGCTGTGGAATCACTGTCATACTCCTGCTCATAAACTGAATCCGTCTCTAACATGGCTTTGAAAACAAGATGTCTGCAATATGTATGTTGATATAGGTGTAGTGAAGACAAAAGTTTCAATGTATGCTCAAAACCCAAATATGTCACATATGTATCAAAGTATCATAGGAAAACAAGCCACAGTGGTAATGGCTCTGTCGAGTGGATTAGCATAAAAACAGTCACTACTTTGATTATAAAAGGTTTTGACAAATGAGTAGAAAAGATTGTAGTGTAGGGTACAACCTTTGCAATGGTAGTTTAGATTTGTCAAGGGAGCAGTGGATACGGGACTCTGTTCGTCAATGGAGAATGAAAAACAATGTGACAATAACCATAGTGAGATAATAGCAATGACAGCAGTGTTTCAACAATGTCAATGGAGGATATGGACAAGTGAAAATGAGACTATGTGAAAACATGAATAATGAGCAGTGTTGAAATGACGATGGCAATCATAGTGACAGCAGTGATGTAATGGCAAAGAAAGGGTGTGAGGATGATGTAAATAATGAGCAGGGGCGCCACAGAC
This sequence comes from Pinus albicaulis, assembly GCA_034641835.2. NCBI lineage: Eukaryota > Viridiplantae > Streptophyta > Pinopsida > Pinales > Pinaceae > Pinus > Pinus albicaulis. The sequence goes on from CM076572.1 coordinate 869,617,371, forward strand.
AATATAGGCATGAGCATATATATCAACCACACAAGTTTGCAAACCCTTCACAAGACTATCAACATATATTTCAAAACCCTAAGAAATGAATTTGAAATAAACATAGGGTTTACACATTTCTCCTCATCAAATACTTGTTTCCCCACTTTGAAAACACCACAATCATGTTCAAAAATCACTTAACAATCGTGAAGAACCTACTTGCAAGCTGATTGAGGCGTTTTGCATGAAACTGGACGCAAGGGAAAAAAATTTGGCTCTGAGACTATATGTGTAGCGCTCTTACCCAGTGCGTAGTGCGCTGCATGTGCGTAGCGTGCTTGTAAATTTACACAGGCTGGGGAGGCCCAACGTGTAGCGCGCCTCTTGTGCGTAGCGCGCCTTCTCTGTGCATAGCGCGCACCTCCAGCTCCGGTCCACAGCTTTGTAAAACACGTTTTCGGCCCTCAACTTCACCAATTCGAACTCTGCCTTGAAAATTTGTGCAAATGAATTGTCTTCCATGGCTTTATATGGGTTGTAAAATATCTCATAAAAATCAACTTTGATTTAAATCTGCTCCATAACCCACTTTAATAATGTTTGGCACTTTGTCATTTGATCACATAAAACAATGTTGTCCTTTGGCCTTTCCTTGCTTTTTCTGAGTCTTGGACTGATGGCACCTGGTTGTTTTTTGCAGGGATTTGGCATTTGGCTTTGGCAAAGATCAGAGGCTTGCTCTGGAACTTCTCATGGTGAAACAAATACAATTATTACAAAAAATGAAATTTGACAATTTCTAGTTCCAAAACAGAGTTTTGGACTAGAAATGTCTTCACTATGTTTTTGATAATAAAAACGTGAAATAGGAACCTTTTGAAACCAACCTCATGGCCTGCGGGCTTTTATTACATGTAGCTAAAGACTGAAAACCCTAGACTCTAGGACTAAAGACTTTTTTTTTTGACAAAAATAATTATTCATGACCATAAATGATGTGACCTGAACTTCAGTGATTTTTGAGGAATTTTAATTAGCCCTGTAGGTACAATCATGAGGAAACACAAGAAGACCAGACCATCTCATCAGCCAATGGCATCCCCCTAGTGAAATGCAACAAAGTGGAACGAGCGAGACACCTAAGAATGATATGCAAAAAGTGAAATGATCTCTGACGGAGGGCTGTAAGGACTGACTCTAACAATACCACCATTCAGTGAGAGGTAACCACTTGACCCATTGTGTTTGTTTATCAGATACAAAACAATGAAGATGTCCTTCCAAAAATTTATTTACTATCTCAGTTTGACCATCAGATTGAGGATGATAAGATGAGCTATGAGCTAATTGAGTACCCAAACAAGAAAATAACTCCGTCCAAAAATTTCCAGTAAAAATGGGATCTCTGTCGTTCACAATAACCCTTGGGCTTCCATGTAGCTTTTGAATTCTGTCCATAAATGTAGTAGCAACTGTACTTGCTTTAAATGGATGAGATAATGCACAAAAGTGTGCATACTTGGTAAGCCTATCAACTACCACCACGATGACACTCTTTCCTTCGGACTTAGGTAAACCTGTGATAAAATCCATTGAAATCTCCTCCCAACGTTGACTTGGAATGGATAAAGGTTGTAGAAGTCCCAGGGTCTTAATTGTATCAACTTTATTCTGCTGGAAAACCAAACATTCTGCCACAAACTTTTGAATATTAGTTTTAAGGCCATCCCAAAAAAATTCTTTCTTCACCCTGTGGTAAGTTTTTAAAAATCCTGAGTGTCCTCCTAAAGGAGAAGTGTGCAATTCCAGAAGAATCTTTTGTTTTAGTTGGGAATTCTTACAAAGATATAAGCGATCTTTGTACCACAAGGAATCATTTTTTCAACTAAATGTATCAGATGTACTAGGATCTTGCTGCAAATTTTGAATGAGTGTCCATATATCTTTGTCCTTCTTCCATTCATCTCTTGCTTCAGTTATCCAATCTGGTTGGATAATAGAAATGGCACAAAGCAATGCTTCCACCTCTTCATTCTTTCTTGAGAGTGCATCTGCAACAAAATTAAGCTTTCCTTTTTTGTAGATTATTTCAAAGTCATAACCCAACATCTTTGTCACCCATTTTTGTTGCTCTTCTAAAGATAGTCTTTGTTCCAAAAAGTGTTTAAGACTGTCATGATCAGTTTTTACCTTGAAGTGTCTTCCCATTAGGTAAGTTCGCCTTTTCTTTAGTGCATGCAATATTGCTAACATTTCCTTCTCATAAATAGGTTTCTGTAAATATTTTCCTTTGATTGGACGACTTTCAAAAGCAATGGGTCTTCCTTCCTGCATTAAAACAACACCAATTTCATTTCTTGAGGCATCACATTCCACAATAAAGGTTTTTGTGAAGTCTGGCGTAGCTAAGACCAGTGCTAGGCACATTGACTCTTTAAGATGTTCAAAGGCCTTAGTTTCTTCAGGAGTCCATGAAAATGCATCTTTCTTCAATAATGTTGTTAGAGGCGCTACTATTCTCCCATAATTCTTAACAAACTTGCGATAATACCCTGTTAACCCAAGAAATCCTCTCAACTACTTTATGGTTGTGGGGACTTTCCATTCATTAATGGATTTAATTTTGTTAGGATCTACCTTAACACCCTCGTGAGATAGAATATGACCCAGATATTCCACCTCTTGTACTCCAAAGAAACATTTGGATGTTTCTGCATATAATTATTTCTCTTGCAATAGTTTGAGCGCCCTGTCAACATGTTCAACATGATCCTTCCAAGATCTGTTGTAGATTAGTATATCATCAAAAAATACTAGCGCAAATTTTCTAAGGAAGGGTTTGAAAATGGAATTCATCAACCCTTGAAATGTAGAAGGTGCATTGGTAAGGCAAAAATGCATGACAAAAAATTCATAATGACCCTCATGAGTTCGAAATGCTGTTTTTGGAATATCTTTAGTCTTCATTCTAATTTGATGATATCCTGAACGAAGATCCAACTTGGTAAAATAAATTTCTCCATGTAATTCATCCAATAATTCATCAATCATAGGAATGGTAAATTTATCTTTAATGGTGAGCTTATTGAGCTCCCTATAATCCAGAAACATGCGCCATGATCCATCCTTATTGTGTACCAATGCTACAAGAGCAGAGAAAGAACTTTGACTAGGTTGAATTATACCCGCCTCTAACATTTCTATAATCATACGTTCAATTTCGCTCTTATGGACATAAGGATATCTACAAGGCCTGATGTTTGGAGGAACACTTCCTAGAATCAAATGAATAGCATGATCATGATCATGAATAGGAAGGAGCCCTTTGGGAGTTTCAAACACCTTGGAATGATTTTCCAAGACTTGTTGGAGATCTACAAAAATAGATGATTTTGATTTTGGAACTTCTAGTGAACATAATTGTGAAATTACACCTCGTTTTTCTTTCTTTATAAGCTTTTTCATGACATTAGAGCTTATTATCTTTCATGTCTTCCCTACAATACCCCATAATTCGACTTCCTTTCCTTCTGAAAAAAATTTAAAGAAAAGTTCTTGAAAATTAAAAGCTACTGTCCCCAAAGATTGTAACCATTGTACTCCTAGTACAACATCAACACATCCCATAGGAATGGAAAGCATTGGACTATTAAATACATATCCCCCCATGGTTAGCTTTATATTATGGCATTTTCTAGAGCAATTTATAGTTCCTCCATTTGCAACCATCACTTGACATTCTGGTGTTGGGTATAGGAAACAATTTAATTCCTTGGCTACCTCACAATGAATAAAATTATGGGTGCTCATTGAATCAATAAACACTATTACCTTTTTCTTCTTGATATGTCCTTCTATATTGAGAGTTTGAGGAGTGGTGATTCCTACCAGTGCATTACATGATATGGTCGGACTCATTTCTTCCTCTTCTATGGCTAGTTCTTGGTGTATATCCTCTTCTTGTTCATTTTCTTCTTCCTCTTCACAATCTATGTAAAATAATTTCTTCTTAGCACACTTATGACCTTAAGTGTATTTGCTATCACAACTGTAGCAAAGCCCTTTTGCTCTTTTTTCTTCCAATTTTTGTGGTGTCAACCTTGTAGGTTGTGGAAATCTAGGCGTAGCAACACTTCCTTCTTTATAGAAGTGAGTGGTAGGCTTCCTTGTCGCCATAATTTTACATTCAATTTTTCTTGCCAACCTGAGTGCCTTCTCCAATGAATCAGGTTCCAAAACGTGAACTTCATGTTGGATGCTATCCTTTAAAGTGCCTATGAAGAGATCAATCATGTGTGCCTCTGGAATATCAGTTACCCTTATATTCAATTTTTGGAAGTCCTCAATGTGCTCCCCCACTAAACCCTTTTGTTTGAGATTTATCAATTGGCTAAAGAAGGTGTTGCTCTTTGTATCCTCATAATGTGCTATCATTTCCTCCCTAAAAATTGACCAAGTGACAATTTTTTTATGGGAGCAAAGCCATCGATACCATACAAATGTATTTTGTTCTAAATGTAAAGTTTCAATGCGTACCTTTTGTGTGTTTTGCACATTATGGAGATCAAAATATTGCTCCATCTGTAGTATCCATGTTATAGGATCCTTTCCTTCAAACTTCCTCATATCCATTTTTGGAATATGGTGGTTCTTCCCGCCAACATTAGATTTTATGAAACCACGATTAACATTTATTTTTTTCTCATCATGAGTTTCCTCTACTATCTTTTCACCATTAGGAAACATTTCTTGTATCAACTTTGTCAAACCTTCCATGTCTGCTTTTAGATCATTCTTCATGTTTTCCATTTTATCTTCTATGTCATCCAACTTAGATTCCATGTCGGCTTCCATGCCATCTATCTTAGATTCCACATCTTTCTTAAAACCATCCATATTATTCTTCAAACCATCCATATTATTCTTCACACCATCCATCTTCACTTCCATGCCTTTCTTCAAAACTTTCATTTCATTTTTTGCTGCTCTTTGCGAGAGCGAAATTTCGTGCACTTGTGCTTGTAATTTTGATAGATCATGTTGCAATTCTTCATCTTCATGAGTCATAGTAGAGCCTTCTGAAGGCTTAATGGGTGTTGAATTATTTTTACGGGGAATTTTTTAGAACCCAATACTGATATATATTCTACAGTATGCCCTTGGAATCAATTCAAATTGATTCTTCAAAGAAGACTTATGCAATTCGGAAAAAACAATAGACACATTTTTCTTGCTTTTGAGGAGCTCAATATTGAAATTGGATTATATCTATGATTGCGGCTCTTCAATATCTGAAATTTAGCACTGACGTAGCCCTCTGAATTCTCTTTTTAATTCCACGGGTCTCACTTGATTTGGATTCTCCAAGACAAAGTTATGTCCAATCTCCCACAATGACCTAATTATGCACTGGTTCACTAGAGCGAACTTGTACGAATTTCCACATGTCACTGTTTCGTCCTTCATCTCTGAAATTGATATCCAAGAAACTACAGTCCGTGTACTTGTGGTCACTTTTTACAGCACTCCAATCTGATGCTCAGAGAGACAGTTATGAAAATTTTCTCACGATCACCTCTTTGAGATGAAATTCAAGAGCCTGAAAAAGCACTACCTTCCATAGATCATATCTCTGAAAATATTGCGAATAAAGCTCTGAAATTTTTTGACGCGTTTCCTCAGAATTTCGGCTTCGCACCCTAAAACTTTTAGATTCTGAACCTTCATAGAAAACGAGTTATAGCGAAAATTCCACGATGACCTGTTTAGAGAAGTGAAACCCTAGAATCCAAACCTCTAATACCAAATGTTGTGTAACTAGCTCCAAAAATAGAAGAAAAGAGATATCAATGCCTTAGAAATAAGCCACTTCGAGGGGGAAACCTCCAATACATTACATAAATGAACAATTCTTGGATGATACAATTTACAAAACCTCCTTTCTATATATAGGAGTCCATGAGGCCATAATGTAATCCTAGTGGGGCCAAAATGTAATCCTAGCCGACCTAACAATAATAATTTAAGGGCACAATAATAACAAAATGGGGGTTACAAGGGTACAATAATAAAAATAAGGGGGTTACACTAACAATAATAAGGGACTATACTAGTAATATAGGGACCTAACATTTCATTAGCATATTCACCCTTTTCCAAACTATAATCCCTTTTCCTAAGAAAAACACATTTATTGCTTAGTAAAGGTAAAAATCATACTTAATTAATTTCATTTTCATTCAAAAAACACTCAAAACCCACAAAATGAATTTTATCCTAAGTTAATGTGTAAAAAATAATAATGGGACAAAATTATGCTTAATTGCCTATTTTACGCTTGGTTTAAATACTATGTATTTTAATTCATTTCATTCATTAATTCCCATTTTATATTAATTTCTAACCTATATTATTAAATCCCTTATATAAAACCCCTCTTGTATATATTAATTTCATTATATATTAATACCCCCAGAAAACCCACAATTTAAAGTTTTAACCTATGTTTATTTATCCCACATGATAAAATAAATCCCCGCTCTTTCCCATAGGTTTAAACATATTTTATAATTTAACCTGCTCCCTATGGTTTTAAAACATTTTTTAATGTATTATATTCATATATAAATAATCCTGCACCATTAGTTATAAAGACATTGGTTAATGTTTTTATATACTATATTATATTACCCCACCATATCAAATAAACAAAACACCTCTTTATATATTTTAAACTATGTTTTAAAACATTTCATTAACCCTGCCATATAATACGAGCCTCGACCTCACCTCTTACCACCGATAAACCTCCCTATCAAATCACAGTCATTCGCATAGGCCCTCCCAAATCCAACGATCCAAAGGTCATATCGCAAATTTAATTGCGCGATGAAAACATATTCCGAACTATGCAAAATGGGTTGTTTTATGCCCTTTTCTCTCCTCCACGAGGTCGAGCCCCATTAGATCGCATCCGGTCCAACCAAAACCATTTACCACTTATTTTCTGTGCGATAAATGCCTACGGTTTTCGCCTTTGAAGACTCAAAACCATCATTTGACTCGATGTGACTGCCATTACTTGCAGGCTATTCTAAACCTAAAAACGTTTAATAAACTTTTGAATTGTGCTATTAAGTCATTTTTCTATGCTATTTCATTGTATGCGTCCTCTCGACTTAGAAAACTAAGCCTGTGCTTTGTTTTAAAACCTAGAACCTACGAAAACCCATATTTTCTGCCAAAAGACTTCAGAAAGCTTCCGAAAACTTTCAAAAGATACTAGGGACCTGTCAAAACAACTCAGAAACTGTTACAGAGACTGATACCAACGCAAACAGGTATTTTCCAATAAAAAACGAACCTGTTATCGTTTGAAAAGAATTTACTGAAGGAATTGAATATAGTAAAGAGCTTATTTACTCCAAGAAAACTTCTAGTTCCCTAAAAAAGAGCTAAAACCCTATAAAATTTTTAATAAGACCCTGTTTTAATACTGCATTCAGTTTTAAAGAAAAAATCAAGTTTATTTTAGCTTTTGCAGACTTATGAGACTCCCCAATATTGCCCAGAAATCCTCTGCAGGTAACCCCAACCCTCTGTGCTCAATTTTAAATCATTTTTTAGTCTAGAATTATCCCAAAAAATAGATAAAACCATTGTTTTATCATCTCCTAAACATGCGAGAGTCTGAAGTATAGTTTAAAGCTCAAATTAAAGGTTGAAATCCAAGGAAAGAACCAAGTTGTGCTTGTTTTATCTAAAGAACCTCTGTTAAATTAAAAAACACTTATGTAAACCATATAATCTTACAGAAGAATTCAAAAAGCCCTAAAAACATAGTTTCAGTTATCAAAGCCTAAAAAATGTCAAAATCCAATCCAGCTATGTTCTCCAAGACTGCAATCATTGTGAATCCTCTACAACCTCCTATTGTAGACATTGAACACACACCATTAGCAGATGTAGACTATAAAATAGTAGATCCAGTTGTTGAATTTAATTTGTTAGACCTCCACTGCTGGAGTTATGAAAATTCCTTAGATTAGGTTGAAGAAGTCCAAATTTAGGAATCAAACCTACCCAAATATGTTGTTCTAGTCACTCATCAATGCCCAGAGGTTATTAGGTTGTGTCAGAGTTATTATTCACCTGAACATAGAACAATGTTGAATCCAAACAAAGTGGTACTATTTACAATTACTACTGAGTCCATAAACCAGACGTTACAACTTAATTGTGATCTCAAAGATGTTCCTTTGTCAATAGAAGCACTTACAAAGTTGTACATTGGTCTTGATTTTTCCAAAAGGTTTCAAAATTTTCAAGTGTTCATGCCTTTGCATGTTCAAATTCCACAAATCAACCCTCCATATTCTACTTCAAAATTTCCATAAGGGTCTAGGCATGTCATTTCCATGTTGTCATTTATCCTAGGATACTTTACTGATGAGCATGTTGATGAGTCCATCCTAGGGTTTTTGTCTACTTTTGCACCAGGACATCCTCCTTCTGTCGTTTTTTATTATGCTGAGTATATAACTGACAATATCCATGATCAGCTAGTCAAATTCCCAACTGAAGGAGTATTTAGATATACATCTTTTCTCTTCCATATGTTCTTGTATTTTCAAGCAGAAAAATTTCCAATAACCCTCCAGAAGCTTGATATAGAAGAAAATCCACTTGCAGTCATCTTTTGGAATTCTTTGATCAGAAAAGAGTCCTCAAAGTTCACTTATGCAGATTTTATAGATAATTTTGTCCACCCATTGATAAATATGTTGACCAACATAGAAAAACCAAGGATCAGTGATGAAATGAAGAAAATTATACAGCTATTAGAGAAAAATAGAACTGGTGATTGGTTCTTATATGAGAAACATACAGAAATTAGAGTTTTCGGGTCTAATATGTTACCCTACAAACTACCTAATATGTACCAATGAGAGTAATTTCCTTGGAGTATATAAGGAAAATCTTAAATTCTGATTCTATCAACTTCCTAGAAACCAAGAAGAAGACCCAGTTTAAGTTAAAGAATTAGGTGGGGCCATTTATTTGTAATCGCAACGATGCAGAACAAGAAGCAGCAAAACAATTACTTGAGTACATATTTGAAGAAAGATTCTCATGGAACTATGATCTACAAGGAATATTAAGCAAAATGAGGGTTAAGTGAAAACTAACACCTTATATTCATGAGAAAAAACTAGAGATTGAAAAATATGCCAATCAAACTGAGTGGCTAGAAAACACTTTGGTAGATACAGTTAAACAAGGTGATACTAGTCACACCTTGAAAATTGCAAATCAAAGAGAAAAAGCTACTAAAGGACTCAGAGAAGAAGGAACATACACTGCTGAGACAAGAACTAAAACAAAGTTTAAAATTAGATACAATAAAACGCCTAAAGTCAATTCAATTGATAAAGGAAAAGTGAAAATAGAAGTAGAAGAAACAGATGTTCTAGTGACAAATAAGGATGCTACTATGGTCAATAAAAATGAGGCAGCAATAAATATTTTAAATGAAGGAAATACTGATAATTCAAACACTTAGGTCATAGAGAAACAATAGAATTTGGAAGCATCTTCCTCATAGACAGCAGAAGAAAACAATCTTGATATCAGGGAAAAATATAAGTAGATTAAGACAAATAATGAAGAAATTAAGAATGAGAATATATTCCTAGCATTTGAAGCAAACACCAGGGATTCAAAACAGACTTCTATCAGCACTTTATTACTCAAACAAAAATTTGATTATTCCAGTGTTACAACCAATAGTCAAGACTCCTAATACAATTGCAGACTACAATAAAATTGATCTTGAAGTGCCCACAGAAAGTATTCATGCACTAGATCAGATTGAGTTTCATAGGCAGAGTTCAAAGATGTTATATTATACTATTACTACAAATGGTATGAGTGTCAACAAACTTCAAAATAAAATCATAAACATGAGATATTAAATGAAGGCTGACAAGGCCTCATCATATGCCAAAGATCTTAGAATTAAATCTTTAGAAGAGTTGGTTATCCAAGTAGGATATGATCCTACAAATGTTAGAGCAGTAGAACAGTTAGTGAAGAAAAGGAATGAGGACATTGCAGCATTGAGGAAACAGGTTAAACTTCCACCAACTAAACATCCACAGGCCAAAGAAATAGTACAAAATCAAAGTCAGAAGGATGACATCATGAATTTGATTTTTCAATTAACAGGATAGATAAAAGAGATGGAGATTCAAATGGATAAGCTAGTTCATGAAAGAGAAACTACAAAAAAATAGGAAACTGCTACAGTAATTCCCATGGTTACTACTATTGTGCCTTCAACTCTGGCAAAAGAGTTGGCACCAAAAGGACCACTGGCTACTGCAGTGCCAGTGACAACATCCACAACTTTAGTCATAGAGTCTTCTACATCAACAGTGTAGCCAATAGATGAAAATAGTAAACTAGTAAAATCCATGGAAGAAATGTCACTTCAAACAAATGAGATTAAAAAATAAAGATGATTAATAATATTGAAGACACCAAAAATCTAGCTCAAATCAATGCTCATGAGCAAAGCGCTAACAGATTAAATACTGAGTTGAAGAATCCGAAAAAATATTTTACATTGAAATAGCCAATTTATTATGTAAAGAATTAGTTATGGAGTAAAATCATTGAAGCCATCAATGATGTTTGGCCATCAATCCAGGTAATATATGAGTAGAGAGATTTACTAAAGGCTACACAAGCAGAGATTCAGAAAACAAAAGATGGGGTAGGTGAAAAACCTGAGCAAGAAATAGAAATAATAAAGTTTCTCAATAGTAAAAACAGACAGGAGTTGGAAGAAATACAAATCACTGATAGGACAGAGACAATCCTTGAAATAAGGAAAGTCAGTTCAAATAAGAATCTGATGAAACAACTTGAAGAAAAATGTGAAAACATGAACATAGCCATAACTAAGCTTATGGCTAAATTTGAAAATTTGAGGCAAAGAAGTTTGCCTAATATTTTGGTCATTAATGATAAACTCATGCCACAAGAGGACTAGTCACTAAAATAAGGAAATCAGAGAGTATGCAAAAGAGCAAGTGGACAAGACAAATGGACAAGGTCTTACTCAGAAGTTTTGAAGACTTGTTTTATCTTCAACATGAGATAAAACACTTATTTCTTATTAAACCAAAATTTGCTAGATATACTGAGGCAGATGAAAACTTCAGGAGGCTTAAAAAGATACAAATTCCTAGTGATGAAGCTTGGCAATCACTCACTGACTTACTATTAAGGTCAAATTGCAGAAAGAGAGACAAAAATTGTTTGTTGATTTTTTTCAGTCAAAACAGAATTTATTACAGTAGTAAGGTAGTCTTTACAGAGATTAAAGCGCATCCAAGTTAAAGAGGGTCAGAGGTTAAAGAGTATTAGAGTGAAAGTGTATAAGATAATGAGGTAATATTTCAAAAATATCTTTGAAATATCTTTGCGAGCAAAGAGGACATCAAGGCAGCCAGCTACACCTAATCCACAAACATTTTTCTATTTTATTTGGATAAATAGGAAAAATTGTTGATTTTTTAAGCAACTATCACTATTTTTTTATAAATATATTTTATTTCTCCTTAGATAATTCCTAGAATCATTCTAGGATATTTTGTAAACAATTTTGTATAAATACTTCACATTTTGAGGTATTAGTGTGGAATAAATTGCTGAAGATTTCTATAGTCATTTTTTTTGGACTTGGAAACTTTTTGTTGCAAATTTCTAGTAGTAGATTGGATCAAATAAACTAGCATCATATTTCATGATTAATGTGATGAGCCATTGAAGTGAAGTACTTTCTAATTTTCATTGTTTATCTTCTCATGTTTTCATGCATCCACTATGTATTCTAAATTTGAATGAATAAACAGGAGTATTATTTCAGGTTTCGTTAAAAGCACTCCATCTTTACTGTTTATCATTTCTATGTTTTCTGCTGATTTCCAGAGTAGGGAACCCTTAATTGCTCCCTCTTTCGATTGACCTCTGTCTACTCCTTCCTCTTCCAGATCAAAGAATCCTTGTTTTCTCTTTATCCCAAACAAACCACTTCACCAAATCAGCCTTCCAAGATCTTCAAAGACTTATCAATATTTCCCTGAAAACATTTGACTTTTTGACCTTGATCCTAGTTCTGTCTGCTTGACTTTTGACTCCTTAGCCCAATGAACAAACGGATTTCCCACTTTCCATCCCATTAAGCATTTTTGCCACCAAACCAAACCAAATTAAAACCAATTTTCACAATCATAACTAGCCTAATATCTTTTAAATCAAAACAAAGTTAAATCTTATAGAGAGATCCCTCTCTGAACCCTAGGAAGGCTAGATCCTAGAGTTTAAAAGTAGGTTTGTGGTTACCTCTAGTGTTCTTATACTTTAAATCAAAATCTCACAACTTGAGAATTACTAGAGTGATAACATATTAGCGACCATACTAGGGAACTAACCAATCCTCAGTCTTGAAATAGGTCTTAATGAAATCTTTTTCATTATCTTTTTTCCTTTAAGACTATTTTTTAAGTTGTGGGTATCATTTTTATAAAAAAATGTGATTCTGGCTTCTAGAAAAATTTACTATACCAAGTCTAACCTGGATCCTAAACCTGCTGTTATAGTAGAAAATCCGGACAAAATTAGAAAAAAGAATAAACCAGTAGAGGATTTAGGTGCAAAAGTTTCCTTAGATAGAGCCAATTCATTACCAAAAGAGTTAGTGAATTTACAAGACATAGAGTTTGATCTGAAATTTGAACATTCTTTATTTAGAAGAAAATCAGAAACTGACTTAAAAATTGTTTTTTAGACCCTGTTTTTATTTCATTTCATGAAACAAAATAGAAAATTATTTGAGTAGATTCTAAATCAAAGATATTTAAAACTAATGATAAACTTGAATAGATAAATGCTACTATTCTTAAGGAAATAAATGAAGCTATTGAATTAGCTGAATTATTAGCATACACGTCTAAACCTTCTATTTCTCATTTAGATACCACTACATCATCTACAATTTCCACCACATTCCAACCTATAGATCCATCTACCCCTAGAAAACCCTTACAACCTAGAATACTATTTCCATATTCTCCCATATCAGCTTATTCCATTAGTTTATATTCTGCAAATTTAAACTCATCATTCTCATTTACATTTAGTTCTTCATATATCCCAGTTTCATTTTCTAGAACTCCAACTTTATCTTGTATTTCATCTACCACTTTTTCTAGTTCACCATCTTATATTCCACTTTCATCAGTTACTTCATTAATTGTATCAGCTAGTACTTACAGTACATCCCCAAGCACTTCCAATCTACCTCCTAGCCAAGCTAAAATTCAAGCTATGGCTACTAGGTATGCTCCCCTAGTTCTTCCAGGATAGTTACATGACATGCCTCAGGATTACCAAAGTAAGATACCCAAATTTGATGCTACAACTCAATACACTGTACAACGGCACATAAATAAAATGACAAATTACTTTGACCTTCATGAAATAGATGATTCTGATGTAAAATGAGATTGTTTGCACAAACATTAACAGGGGAAGTTAAGAAATGGTTTAAAAGTATTAATCCTGGTAGTATAACGGATTTAGCAGTCTTTCATAGATTATTTTTGAATAAATGGGAAAAGAAGAAAAATCCTGTCGAAATATTATCTGAATTTGATGTAATGAAAAGAGCTCCCAACGAATCAGTCCAAGACTACTGCACTAGATATGACAATGTTTACAACTCAATCCCAGCCAATCTAAAACCCACTCCTGATTCTGTCCTACTCAAATTCCCTTATGGATTTGACACAGACATGGCTTATCAGCTGAGGGAAAGAAATGCTGAAACATTAGAAAGAATTCAAACAGATGATGTTGGTGTAGAAGTAAATATTTTAGCTAGAAAAGGTAGATTGAGGAATGAGAGGAGAGTAACCATTAAGGAAGAAGCTTCTAATTTAGATGGAAAAACATATCAATTAGCTAAGAATTTAGAGAAAATGATGGATATATTAGACAACATAGAAAGAATACCTCAATGGGATAATCAACAACAAATCAGAAATCCCAATTTTAGGAAAAATACAAATTCAAGAAAATCAAAAGAATCAGCTCTAGATCACACAATAAGGCCCCCATTTCAAGAGAAATATGTTTAAAGTTCTCGAAACAATGTAGATGATTAAGATACCATAAATCTAATGGGTAGAAATTAAGATAACATTATCTTTCTCACTCAGGAAGACCAAGACTTATTTGAAATGCAACAACTTTAATTAGATTCAGGTGAATCATTTGACTACAAACAAGGTTATGATTTTTCCATAAACAAAGTACATAAACAACATAACCTTAGAAGTAAGAAAAACACTGAACCTTATACTAAGAAATCTGCACAAACCGAAAATAAGAAAATAGTAGAAGCCCCAACAACAAAAGTTCTGCAAATTCTCCCTAGGGAAAATAAGCAAAACTCTAACTCATCCCACAAAGTTTCCAGCCCCAAAATTTCACCAAGTCCTAAGATTGTTGGCATAACAGAGGAAGTTTATCAAACAACAAAATATGCACAAAAATATGCTGCTGTTAAAACAACTAATTTTTCTAAAACATCAAACTTAGTGTCCAAGGCATCCACTACTGATCCAAAATTAGCAAATCCAAAAGCTGCCACTGCAAAAATAGCTTCTGATAATTCAAAATTTGAAAAAACATCTACTGCTTCTCAAAATATTCCTGAAAAGAAATCTAGGAGAATTAAGACACAAGAAACTCAGACATAAAATGAAAACATAACTGTAGAAAAACAAGATAAACCCACTCAAACTACAATTACTAAGGAATATTTGATTCAAATAAGTAAATCACAACCTTCATTCAATATACAAAATGAAATTGCAAAGTTAAAAATACCAATTCCTTTAACATAATTGGTAAAACATGATTTGTATAAAACAACAATCACTGAAACATTAAACATGAATGATGGAGAAGACTCTGTAAACATGAATGATCATCAAACAGGGTTGATTTTTGGCCCTAATGTGAATGGAAAGCATCAATATGGAGCAGTTCCTCCATTTTACATCAGTTTAACTATACATGGAAAAATTTGACACAATGCAATGTTAGATTCAAGAGCTTCACACAATCTAATTCCAAATTAAATAATGGAAACCTGAACTTAGACATTACAAGGCCTTACAAAGATTTATTTTCATTTGATTCAAGAAAAGCTAAGTGCCTAGGTTTAATTAAATATTTGTGTGTTACATTAGTTCAATATTCAGGTAAGAGTATACTAATGGACATTGTAGTAGCTCATGTCCCACCCAAGTATGGAATGTTACTATCTCGCTCATGAGGAGAAAAATTACAAGTATCTCTACAATTGGACATGTCATATGCTACTATATCAGTTTTTGGTCAACCAAAGAAACTCTATAGGGAAACATTGATGAAATATATGGTAAGTAGTGCAACAAGATCAATAAATTACCTAATTTATGCTACACCTACTGATCTAGATTCTTTCATATTATGTAACTTTGAAACTGATAATGAAATCAAAACTGAACTAAAGGACAAAAAGAAAATACAAAACAATGACAATATCATTCATGAATCTTTATGGCATTTAGATTTTGATGGCTCAGTAAACAAACTAGGGGCAGGAGCAGGATTTTGGATAACTAATATTGAAAAGAATCATGTAGAAGGTTATGCTTTCAGAATGAATTTTAAATGCACCAATAGTATGGCTGAGTATGAAGCTCTCATTTTAGGGTTCTAGATTATAAAAACCTTATGAGGTAAGAGAATAGAAATAATGGGAGACTCAAAGTTGATTGCAAAACAAATTAATGGTGAATATTCTGTTTACAATCCTAG
Source organism: Pinus albicaulis (assembly GCA_034641835.2). Taxonomy (NCBI): domain Eukaryota; kingdom Viridiplantae; phylum Streptophyta; class Pinopsida; order Pinales; family Pinaceae; genus Pinus; species Pinus albicaulis. The sequence goes on from CM076572.1 coordinate 869,633,292, forward strand.
ACTAGGCCGATATAGAGAGATTGTATTAGATTTGATTGATGATTTGTTGGAATGTAATTTCTCCACAATACCAAGAAAGCGAAATTTACAAGCACATTATTTAGCAACATTTTCTAGTATTTGCAATTTACCTTTTCAACCCAATCATAAATATACTGCAGAAGTAAAACACAGACCAATAATTCCAGAAAACCTCAAATATTAGCAATTTTTCTCACAATACCAACAAATTTACCATTTTATGAATAATGAAGATGAATTTCATACTTGTAAAATAGATATTGATTGTAGATTAGATCAGTATTTAGATAGTGAAATTGATTTAAATAATATAGATGTAAATAAAGTAAAGTTTTCTAGACCAACTAAGTTTAGTCAATTAGATATAGATAACTTAGATAAAGTAGAAATTTATGAGATAATTGATGATGAATCTGAAATATCAAATCTCAAAGATAATTTCTTACCAAAAGGTTTAACTCCTTTAGAAGACTTATTTGACTCAAATGATGTTGCTAGAAAACCTAAAATTGGGCCACTTAGATTGGACATTGAGGAATGAAACATAGGAACAGATTTAAAACCTAAGATGATCAAAATTTCCAAAGCCTTACCTCAACAAGAAAAAGAAAATTACATTGTTGTTTTCAAGGAATTTCAAGATGCTTTTGCTTGGAGTTATGAGGACCTAAAATCCTATGACACCAACATAATTCAGCACAAAATCCCTATAAAAGAAAATCAAAAGCTTTTTAAACAAAATTTAAGAATGATCAACCCCGTGTTGATGCCTTTGATTGAAAAAGAGGTAAAAATAATGTACGATGCACAGATAATTGCACCCATCAGATATTCTGATTGGGTTTCTAATTTAGATCCAACTAGAAAAGAGATAGTAGAGATTAGATTCTGTGATGACTTTAGGAATCTAAACAAATTATCCTTAAAAGATAATTATCCTTTACCAAAGATGTATCACATTTTACAAAGGGTAGTTGGTTCTTCTGGGATTTCACTTTTAGATGGATTTTCAGGATACAACCAAATTTTAGTCCAACTAGAGGATCAAGCCAAAACAACTTTTACTACTCCTTGTGGCACTTTTATGTATATAAAAATGTCTTTTGGTTTAATGAATGCAACAACTACCTTTCAAAGAGCTATGGATATAGCCTTTGTAAAGGAAATTCATGAATTCTTAGTGATTTACTTAGATGACATAACTGTATTTTCTACAACTGATTATGAACACTTGGATCATCTTAGACAAGTCTTTATTAAATGCAGAAAGTTTGGCATCTTTTTAAACCCTAAGAAAACCTTATTTGGACTAGAAGAAGGCAAGTTACTAGGACACATAATATCTAAGGAAGGAATTGGAATAGACACTACCAAAATAGAAGCAATTCTTAACATTAGTCCTCTAAGAAACATAAAAGAGTTACAAGCCTTTCTAGGAAAAAATAACTTTTAAAAAGATTCATTTCCAATTTAGCTGAAATAATTAAAGAAATAAACAACAAGTTTAAAAAAAAATCAGTTCTTAAATGGACTATTGAGGCCAAACAATAATTTGAATCCATCAAACATGCCTTAACCAAAACTTTAGTCCTTATAAGTCATGACTTTAAAAATGATTTCATCATTTTTTCATTTTCTTCAAAACACACCATTGCCGCTATTTTACTGTAGAAAAATGACAAGGGTTATGAGCATCCCATAGCTTTCTTTAGAAGAAAACTTAGATATGCCACTTTGAAATACAATATCATGGAGAAACAAGCCCTAGATTTGGTAAAGGCCATTAAAAATTTCAGAGTGTACAATCTCTATTCTCACATCATTGCTTATGTCCCAAATGTAGTATTAAAAGACATTCTAACTCAGGATGGTCCTGATGGTAGAAGAGGTAAGTGGATTGCCACAATTTTAGAATACGACATAGAGATAAAACCCACTAACTGATAAAAGTTCAAGGTTTAGCCAAGCTCATGGTTGAATCAAATTGTCATGCCGTAGACATAAATTTTATTGCCCAACTAGATGATCACAAAGAGATGGTAACTCTAGAGACCAGTGAAGTCTTTTAAGACTCACCATGGTATGCATATATCATATTTGTATTACTAAACTTACAAGCTCCTCCTGGATTATCAAGAACAAAAGCTAGACTTTTAAAGCTTAAGGAAGTGAGATTTTGTATATTAGACAATGTAGTTTTTTTGGAAAGATCATAGTGGGATTTTATTAAATTGTTTGTTAAAATAAGAAGCTGACAAAGTATTACAATAATTTCATGTAGGTGATTGTGGAGGACATCTCTACTGGAATAATACTACAAACAAAATACTGAGAGCTGGTTTTTACTGGCCTACTTTGTTTGTAGATGTTAAAAGTTATGTGACCTCCTGTCAGAAGTGTCAAGTATTTTAGGGTAAGAAAAAGCTGTTACCCCTGCCCTTAAAGCCCATTTCCACAGAAATTCCATTTCAACAATGGGGTCTTGACTTCATTGGAGAAATTCACCCCCATCAACAACCCAACATAAGTGTATTCTAACAGCCATTGATTATTTTACCAAGTGGATTGAAGACATACCTTCTAGGTTGGCCAAAGACATTGTCATTATATCCTTTTTAGAAAGAAACATACTTTCAAGATTTGGATGTCCCCAAAAGATTATTATTGACAATGCAGTTGCATTCAAATCTAAAAATATGATTGAATTTTGCCATAAATATCACATTACCCTAGGCCATTCTACATCATATTACCCACAAGGTAATGGCCTAGCTGAATCTTCAAATAAGAGCCTTGTAAACATCATCAAAAAGTTACTAGAAGATAACAAAAAGAATTGGAACAAGAAGTTAGTCATTGCCTTATGGGCAGATAGACTTACAACCAAAAAAACTATTAGTACATCTCCTTACCAGCTTGTATATGGAATGGATGTTGCTTTTCCATCTTCCTTAGAAGTACCAATAATGAAAATTATCCAGGAATTACAAGTTGAGCAAAATGACATTCAAAGAAGGATAAATCAAGCCATTCACTTGCAACAAACAAGAGAAGAAGTTGACACTAAGTCTCAAGTTATCCAGGATAAGGTAAAGAAATTTGTTGACAAAAAGAGTAAAGAATATGATTTATACATTGGAGACAAAGTGTTAAAATGGGATTCAAGAAGAGAAGACAAAAGTAAACATGGAAAATTTGATTTTCTATGGAAAGTACCTTATGTTATTTATGGTTACAGAGGTAACAATGTTTTCTATCCGAAAGAAATGGATGGATGAAATATGCTATATGGACCAGTAAATGGTAGAATGTTGAAGCACTACTACTCCTTAGAGATAAAAAATAGTTAATTTCATTTATTTTTACCATTGTAAATATACATTGAAGATTTTAGATTGGATTGGATGTTTTCCTAACAAAGTTGAAGCCTGGAGAGAAGGCCCTAAGCTTTGAGAGGTAAAAAATCATAAATATGAATAATTGCAGATATCAAAAGATACTTACAGGATCATCATAGTAAAAATTCAAAGGCTACTAGTCTCAAAGTTCTTGACATTTCACCAAGAAATGCCATCCCCATGTGGAGCCACTATTAGGGTCCTATAATAATAGGATTCATAATTTTTGAATTGACTGTGATTAGTCTTGTAAATATGTACAAACCTTTCTTTCTGCAAGTTGTTTTCCCATATTTTGAAAATAATCAAAAATTAAAACAGGGTAAAAAGTCCTAAAAGAAATATCAAAGGACTTAGAAAAGAAAATATCAAAAAAGAACAAAAAAATTAGACCCCAAAAGAGAAAAAAGAGATAAAAATAAGACCTAAAAGTGAGCAAGTCAAAATGCTACTACTATTTACTTGTACTGCAAGAATAATGATTATGTGCAGATTGTTCAAAATGCCATAATCCATGATCATTTAAATAGATTAATATTAGCTTTTCATGCTTTTAATTTTATGTTTTAGATAGAGAATAAACATATGTCAAACAATTTAAACTTGACAAATCAATAGATAATTAGAGAATAAATGAGGAGCTCAATAGTTTAATCTAATCCCTTAGATGAAAAAAGGTTAGAATTAGATAGATTTATTGCTTTGAAAGAAAAATGGATTTAGGGTTGCAAACTTAAATTCACCTATGAAAATAAGGTAAAAAATGTTAGGATAATGATGGGTAGGTAGAAAGCAGTTGTGCAAGACATGTAATAAAGCCTCATCGAGAAAAAATTACAAATTTCCCCTCCCCCACAATGATCCAGTATTCTAAAAATTCAGTTAAAGGGGCTTGGAGCATTTATTTGACTTATGTTTGAACCAAAACCAAGGCTTAATGACTGATTGGTTAAAATATTGGATTCCCCACATAAAACCCATTTCATCAGCATATTCACCCATTTCCAAAACTATGATCCCTTTTCATAAGTAAAACACTTTTTTTCTTAGAAAATTAAAACTCCCCCTTAATTAATTTCATTTTCCTTCAAAAAGCACTCAAAAACCCAGAAAATGCATCTTATCCTAAGTTTATGTGTAAAAAATTAAAATGGGACAAATTATGCTAAATTGCCTATTTACACTTTACTTAGTTTAAATTCCATGAATTTTAATTCATTTCATTCATTAATTTCCATTTCATATTAATTTCTAACCTATATTACTAAACCCTTTATAAAATACCCCTTCTTGTATATATTAATTTCTTTATATATTGATACCCCCAAAAACCCACTATTTAAATTTTAAACCTATGTTTATTTATCTCACATGACAAAATAAATTCCCGCTCTTTCCGATAGGTTTAAACATATTTTAGAATTTAATTCCACCCCCTATTGTTTTAAAACTCTTGTTAACAAGTTTTATTTACTATATAATACATCGCACACCATTTGTTATAAAGACATTGGTTAATGTTTTTATATACTATATAATATTACTTTGCCATATCAAATAAAAAAAACACCAGTTTATATATTTTAAACTATGTTTTAAAACATTTCATTAACCCTGCCGTATAATACGAGCCCAAACCCCATCTCTTACCACCGAGAAACTTTCCTATCAGATTGCAGCCGTTCGCATGGACCCTCCCAAAAACAACGATGGAAAGGTCATATCCCAAATTTAACTGTGCAATGAAAACATATTACAAACTATGTGAAATGGGTTGTTTTGTGCCCTTCTCTCTCCTCCATGCGCCCAAGCCCCGTTGGATCGCATCCGATCCAAGGAAAACTATTTACCACTGATTTTCTATGTGATAATCACCTACGATTTTCGCCTTTGAAGAATGAAAACCACCATTTGACTTGATGTGACTGCCATTAATTGTAGGCTATTCTAAACCTAAAACTGCTTAATAAACTTCTGAATTGTGCTATCAAGTCATTTTTATGCGCTATTTCAATGTATGTGTCCTCTCGACTCATAAAACTAAGACTTTGCTTTGTTTTAAAACCTAGAACCTTCGAAAACCTGTATTTTCTGCCAAAATACTTCAGAAAGCTTCCAGAAACCTTCAAAAGATACCAGGGACCTGTCAAAACAACTCAGAAACTATTACAAAGACTTATACTTGCGCAAACAGATATCTTCCAATAAAAAATCGAACCTATTATCGTTTGAAAAGATTTTTCTAAAGGAATTGACTACAGTTAAGAGATTATTTTCTCCAAGAAAACTTCTAGAAAAAGAGCTAAAACCCTATCAGCATTTTGATTAAACCCTGTTTTAATACTGCATTCAGTCTTAAAGAAAAAAATCGAGTTTATTTTAGCTTTTGCAGACTTATAAGACTCCCCGATCTTGCCCATAAATCCTCTGTAGGTAACCCCAACCCTCAGTGCTCAATTTTGATCATTTTTCAGTCCAGAATGATCCAAAAAATAGATAAAACCCTTGTTTTATCATCTTCTAAACATGTGAGAGTCTAAAGTACAGTTTGAAGCTGAAATTAAAGGTTGAAATCGAAGGAAAGAACCAAGTTGTGCTTGTTTTATCTAAAGAGGCTCTATCAAAATCAAAAAGCGTTTCTTTAGACCATTTAATCTTACAGAAACAGTCCAGAAAGCCTAGAAACAAAGTTTTAGTTATCCATTAAGCCTAAAAATGTCAAAATACAATCCAACTATGTCATACAAGACTGTAATCATTGTGGATCCTCTACAACCTCCTGTTGTAGACATTGAACGCATACCATTGGAAGATGTGGAATATAAAATAGCAGATTAGTTGTTGAATTTAATC